>CM077079.1:51312746-51650682 GCA_039513925.1 Platanthera zijinensis | reverse complement strand
TTTTCAGTAAACACATGCCATATATTCTGCCATTACGTGAACTTTTTCGAGTCCCTAACTTGGACATTCAGAACCTCCTTTAATGTTATAAGGAGCTTACTCCGCTTTTGTTGAAATGCACGTGACAAGCTATGTTGCTGGCAAAATTACTCAGGGAAGAGTCATTCAACATAGTTTTACATGCTTCAATTAGTGTCTGTTCCTTCTTTCTTTGTGGTTCATACCTTGATAGGCAAAATCATTATGGAGCGAAGACTTATGAAAGATAGTGACTTGCCCAAAAATTTTGTCGAACCCAGACTCAATTCTGTTCCGTGGAATTCTGATTCTAACTACTAAGCAGTTCAATTCATTCTGAATTTTCCTGACAAAGTATGTAAAAGCATCGAAGGTGTCTGACTTGTGTTTTAGATATAACACCGAAGTATAATGAGAGTAGTCATTAATAATAACTAACATATAGACTTTATCGCCTAGACTATGAATTAGCATAGGACCGAATAAGTCCATATGAAGTAGATACAAACATCTTGAAGAATCTTTTTCAACAACACCCTTAAAGGTAGCCCTTGTCTGCTTACCCATTTGGCATGCGTGACATGGACTCTCTTCAAGGAACTTTATGTTGGAGCATCACGTACTAAGTTTTGAGAAAATAGAATACTTATAGTTTTAAAATCA
Organism: Platanthera zijinensis; assembly: GCA_039513925.1. Lineage (NCBI taxonomy): Eukaryota > Viridiplantae > Streptophyta > Magnoliopsida > Asparagales > Orchidaceae > Platanthera > Platanthera zijinensis. The sequence goes on along the minus strand of CM077079.1, from coordinate 51,650,001 downwards.
ATTTATGCTAATCTCTTGTGATATTGGTCATAGAGAGATGCACTATCTTTTGCTAAAAGACATAGTGGTGTAGAATTGTATAAACAAAGAAAGTTAAACAAAAAATATTTCTACTCCAAGTGTCTGTTAATACTATCTCCAAATTGGAAGATGATTTTATCAGACACTTGTCCTTATAGAATTCAACGATATAGCCTTTATCATATAATTTTCTTATGCTTATGAGATTATGCTATAATCCTTTAACATAAGCCACGTCAGTGAAGGAGACTATGCCGTTAGAAATCATATTGTAGCCTTTAGTTACTCCCCTGTGTGAACTACCAAAAAAGAATTTTGGTCCGTCCTCAACTGGGGTATACTCTAGAAGAAGGCTTCTTTTCCCGGTCATATGTCGAATATATCCACTGTCCATATACCAAATAGGAGTTTTGGTGGCCTTTGGACATACCTGCATTTCTAAATCATTTACCCTTAGGAACCCATTCCGATTTGGGTCCTTGATTCCTGGTTAGCTTAACGCCTATAGGAATATTAACATTTTGATTGGTCAGCCTCTCAACGTTAACTCGTGGAGTCTCATTTTTCACTGGATGAAACCAACAGTTTACGACAAAGTGACCAATCTTGGTGCGACACCAACAGTCAAACTTGTTGTACCTTCTTTTATATTCCTGCTTCACTTTCTAAATGTGAGTTCTAGAAGGTGATGCAGACTTGGAGGTGGTAGCCTCATGATTGCAACAAGCACACAGCTTCAACATCTCCTTAGCCTTGGGAACATCAGTTTTGGATTTTGGTGCTTTCTTAATACTTGATCCATGAATGTAAGGACCATACTCTTTAAGAGTTATTTCTTCATAAGGTTCCTTGAAATCACTTGCACCAAAGTCACGGGGACCGGTCCATCCTTGGTAGTTTATTTTAGGTTCCACATAAGTAGGCCTAGCAAAGTGACCATAAGACGTCTCAAAGTCATAGTTATTTGTGGGAAAGATTTAAACGATGGTTAACTTTGAGGTGCCTTCTCTTTGCCATTGATAGTGCCTCTTTTAGCAGCCTTACCCTTTTTAGCTACATGGCCAAGACCACTACCCTTCTTGGGGCAGAGAATTCATCAATGAGTGGAAAATTGGTCTTTGGCTTAGAGTAGATTACAATAAGTTTCCTCTCAACCAAAAGCTTTTCTTCCAGTTCATCTAAGACCTTCTCCTTCTGACTCAGTAGCTTAACTAAGCATTTTTATTCCTCTTTCAAGGAGTGAACTTCATATCTATAAATCCCTCAAACAACTAGACTCCTAAGAGGGGTTTTGTCAATACTAGGTCATGACAAACCCTAGGAAGCTCAATAAGATCAACTGAATCAAGACATGAAGGTGGAAACCCTTGGTCTACAATAACACAATCCAAGTACCAACCCTAGGTTTTGAATTTTGGGCTTCAACTTGATACATTGACTTCACCACAACATCCTTAACCCTTAAAGAGGTCCATTGGGTCACTAAGTACCCATTGGGGTCAATCTAAGTGGTCAAGTTTACCAAAGTCAACCCTAACCCTTAAATGGTCAAAGTACCCTAACAAGGGTCAAGTGGCCACCAAGTTGTCAAACTAACCCTACCCATGTCTCCCTAGACCCTAGGGGAGGCCAATGGGTCACTAAGGATCCATTGGCGTCAACTCAAAAGGTCAAATTAACCAAGGTCAACTCAACCCTAAGATGGGTCAAACTAGCACAAGTTGACCCAACCTAGCGCAATCCACTTGGGCTAAGCCCAATTTGAGTGGTCTACTAGCTTTAGGAGGCTAACAATAAGCTAAAATGCCATCTAAATTCTAGAGAGGGTGACTAGGAGAGAGAAACCTCAATTTCCCCTTTAATGGAGGAGAGCAAAAGTGAAGAAGATGGTCATTCATGACTTGGAAGGCCAAGGGCCTCCTCTCTTCAATTCCAATGGCTTGGTTCATCTACCCTGATTAGTTATGAGGAAATCAACAACCATGGCCGGCTCCATTGGTGGCTGTATTCAAGTAATTTCAGTTGGCCGAAAACTCCATTAACGGTCATTAATGGCATTGAAGCCATGACCCTCCCTCTTCCCCAACTGGTTATTAAAAAGCTTCCCCAAACCTAGAGCAGTCATTTCCACTCTTGCCCCAAAGATTTTGAGCCCTCTGGTAGTGTTGTTGCAGAGCACCTGAAAGCACCACCACCAGCAATGGCAACACGATGATCGGCCCAACTCCAGCCACCTAGAAGGTCCTATCTTCCTCCTCTCTCTCTATGGATAGATCTTCATCTGTTAGCCCCAAGGTTTGGGTCCAATTGGCCTAGATCAAGGGATCCGAGAGCTTGATTTTTCAAGCTTTTATTCTATTCATAATTAACTATTCTGGCCACCCTCGACCGGCCGACAACCACAAATCGTCGGCCACAACTTCAATGAAGGTTGTGGTGGCGGTGGTCGGCCGGGAAAGGGCGTTGGTGGTCGGGAAATCACGGGAAAATACTACCCAGGAAGGGGCAATCTCATCCGTTGGCGCGCTGGGGACGATGACAAGATGCTGTCAATTTTGCGTCAAGATTCGTGCTGGCCGATTTAATTAAGGATTATATTATTTCATTTCTGTCACAGTTATTATAGTGTTTGAATTAAATATTAAAAAAACTTAGAGACCTCTACTGGGAAAATTAGAAACATCGAAGTTGTAGCCTTGAGATTTAGTTTATTTTAAAATTGGTTTCAACCCATTTGGTTAGTTATCTGACCACATCACTCAAATTGGTGCGTCTATACATAGGTCAGACCAGAGATGAATTTGAGTGCCCCCACTAAACCAGTTAGGAAATGCCTTGAAATTTGGACCATAGGCTTATTATATAGACACACTCATCATACCAAAAAATGGGAATTTTTGGAAAATATTTTCCTATAGTTTTTGTAAAAATTTAATAAATCATGTATGATTTAATTGGAGCTTCTATTGACCTAAAATACCTCCAATATTTTGGTGGTTGACCATTATGGTCATGGTATGACCCTGGTAAAAATTTCATCCGATGTAGGGTTGATTTGATTAGGAATTTGTGTGACCAAATTTTGGCCTCATAAGGGAAGATTAGGTCAAAAGTGCACATGGTGGTTTGAGTGGGCAATCCTTATCCAAAAGGGATGGATCTTTGGACACTGTCTTAATGTCATATAAAATACCCCCACAAGAGATTTTGGGTGGTTTAGGGTTGGAATACCCTAGAACCCTAGTATGAACCCTAGGGTTAGATTTTGAGCCTATTGAAGGACAAGGAACCATGTTTCCTTGGAATGTCATTGAACTTGGTAGATGAGTTCATAGGATGGAAATAAGCCCTAGGAAATATTATTAGAATTTTAGGAGCATTTAACACCTCTAAAATAGTTTAGGACCAATTATGGTACTTTTATTCATAATTTTATTGAATGTTCATGAAACTTAGACAGTGATCTTATATATTTTATTATTAACCTCTAGAAATTTTGGTATGAACTTTTGGATTACATTTATGGTACTTCATTCACAAACCTAGTACATGCCTTCTTAGTAAGAAAATTTATTATGAGTTATTTACTCACTCAAAAATTATGAAATTTGGTTTGAGGACTTTCTAAGGTTTTTTCATGCTCTGTGAAGTTTTATAAAATTATTGGAAGTCTTTTTATATAGGTTACTTCACAAAGTGCCTTTTATAGAATATTTTTATATTATTTATTTGTTAACAAAATATACTTAAAGAATTATGATTTTTTGTCATTAGACTTTTTTGGTTACTCTTGACATCTGGTAATTTTTATATAATATTTGGATGATTATTTCTATTACTTCCTGCCTTGCCCTATTAATGAGGTTATTTAATAAATAATTATTTTGGTGGTCAGCCTTTTGTAAAAATTGTAAATTTCATTATTTATTGTTATTTTAATGATATACACTTATCATAATTTGTTGAGGCCAAACCAGGTCAGAAAAGTATTTAGTGTTCAAAAGCATAGCTGGCCTTTTTTTGCAGAAAATTAAAAAATGCCAAATGATTAGGAAAAAATAATATTCTGGTTAATCTTTACAGTATCATGTTAGAGTCACAGTAATAATCTTTGGTCATTGAATGAATATTTGGAGGGGGGTCATCATTCATGCACCTCATATAGCTCATTCGGTCTCACATTGTAAGGTGTTGAAAAAATATAACATGTAAGCCTTGGAATAGGAAGGTGGGATAATATAGTCCATGGTATGGTTGTGATGTGGAAGAGGAGTCATGTTGTGAGAGCCTAGTTGGCTAATTTTAAGGTCATGCTCGGGATCGACGATGGATCGTCCTTCCTTGGTGGAAGTCTATTTACACTTAGTTTTAGTTCAGGTGTAAGATCAGGAGAGTTGGGACATGGGTAGATACCAATAATAATAAGTACCTTGCGAAAGGGAGCTTTGAGTTTCAGCCCATCGTAGTTCTTAGTTTCCCTCGAGAGCCCTTCACAGGGAATGCCTTGGTAGTCCAAGGTTTACCTTAAACCGTAAGACTAAAATGCCAAAGAACAATTAGTAAATACTAAGGCTTCACTTTCACTCACCCCGATGAATTGGAAGTTAGCTTGGTTGGGTTATCAGAGCGGTAGGCTCGGTGTTGTGGAAATGGGAAAGTTAGCCCGCCGAGCCGAAGGCTGGTGTAACGCCCCCCGATTTTTCTGGTATTATTCTTTTGCCTGCTGATGTCATAATGACGGAAGGGCGTTACGTGTCCGTGAGTTGACGGTGCGACGTCGTTTGTGCGTTTTTGCGTCTGTTGGGTTTGACCAGCTATATTTTAAGTATATGCGTCGGAACCAAAAAAATTTTACATCGGAAGCTAAGTTATATAATTTCTGATTGCTCGTCAAGTTTCGTCACGATCCGAGCATTTTTGGAGGCTCGGCGCGCGTTTGAAGTTTTAATAATTTATAAATTATCCTAACTTCGTTAGGCTATAACTCAAGATCGGTGCGTGGATTTTGATTCCGACTTCGCCGTTAGGTTTTGTAGCGTCGACATTCGCCTACAGCGCGAATTTCGTCCGTTTCGGCACTCGTTTGGCCTTCGTAATAGCATGTGAGATATAAATTTTATAGCCTAAATTTTAAAGCTCAGAGATATAAATTTTATAGCCTAAATTTTATCTCTGAGCTCCGCTCAGAGATATAAATTTTTAGCCTATATTTTTATCTCTGAGCGGAGCTCAGAGATCTGCAACTTTCGGTCGACGATTTGGGGTCCTGTGCGTACTGACTTTTCGGTCGACGATTTGGGGGTCAAAACGACTCCTAATTAAAAAGTGTTGAACATCAAAGTTGTTCGTCTCGACGAGATCTACAACTTTCATTTGGCGACTTTTCGAAATAAAGCCATCTTGACCCTCTATTTGTCGTTCTCGTGTGGCTGCGCGTAGGAATTTCGAAAACTGCCCCTTTCGTTTTAAAACTTCAAAACAATTTATATATCCTAGGTAATGCCCTATTATGCAATTTATAATGACCTTGGCTGAGAATAAATAGGTTGAGATAACCAAATTTCCTCCTCCTTTCCCAGTTTCAGCCGAACCAGAGAGAAAAGCGAGAGCGTGAGTTTTCTTGTCCGTAAGGCTTCCGGTGACCGCCGACGGAGCTCCAGTGCTCGGTTTCTCAGTTTGAGGATAGATCTGGAAAGCTCTCGAAGAGAGCTTCTTTTTCGTGGTAAGCGTTGTCCGTTTCGTGAAACTTTTTTGTTAGGTCTTTTGTGCCCTAACCTCTTTTAGCCCGATCTCTTGTAGATCTTGACTCCTCTCGTCTTCTCTTAACCCGATCTACAACGGGGAGCGATTCAGAGAGTTTTCCAGCAAAACCTAAGGCAAGTGGTGTTCTTGCCCTTGCTCTTTCCCTTTTCCATATAACCGCTCTAAGCCGGTGCTTTTGATTTAACTGTGCCATATTACCCCTCTTTTTCTCTCTTGCTCCATTAATTTCGGTTATGCTAGTTTCATTGTCTGCTTAGCCCTTTGCTTAATAAAATTTTCTCTTCCTCACCTTGTTATTTGAAAGGTTATGTTATGTTCTGATGGGTCTTGCCCCTTTGCTTGTGAAATGATAAATATGTTGGGGATCGTACACGATTTTGGCGTGCCACCGGTGCGATGCCCCTTTTAAAATATGAATATGATTGGAGAGTCGTGACGATGCGAGATGGAATATCCCCGCATGCTCTCATTTAAAAATATGAATTTGTTTGGAGAGTCGTGACGATGCGAGATGAAATATCCCCGCACGCTCTCATTTAAAATGTTATATCTGTTGGAAACTCGTGACGATGTGAGATGAAATATCCCCGCACGCGTTCCTTTTTTTTTTTGAGCTGATCAGTCTCTATAATTCTGAACAAGAGTAATATGATTAATAATTTGAAAACGGATGGCTTTTCTTTTGCTTATGGCGAGTTTTGTCATCGCCTGTGTTCTCTCCTTTTTTTTGGTGAGCTTATTTTTACTGATTAGATACTCCTGTTATATCATTTCTTGTCGATTTCTTGCTGCTAGCTTGTCATGACTGACCCTTGCAGCTCCTGTTTCCCTCCGGTCTCGCGGAGGTTTGCTTACTTTCTTTTCTGCACCACTTGTACTTGTTTCTGAGGTGTTCTTTCTTTGAATGCCTCAGGTTCTGGACAGTAGCAGGTGTTAGTGCAGAGCTGTTTTAGTTGCTGTCTTCTGACTCTTTGAGGTAGAGTTTCTGTGACTTGTCGGCCCATGGGTTCGTGTCAGGTGTTGACGCCCGTGGAGTCGTTTAGTTAGTTTTTTTTTGCTTCAACTGCTGCTGTTACTTATGGTTCACTTTTGAACGCTTGTTCTGGAATGGTGGATATTGGTGGGATTTATGACTCCCCCTTGTTAGATATGTTAAGGCAATTGTTGCATTGCATAATATGTTTTGAAATGCTAATCTCACTATTTTCTACGCGTGATAAATCTATTCTTATATATGGTAAATCCACACGTTCGATCTGGCATGGTGCACCTCACTAAGTCTTCATGTTCACTTAGGCCACTAAGTAGTTAAATCAAGTATTTTTCCGCTGCGTAAAACTATATTTTTAAAAGCGTGGACTAGTTGATCCACCAAGCCGAGGGACGCGGCTTGTTAATTTTTTCTGCATAAATTTTACTTGAATCTCTTGAGTTAATGATAATATTTCTTGAACTGCGAAGAAGGATGAATTGCCTTAACGTCAGTAGACGCCCCCTACGTGACGTGGCATCGCAACGCATAGCTTTCCCTACTCTGATAGCATTTTAAATGTTGGGAAAATGCGGGCTGTGACAGTTGGTATCAGAGGGAGGTTCTGTGAAAAAGGTAGTTGGTGGTTTGGCGTGTGAGCCAAACGACCGCTATCCTAAGCAGAACCTCATTAGATCATTTCATTGTATACACACACCGATATGTCATCAATATGTCTTGACCGAAGCATAGTCACTACACTCATAGCATGATAAGAAGTATACGGGGCATATTATGTAGTATGGGATGCATAATATGTGTTTGTATATGGATCCACCATAGGTGGCAACATGTGACGGTTATGTAGTATGAGATGCATAACCACCATTACATGGATGCCCATTAGCACGTTTTCTTTTTCGTTACATGTAATGTTATGTAGTATGGGATGCATAACATTACATGTGTACGCCGCTCATAACATGCATCAAGGCCTCATTCTAGAATGCATAGCACTGCATACATTCATATCATCGCATAAGCACGCGTGCCAAGTTAAACACATAACAGATGACATATGTACACACATGATTTGAAAAGAAATTTAAATGTTCATGCACTCATGTCATAGCACAAGAGTCAATAGGATGATGGTGCATCATCCTAAGTTTAATCATTTCATCATTTCATGAAATTCCAGAACAAGGTAACAGCAATAGCAGGTTGTCTTCTTTCCTGTTCCGAATTAATCCGGAGTATTTCCGAATCTGTTTGGCTTAAGCATTTTAAGCCTATTTCTGATTTAATGTGCTCTATCTTGTAGACATGTCTCGTAGGAGAGTGACGCGATCGACTCCCCTACCTGAGGGAGAGTCTTCTGGTGGTCAGAGTGAGTCCGTTATCGAAGGTCTGCGACAGAGCAACGAGGCCTTGACGAGACAGTTGGTTGCAATGCAGACTCAGATTCAGTCCTTGGTGTCTGCTGCCTCGGCGCAGCAGCCTGTTGTGCAAGAACCGGTGGTGAGCCAAGCCGTTCCTGCTCCCCTGGTGCCTCCAGTGGCATTGCCACCGGAGATGAACTTCATTTCTCACTTCCAGCGTTTGGGACCTCTACCTATGATGGTAGGGCAGACTTCATGGCCCTGGATGATTGGGTGATCAGCATGGAGGAGATGTTCTCCTATTCAGGTATCTCGGAGGCTTCAAAGGTGATGGTGGCTGCTTATCAACTGAAGGGTTTGGCGAAAGGTTGGTGGACTAGGGAGAAGGAAGGTCTCACCGAGGGGTGCTCTTGGGAGACATTTAAGAAGTTGTTGCTTAAGAAGTTCCTCCCTTCAGTGGAGCGCGACCGATTGATGAACAACTTTCTGCATCTGAAGCAGAGGCAGCTCACCGTCAGTGAGTACGAGATCGAGTTCAGCAAGTTGAGTAGATTTGCCCCTGAGTTGGTGGCCTCGGAGGAAGGAAGGGTGAAGCGGTTTTTGGGTGGTCTCACTGGCGACGTCCAGCAATGGGCTAGCGCCTATGGGTCAAGGACTTATGCTGAAGCGGTGGAGGCCGCATTGAAGGCCGAATCTATTGAGAAGACAAAGATTCGTGGACAGCAGACCAAGAGTGATAAGAGGAAATCTGATGAGTGGGAGATTTCTAAGGCGTCACACTCGGACTCGAAGAAGAGGGGTGTGGGGCACTGTAGCTTCTGTGGCAAGCGAGGCCATCCGTTCGAGAGGTGTTTCAAGAGGCTCGAGGCGTTGGAGCCGTTAAAGGTTAGTGCAATTCAGGACGCACCTAAGGCGATCCCAGTGTGCTCTTTCTGTTCTAAGCCCGGGCATGAGGCGGCCCGTTGTTACAAGAAGGCTGGTTGTTGTTTCCAGTGTGGACAAAAAGGGCATCGTAAGGCCGACTGCCCATACTTTCAGACCGTGACTTCGGCGGTTCCCCTGCAGACCTTGCCGCCGCCCCCGCAGTTCGTGAGTAAGGCTAAAGGAAAGCTTAATGTGCTGACCAGAGAGGAGGCTCAAGCCTCAGCACACGTGATATCTGGTTAGTTTCTTTCCTCCAAACTTGTTCTCTTTTCTTCTAAATTTAGCTTACTAGTTGTCTAGTGACGCACGCTTATTTAGGTGAATTCAAGGTGAAGAATAAATGGGCGCGTGTCCTGTTTGATTCGAGAGCGTCTCACTCTTTCGTTGCTAGGAGCTTTGTTGATAGGCACCGATGGTCTATTGACCGGTTGGATGATGCCTTGTCCGTTTAAGTTTCCGTCTGGAGATCAGGTTACGTCAGATCGGGGTATCCGGGAGTGCCCCATTTCCTTGGGTGGTGTCCAGGTTCTGGCAGATTTGAAGATGCTAGATTTGGCAGATTTTGATGTGATTCTTGGGATGGACTGGTTGTCAAAGTATGATGCCGTGATCAAGTGCAAGGAGAAGCGGCTAGATTTCAAGTTGGGCGATGGAAGTCCATTGAGCGTTTATGGTCTCCCTCGGGAGAGTTCCTCGATTATTTCTGCGGTACGTGCCTGCCGAGCTTTAGCTTCTGGTTGCGAGGGTTTTCTAGTTTCTATCTGTGCGGTGGATGCTTCTCGTGTGGAGCCAACCGTGGAGAGTATCCCGGTGGTGCGAGAGTTTCCTGATGTTTTTCCTGGCAAGCTTTCCGCTCTCCCTCCCGAAAGAGAGGTGGAGTTTTCCATAGACCTCGAACCAGGCACCCGGCCCATTTCCAAGGCACCGTACCGCATGGCGCCTCGTGAATTAGAAGAATTGCGTGTCCAGTTGGATGAGCTTCTGGAGTGTGGTTTCATCAGACCGAGTACTTCTCCATGGGCTGCTCCTGTTCTCTTTGTGAAGAAGAAGGACGGTTCCATGAGGCTGTGTATTGATTATCGAGAGTTGAACAAGGTGACGATCAAGAATAGATATCCGTTGCCGCGGATTGATGATTTGTTCGATCAGTTGCGTGGGTGCACCAAATTCTCGAAGATTGATCTTCGTTCAGGCTACCACCAGCTGAGGGTTCGTGACTCAGACATTCCCCTGACTGCTTTTAGCTCCCGGTACGGACATTTGAATTCCTCGTGTTGTCCTTTGGTTTGACCAACGCGCCTTCTGCGTTCATGGATCTGATGAACCGGGTATTCAAGGATTTTCTTGACCGTTTTGTTGTCGTCTTCGTCGACGACGTTCTTATCTATTCCCGCAATGATGAGGAACATGCCTATCATTTGCGTCTGGTTCTGTCTGTCTTGAGAGAGCATAAGTTGTATGCTAAGCTAAGCAAGTGCGAGTTTTGGCTGCCTCAGGTGTCCTTCTTAGGACATGTGGTTAGCAAGGATGGAATCTCTGTTGATCCACCAAGATTTCAGCGGTGATGGATTGGAAGAGACCTTCTACTCCGAAGGAGATCAGGAGTTTCTTGGGTTTGGCCGGATACTATAGGAGATTTGTGGAGGGTTTCTCCACGTTGTCCGCTCCGATGACCCGGCTTACGCAGAAGAATGCCGCCTTAATTTGGAGTGATAAGTGTGAGGAGGCTTTCCAAGAGCTGAAGAGAAGGTTGTGTTCGGCTCCAATTCTCATTCTGCCTATTGAGGGAGTGGAGTTTGCGGTGTATGTTGATGCTTCCCACATCGGCTTGGATGCGTTCTGATGCAAGAGGGGAAGGTGATCGCCTATGGATCTAGACAACTGAAGGTTCATGAGAAAAATTACCCTACTCATGATTTGGAGTTTGCGGCGGTGATCTATGCCTTGAAGCTGTGGAGACACTTACTATATGGCGCTGTGTGCAAGATTTATACCGACCATAAAAGCTTGAAGTATGTATTTACACAAAAAGAGCTGAATTTGCGCCAACGCCGGTGGTTGGAGTATGTTGCTGATTATGAAGTGGACATCCTTTATCATCCTGGTAAGGCCAATGTGGTGGCCGATGCTTTGAGTAGGAAGGCGGCTCAGATCTTCAATTTATCTGTTCAAGCCTTAGTTGAGGAGTTTCTTTTGATGGATATTTCGGCGGTGAGCTGTGGCGAGCGCTCTCGGTTGGAGGCATAAGAGCCTTCGTGGATCACCCTCACCAGGTTACATCAGAAAGAAGACCCAGATCTTCAGCATCTCCGAGGAAGGACCGAGAAAGGAGAATTATCTGATTTCTCCATCGATGAGCTTGGCACCCTCTTGTATAGAGGTAGATTCTGTATCCCGGCGGTGGAAAATATTCGAGTTATGATTTGTAGGGAGGCTCACGGATCTAGTGTGGCCTACCACCCGGGTTCCACCAAGATGTACAGAGATCTGAAGCAAATCGTGTGGTGGTCGGGCATGAAGAACGACATCGCCAAATTTGTATCGGAGTGCTTCACGTGCAAACGAGTGAAGGCCGATCATGGCAGGCCAGGAGGAAAACTGACCCTTTGGAGATTCCCATGTGGAAATGGGAAAGCATATCGATGGATTTTATTACAGGATTGCCCAGGTCTCCTCGTGGACATGATTCAGTTTGGGTTATAGTTGATCGATTGACGAAGTGTGCTCACTTCGTTCCCTTCAAGATAGGTTATTCTATGAAGAAGATAGCAGAGTTATATTTGGATGAGGTCATCCGTTTGCATGGAGTGCCAGTGAGTATCGTGTCAGATCGAGACTCCAGGTTTACGTCGCGATTCTGGCAGAGCTTACAAGGAGCTTTGGGCACCGACCTCAGGTTTTCGACCGCATACCATCCGCAGACCAATGGACAAACGGAGCGAGTTAATCAGATCGTGGAAGACATGATTAGGTGCTACATTTTGGAGCATGGTGGAGCTTGGGACGAGCGCCTCAGACTCATGGAGTTTGCTTATAATAATAGTTTTCAAGAAAGTCTGCAGATGGCCCCTTTTGAAGCGCTGTATGGGAGGCGCTGCAGGACACCCTTGTTTTGGGCCGAAGTCGGTGAGAGACCGTTGCTAGGTCCGGAAGCTTTGATGGAGATGGAAGAGGCGGTGACTAATATCCGGGAGAAGCTCCGGGTTGCTCAGGAGCGGTATGAAAAGTATGCCAATCAAAGAAGGGCAGATCTGGAGTTTGCGGTTGGGGACAGTGTTTTCTTGAAGGTCTCTCCGATGCCGGGCGTTAAACGATTTGGGAAGAATCACAAGTTGGATCCCAGATATGTTGGGCCTTTTCAGGTCGTTGAGCGCATCGGAGTATCTGCCTACAAGTTGAATTTGCCTGCTACCTTTCCTGGCATCCATGATGTATTCCATGTGAGCCAGTTAAGAAAGTGTGTTCGCGATGACTGTCATGTACTCGATTCGGTGCCCCAGATTCAACCCAATCTGTCTTATGTTGAAAAACCCGTCCGAATCTTGGAGACTCAAGAGCGAGTGTTGCGGAGGAAATCTATCCCCATGGTCAAAGTCTTATGGCGAAATCATGATGTCGAGAGCGCGACTTGGGAGCTAGAATCAGTCATGCGGGAATCTCACCCGCACCTCTTCAGCTGATCATCTCGGTGAGTCTCTTCTTCCTTGTCTTTGTATTCTTACTTTCATTATTTACTATCAAATGTTGTATTCCAGTAGTTTTCATAAGATCTGAAGCGGTTTCCGTTCGTATGTCAAGTTTCGGGACGAAACTTTCTGTTAGGAGGAGTGACTGTAACGCCCCCAATTTTTCTGGTATTATTCTTTTGCCTGCTGATGTCATAATGACGGAAGGGCGTTACGTGTCCGTGAGTTGACGGTGCGACGTCGTTTGTGCGTTTTTGCGTCTGTTGGGTTTGACCAGCTATATTTTAGGTATATGCGTCGGAACCAAAAATTTTTTACATCGGGAAGCTAAGTTATATAATTTCTGATTTGCTCGTCAAGTTTCGTCACGATCCGAGCATTTTTGGAGGCTCGGCGCGCGTTTGAAGTTTTAAATAATTTATAAATTATCCTAACTTCGTTAGGCTATAACTCAAGATCGGTGCGTCGGATTTTGATTCCGACTTCGCCGTTAGGTTTGTAGCGTCGACATTCGCCTACAGCGCGAATTTCGTCCGTTTCGGCACTCGTTTGGGCCTTCGTAATAGCATGTGAGATATAAATTTTATAGCCTAAATTTTATCTCTGAGCGGAGCTCAGAGATATAAATTTTATAGCCTAAATTTTATCTCTGAGCTCCGCTCAGAGATATAAATTTTTTAGCCTATATTTTTTATCTCTGAGCGGAGCTCAGAGATCTGCAACTTTCGGTCGACGATTTGGGGTCCTGTGCGTACTGACTTTTCGGTCGACGATTTGGGGGTCAAAACGACTCCTAATTAAAAAGTGTTGAACATCAAAGTTGTTCGTCTCGATGAGATCTACAACTTTCATGTAGGCGACTTTTCGAAATAAAGCCATCTTGACCCTCTATTTGTCGTTCTCGTGTGGCTGCGCGTAGGAATTTCGAAAACTGCCCCTTTCGTTTTAAAACTTCAAAACAATTTATATATCCTAGGTAATGCCCTATTATGCAATTTATAATGACCTTGGCTGAGAATAAATAGGTTGAGATAACCAAATTTCCTCCTCCTTTCCCAGTTTCAGCCGAACCAGAGAGAAAAGCGAGAGCGTGAGTTTTCTTGTCCGTAAGGCTTCCGGTGACCGCCGACGGAGCTCCAGTGCTCGGTTTCTCAGTTTGAGGATAGATCTGGAAAGCTCTCGAAGAGAGCTTCGTTTTCGTGGTAAGCGTTGTCCGTTTCGTGAAACTTTTTTGTTAGGTCTTTTGTGCCCTAACCTCTTTTAGCCCGATCTCTTGTAGATCTTGACTCCTCTCGTCTTCTCTTAACCCGATCTACAACGGGGAGCGATTCAGAGAGTTTTTCCAGCAAAACCTAAGGCAAGTGGTGTTCTTGCCCTTGCTCTTTCCCTTTTTCCATATAACTGCTCTAAGCCGGTGCTTTTGATTTAACTGTGCCATATTACCCCTCCTTTTTCTCTCTTGCTCCATTAATTTCGGTTATGCTAGTTTCATTGTCTGCTTAGCCCTTTGCTTAATAAAATTTTCTCTTCCTCACCTTGTTATTTGAAAGGTTATGTTATGTTCTGATGGGTCTTGCCCCTTTGCTTGTGAAATGATAAATATGTTGGGGATCGTACACGATGTTGGCGGTGCCACCGGTGCGATGCCCCTTTTAAAATATGAATATGATTGGAGAGTCATGACGATGCGAGATGGAATATCCCCGCATGCTCTCATTTAAAAATATGAATTTGTTTGGAGAGTCGTGATGATGCGAGATGAAATATCCCCGCACGCTCTCATTTAAAATGTTATATCTGTTGGAAACTCGTGACGATGTGAGATGAAATATCCCCGCACGCGTTCCTTTTTTTTTTTTGATGAGCTGATCAGTCTCTATAATTCTGAACAAGAGTAATATGATTAATAATTTGAAAACGGATGGCTTTTCTTTTGCTTATGGCGAGTTTTATCATCGCCTGTGTTCTCTCCTTTGTTTGGTGAGCTTATTTTTACTGATTAGATACTCCTGTTATTTCATTTCTTGTCGATTTCTTGCTGCTAGCTTGTCATGACTGACCCTTGCAGCTCCTGTTTCCCTCCGGTCTCGTGGAGGTTTGCTTACTTTCTTTTTTCTGCACCACTTGTACTTGTTTCTGAGGTGTTCTTTCTTTGAATGCCTCAGGTTCTGGACAGTAGCAGGTGTTAGTGCAGAGCTGTTTTAGTTGCTGTCTTCTGACTCTTTGAGGTAGAGTTTCTGTGGACTTGTCGGCCCATGGGTTCGTGTCAGGTGTTGACGCCCGTGGAGTCATTTAGTTAGTTTTTTTTTTGCTTCAACTGCTGCTGTTACTTATGGTTCACTTTTGAACGCTTGTTCTGGAATGGTTGGATATTGGTGGGATTTATGACTCCTCCCTTGTTAGATATGTTAAGGCAATTGTTGCATTGCATAATATGTTTTGAAATGCTAATCTCACTATTTTCTACGCGTGATAAATCTATTTCTTATATATGGTAAATCCACACGTTCGATCTGGCATGGTGCACCTCACTAAGTCTTCATGTTCACTTAGGCCACTAAGTAGTTAAATCAAGTATTTTTCCGCTACGTAAAACTATATTTTTAAAAGCGTGGACTAGTTGATCCACCAAGCCGAGGGACGCGGCTTGTTAATTTTTTCTGCATAAATTTTACTTGAATCTCTTGAGTTAATGATAATATTTCTTGAACTGCGAAGAAGGATGAATTGCCTTAACGTCAGTAGACGCCCCCTACGTGACGTGGCATCGCAACGCGTAGCTTTCCCTACTCTGATAGCATTTTAAATGTTGGGAAAATGCGGGCTGTGACAGCTGGGAAGGCAGTTGTAATGGACAGGTTCGTCTAGGGAGCCGATGGCTCGGGAATTCATGGTTGCATGTGCATAAGGTGGTGGTTCTTCAGTATTTGATGGTCGTTCATACCGACGTCAATACGATGACTTGGCGGGTGTGGTTTACACTTAGCCAAGGAAAAGACTGGCGGGTTTGTCAGCATTATTCTGTGGTGAATTTGGTGTGTCCTTCAAAGGCGTACGTAAGGGTAAGGCCAGTTAGTGTGGATACTCGCCTAGGAGTGGGGTGGCCTAAACCACTATCTCCGTTGGCCACTATAGAGGCTCTGAGGAGTTAATCTAGCTTCCAAAGCCGGGGAACTAAAGGTCTGTGCGCATAGAGTCGTGTGTGTGTATTGCACTTGTATAAACATATCATTACACCCACATAATATAGCATTTAATGTCATCATCATATTTCAACCATTACCCCTAACATATAAATTAGTATGGTACTTTTTATACGCTAGGCCTTGCAAAATGACCCCATAGTTTATTAGCTTGTGCAGTCATGCTTATAAGCTGTGGTTACTTTCCTTGTGGTTATCTGTTACTTTTCTTTATGGTGCACTTTACTTTCTACTCTTTACAGCTTTGTTACTATAGTATTGCTAGCTTGCAATTCTTTTTATAGCACTGTGAATATTATAATATAACTGCTAGATTAGGTCCACCGTCACCTGCTCTTATTTACTCTCCATCATCATAGCTTTCATATCATTCCTCCGACACGGTGCCTAGGATCCACTAAGTGAGGGGTGGGTGGAGGAAATATGGATTAGTCATTTTGACTAACGGTCGATGGACCAAACATTTCAGGGTCTTCGGATGGGAGACAGGGAGCAGTAGTAGAAGATACAGCACCAGCGGAGTGTGGTGCACATGGTGGCGGGCCAGTCTAGCACAGGAGCACAAACTTCAGGATCCGTGAGTGATTAATATATTTTTCTTCTGCGAGAGTGTTGTAGTGAGGCCAAGATGTACTGGGCATGAGCACATTTATCTTTGTCATTTTTATTTCATTTCTATGTGGACTATGCTGTGTTTCAACTTTCTTATATTACATGTGATTGTGGACTTAGACTTATTTGTTCTAATTATATACTTCTATTTCTTTGGTGATCGTTTCTACCGGCAAGATCAGCGTTTTTTGGTGGAGACCTTCCCAAGTGTTGGTGTCACCACAAAATGGCGATTCTGGGCATAAGACCCCGAGGCAAAAAATGGGGTCCTACTATCTCTGAGAGGGGTCAATCCTACAATTTCCTCCCTCAGACTTGATTCCACTGCATTGAGAAAGTCAATCTCTCTTAATTGCTTTTTGACCACCTTATGAGATTTGTCAAAGGCTTTCAAAAGTACTTGATGTTGAGATATCAAATCAAAATCATCTTCTTCAGAAGAGTAGTCTTCATGACCACTAGGTGAAGTTTTTGATTGAGATAGCATGGTGTGTGAGTTTACCTTCGCGTTAAATTGTTAGTCGCCTACTTACTCATCTAAGTGAGACATGAGCCCAAAGTAAACTTCTTCATCTTCTGAGCTTGACTCACTTGAGTCACTGTCGCTAAGAGTCTTTGACCTTTTTGCGACAAAGCTCTTTTCTTCCTTCTGCTAACCCTTAAAGGATCTCTTCTCTTCTTTCTTGGATCCTTCCTTCTTTTTGTAAGGACATTCTGCGATCATGTGTTCAGGCTTATTGCAATAATAACAAATAATGTAAAAATAAGAATAAAGTTTGTTCGGTTTAGATTTGTACATGTCGTCTCTGCTGTAGTTTTTCTTAGAAGAATAACCATTTCGATGAAATCTTCTATAGTCAGAGGAGTAGGACTAGTTTTTCCTTTTCCTCCTTTTGTTGAGCATTCATTTGAATTTCTTAGAGATCAGTTAGAACTCTCCATCAGACAATTCAGAGCCTTAAGTGCTTGGCTCAGAATCTTCTTGTGCGTCAGACGTTTGTTTCCTTATCAGTGACACGTCTCTATATTTCTTTGACCCTTCGGCCTTCAGTGCTATAGACTTCTCTTTGCTTAAAATCTTGCTATTTTTCTCTTCTTTCTTCTTTGTATTAATTTAGAGTTCATAAGATAAGAGATTCCCGAATAAGTTTTGAGGATCAGTCTCGGGTAGCTTTCCAAATTCTCTGATGGCCATGACCTTAGTGTCCCATTCTTTCATGAGGGATCTTAATATTTTATAGTTCAGTTCACCATCAGTGAATGCCCGACCTTAGATTCTCAGACCATTGACAATTTTGAAGAACTTTTCATAATTGTCAGTGATGGTATCCATTTGGGTCATGTTTGAATGCTTCATACTCATGGTTGAGTAGAGATCTATAATCATCCCTCACTTCTTCAGTACCTTCCATCAGAATAACTAGAGAATTCACATCTCCTTGGCAGACTTGTAGTGGAAAAGATTTTGCAACATAGAGTCATCCACTGCACTTGTAATTATATTTTTGGCCTTCTTGTCCAAGGAGATAAGAGCAATCTCATCTTTGTTCAAGTCCATCATCTTTTTTGAAAACATCACGTCAGGATTCATAGCAGATGGTTAAGTAGGAACATGAGGTCCTTCTTCTACAATCTGAAAAATTATTTGATCAACTGCTTCCATGAAGAATCTGACCCTTTCCTTCCATATGGCAAATATCTCCTTTGTTCACACTGTAAGCTTCATTGAGTACATGTCCTTGCTTCGATCAATTGCAGAAAACTTGTGCTCTAACAACTAGATTGGGATTTTGTTCAAGGTGTTAACCTTATAATGAACAACCTTGCTTTAATACCAATTGAAAGTGTCTTGTTGCCTATATAAATCACCTAGATGGGGTGAATAGGTGAGTTCTGTGTCTAAAAGTAGAATAAAAAAAATCTAAAGAGCAAGCACACAGAACAACATAGCACAACATAAGAATTTATAGTGGTTCCCTGATTTGGGTACGTCAACTGTTGTACCTCGTCTATCTACCATGAAGGGCTAGATTTGACTACTTCACTTTTCTCAGATTTAATCAAATCTTATAACTTGGAGTCGCCACTCCTTCTTGGAGAATAAAACACTCCTAGAACATGATCCTATCACAAGGATCTACACCTCGAAAGAGAAATCTTCCTACAAAAATATAAAAGAGTTTATATAACCCTTTTAGATTTAAAACAATTCTAATCCTTCCAATCAGAAAGTATCCTATCTTCTTCTTCCTTGGAATGAAAAGCATGAAGGCTTTGAAGAAGAAAAAGGACTTGAAAAGTTACTTAAATGCTTGATCTAAAATCTTTGATCTGACGAGATCTGATAACCTTGAGAAATCTAGAAAAGAGATCTGTCGAATCAACACTTCAAACAAATTGCCGATCGTGCAAAGCTAGGTCACGAAGATGATTTTTGATAGATGTACGTGTGATAGAGAACAGTGACCTTTCATGGTTTCAAAGTTTAGAAGAGCGACTAGGGTTGATCGAAAACTACCCTTTATATATAAAGGAATCCTTTTTATAACGGCTAGAAAATTCATTCCAAAGAGAAACGTCCATGTGTACTGTACATGGCCGTCGGCTCGAAACTGAAACCCGTCAGACAGAATTTAAGAAATATCTCGCTAAGTCCATTCGTCGAGTATCGTTGTATATCCATGAATATACTCGACGAATCAACTTCGATATCTGATGAATTTCCCTTTGACAAATCCAAAAATATAGATTTGAGAACTCAACACTTTTTTAGTGAGTCTCGAAGAATTCGATGTTTATCAACTAGTATATTCGGCGAATTCGACGAGTATCAATGAGTACAGTCAATGAATTTGATGAGGATACTCATTGAATCTTACTTAACTAATTTCCAAGTCCAATGAAATTATTCTCCAAGTAAACGCGATGAATTCGACGAGTGCTAGTAAGTATACACAACGAATTCGACAAGTATTCATAAGTATACTCGACGAATTCGGCGAGTATCCACTACTATACTCGACGAATTTTACTTGAGAAAATTTCCTATTTATACTGGATTCAACAACTTGTCCTTCCTTGATTCTTCTAATGCACTTGTAAAATAAGTGCACTCCAATAGAAAGATTACACGTGAGTCAACACATTGGCCTATATAATGAGGGATTACATTGTAGTCCTGTTTTTCTTGACCCACTATAACCTGACATTGGTTTATACTTATCAATGAAACCTACATGCACATGACTAATAAAACAATAGCAAATATAACACTTCATCTTAGTTCAAGGGACACTTCTTCAAATCAAGGTGATTGTGGATACAATACCCCCAACATTTCCACTTATTGAGGTTTTTATTTTAGAAGAGGAGGAATCAACTTGAGCATTAGAGTAAAGCTTTAGCACTTCTCTTTTCCAGATAGAGCATGGCTCTAACAGCAACTACTCTAGGTTTGAGGCATTCAGAAGATCCCGAACTAACTGAACTTCCTCAGGTGCATCCTTGAATCCATTTCTGACAAGTTATGGTCCCTCGAACAGGAAATCAACTCCTTTGGGAGCCATTGAATCAGTGAATTGATGAGGAGAAGATGATTACGACTTGAGAATACGCTAGGAGGAATGCAGAGAGAAGACAAGGGCTATGAAAATATGTGAATTATCCTAGACACACATTTCTATTTATAGTTACCCTATTTGAGAATGTGGAAAGGCGCGTACCTGTAGTGATTTACATGATATAATGAAGGGATGTGATTAATACCGTGAATTTTACTTATTCTAACCCGTCAGATTGTAGGCGTTGAGTGCACTCCATGCACTCGACGCTTTCAATGCATGTATTTAACTCAACTCACTCAACTCCTAGTCAGTTAAGTCAGTGCACTCAACGCCTAGTTAGTTAAACTTCTTCTTTCTTGCTTTCCTTCAAGAAGTTAACCTCCAAATGCACATATATACAGAATCGAAATGCATTACTATAGAAATGCTACTTCAAGTTCAACATGTCCAATTCAAATTTAAAGATGTTGAACTTGGCTTCATCAAGAGGCTTAGTAAAGATGTCAATCACTTATTTGTTAGTGGGGCAAACTCAAGACTAATATCTTCATTCTCAATATGCTCTCTTATGAAATGATACTTAATTTTAATATGATTGGTCCTGCTATGTGAAACTGGATTCTTAGTTATTGTAATTGAACTTGAAGAATCACAAAATATAGGGGTTTTACTTATCTAGAGATTGTATTCTTTGAGTTTATGTTGAATCCATAGTAGCTGTGCACATCAACTTCCAACTGATATGTACTCTAATTCTGCTATGGAAATGCCTACATAGGTCTACTTCTTGCTGCTCCAATACACTAGCCTTCAACCTAGAAATTGACAGGTGTCTGATGTGATTTTTCTATCTTCTTTGCACCCTGCAAAATCTACATCTAAATACCCTAGCAGTTCAAAATCATTATTCCTAGGGTATTACAGACCAAGATTAGGTGTGTCCTTGAGATATCTCAGAATTCATTTAGCTGAATAGTAGTGAGATTGTTTAGGGCAAGCATGGTACCTAGAACAAACTCATGTAAAAAACATAATGTCTGGCCTACTAGCAGTCAAGTATAGACGGGAGCCAATTATGCCTCTATACAATGTTTTATCAACTAGTTTCCTACTCTCGTCCTTATCTATAGACATAATATACCCCATAGGAGTTTTTATGGTCGAGGCACTCTCCATACCAAATTTCTTTATTAACTCCTTAGTGAACGTAGACTGAGAGATGAATAATCCATCCTATTAATTCTAACTTAGAGTCCCAAAAAGTACTTGAGTTCACCCATACTACTCATTTCAAATTATCCTTATATAAGTTTAACGAACATTTTGCATAGGCCATCATCAGTAGACCCAAAAATTATGTCATCTATATACATTTAGACTAGAATTATCTTACCCTTGACTTCCCTTAGGAATAATATCTTGTCAATCTTTTCCCTTGAAAATTTGTTCTTAATAAGAAATCTAGACATGGTTTCATACCAAGCCCTAGGGGTCTGTTTCAACCCATACAAAGCTTTTCTTAAATGAAACAAATAATCAAGAAAGGTAGGATTGACAAAACCTGATGGTTTCTCAATATAGACCTCCTCTTTTAGGTCACCATTCAGGAAAGCTAACTTAACATCCATTTGGTAGATCTTAAATCCCTTGTATGCAGCATATGCAAGGAATATACTTATCAATTCTAGAAACTGGTGTAAAGATTTGATCAAAATCATTGTCTTCATCTTGCATGTATCCTTTGGCAACCAGTCTAGCTTTGTTCTTGATGATAACACCATTTTTATCAAGCTTGTTTATATATATCCATTTTGTTCCTAAGATGTTATGTCCATTAAGTCTTGGAACCTGCTTTTAGACATTGCTTCTTTTGAACTGGTTCAATTGCTCTTGCATAGCCACAATACATAATGGGTCTATGTTGGCTTCTTCAAACTTTTTGGGTTCAATCTAAGACATAAAGCTTTAATATATTACAATGTTGTGGCTTCTGCTACTTGTTGTTACACCTTGTTTGCATCCCCAATGATTAGATTTTTTGGTTGATCTCTCAAGTGTCTGATAGTTGCTGGCATTCTTTCTTTAGCATCTTGAACTTCTACTTCAGGGGCCTGAAGATCACCTTCTATTTCTAATCCACCTGAACCTTCTTCTGGAATGATCATACCCTCATTTATTTCATGTTTAATAGGAAGTATGTCATTAATGCTCAACTTGTCCATTCTCAAATCTGCACTTACTATTCTAGAAGAACTTGATAGATCACTATGAATCATAGAAGTTTCATCAAACACTATATTAATGGACTCTTCTACAACCTGATTTTTTAAGTTGTAGACCTTACAAGATTTGATGTGGTTAATATACCCAACAAAAATTTCCTCATATGATTTTGCAGCAAACTTTGTCAGGTAGGACTTCTAAATATTTAGCACAAAACACTTACTTCCAAAGATTATGAAATAAGCTAGATTTGGTTTTTTGCCAATCTTATAGGGAGTCTTTTTGTGGTACTTGTTGATAGAGGCTCTATTCAAGACATGACAAGCAATGTTCACTGCCTCCGCCCAGAAATATTCTGGGAGAGAAATGTCACTAAGCAAAGTCATCCTAGCCTCTATGAGAGTTCTATTTTTCCTCTCAACAATGCCATTTTTTGGGGATGTTCTTTGAGATGAAAACTCCTGAAAGATCACTTGCTCATTGTAGAACTCTATCATGCTTTTAGATTGAAACTTTATGCCATGGTAATTCTGATTTTGACCATAGTACAAACCTTTTCATTCTAAATTTTCTTTACAAAAGTCACAAAGCTATCAAAGGTTTTTGAATTTTTCTTAAGAAAGAACTCCCAAGTAAATCTGGAAAAGTCATCAACTATCACAAGGGTATAGACTTTCCTATCTTGACAGTGATTTATCAAAGGAACAAATAAGTCTATATGCAGGAGGTAGACATACCTCTCAGAATCTTTAGACCCAATGCTTTTAAAGGAGGCCTTTGTTTGTCTGCCCTTTTGGTATGTAGAGCAAATGCCTCTTTAGTGCATTTCAAATTGGGTCCATTTCTGACCAACTCTCCACTAGAGAGCTTGTTGATGGCCTTGTATTTTAAGTGAGCAAACCTCTTGTGCCAATGTATACAATAAGATTCTTTCTCATTTACAACTAGAAATATAGTAGAATCTGAATGTATACATAGAAAATTTAAATAATAAATATTTCCACTCTTAGTGCCTGTCAGAATGATCTCTTTGTCACTTGACCTTTCTGATTAGGCACTTATCTGTGTGGAAGATAATGATATAGGCAATATTACATAGTTGTCTTATGTTAATCAGGTTGTGTTACAATCCTTCCACATAAGCCACTTTTGTGATGGAGACTATGTCATTGGTGATCATACCATAGCCTTTAGTAACTCTTCTGTCTGAACTACCAAATATGACTTTGGGTTCTGTACTGGAGTTTAGTCTTTTACATGTCTCCTTATTCAAGTCATATGCCTGGAACATCCACTATCCAAGTACCATATCGGCATCTGATGGGTACTTGGACCAACCTGCAATCACATATTTATTTTACCTTAGGTACCCAAAAGGATTTGGTTCCTTGGTTCTTGTTTGCATAATCATGAATATTTCTCCATGTAGCAGCCCTGACAGGAAGACACAAATTTCCCTTGGCATATTTAGGTTGTGCCAACATCTATGGAAAAGTGTCCCACCATGTCACAACACTAACACTCATGAATATTACATCTCCTCTCCTGAACAGCCCAAGATATGAGTGATCCATCAAACTTTTTTTATTCATAGAGGAGTGCAGCAACCTTCTTCCTATTTCTTTCAACTAGAATCTGGCTAAAGATTAGCATGCCAGCAGGTTCACTTGGTTTTTTCATGACTGACATCAACAAGTGTCTACTTTTTAAGCTGACAAGGTGTTGATGGCATCAAAAACAGCCATATGAGACTTAGTTACAGTATTGCCCACAACCTTATTATTTGATGAAAGACCTTGGGCAGAGTCCACTGCCTTACTCTTGAGAGTGGGTGCAGGAGCACCAAACACAAATTTTAAATATTGGGCCATTTGGATTTCTTTATGGGGAGCCTTCACTACACTTATCCCTATGCCCTTTCTTCTTCCATTGTAAGGAGCATTATTACTCTTATAAGAAGAATTTTCATTCTTCGAGTGACTATACATGCTATCATGGTCATACTTGTTAGAAGGAAAAACTACCTTTTTAAAGGTGGTTTGAGGCAAAACTGGATCCTTGCCTTTTCCTTTGGAATGGGCAGCTTTAGCATTCCACCTGAACCTCAATCCCCTCTTATTATTTTGAGAGGTGAATGAGTCAATCAGTGCAACACTGTCTTTGTCTTGGAAAATATAGACACTAGAATCCTCTCTTTGAGGAGCTTCTCTTCATGATCTCTAATAATCTTTCTCTTCTATCTTATGGTGCTTATTTGGATTATAGTCATAGACCTTAGCTGACTGATTTCTCTGCTCATCTGAGCTAGTAGTGAAGCTGACTCAGATTGCGTTGATTCAGCCTACTGTAAAGAAACAATCTCTTCAGCCTGCCTTTTGACATTCTTTTTTCTCTTCTTTAGAGCCTCCAAGATAACAACATATTGGTCAATCAATTGATTGACATCCTCATCAGATTCTGGTCAATCCTCATCAGATTCTTGTCAATCCTCCTCAATGAGGTGAATGCCTCAGAATATATGCCAGTCACATAAATAAAAGGAGAGTTGGGAAGAGTGTGTACCTCATTAGGACCAGATTTATCCTGATTTTCTTCAGTTATGGCCATGAGGTTGATCTCTTCCTCATGTTCAAAGTCATTATAAACTGAGAATAGTGGTGCCCTTATGCCAATTATGGTAGTAGGAAGACCAGTATCCTCTTCTATTGAGATAAGACCAATGTAGGCCTTTTCTTCTTCTAATTCTGAAGACTCAAAATCACTATCTAAAAAATAAGACTTCTTCTTGGCCAAGAAGCTCTTGTCTACCTTCTTGTCCTTATGATTCTTTTTATCATCAGATTTTTTTATTTCTTTCCTCTTGACAGGACAGTAAACAAAGACATGTCCTGACCTATTATAGCAGTAGCAAACCACATTAGTCTTAAAGAATTTATTCTACTTATAATCATACATGTCCATAGAGGTGTCTTTTTTGGACTTCTCCAGGTTATCTTGTGGATTCCTGGAGCTAGAGCTGGATGGGCCCTTATTCAGTCACTGCCTCCTCCTACTCAACATCTTCTTAAACTACTTGGAGAACAAGATAAGTTCTCTATCTGATAGCTCATCCCCTAAAGTGCTGGGACTTGAGCTTTTTTACTCAGTATCTCTTTTTGGAGGAGATAGAATCTTCTCCCTGCTTCTTCTTGAGGCATAAGCTTTGAAGGCCATCATATTCTCTCTGTTGAGGGACTTGGTGGCTTCTTCCTCAGCTTTCCTGAAATTCAGCGGAAACTCATGAAACATCAACTTGCCAAATATGTTCTGGGGCAATGTGTTTGCAAAGTTTCCCACTTCCCTGATAGAATAGATCTTGATATATCATTCTTTATTGAGAGATCTTAGGAACTTGTCATTCAGCTTATAGTTGGTGAACTGTCTGCCAAAGGCGATCAAACTATTCACAATCATGAAGAATTTCTCATAGAAATCAGCTATAGAATCCTTCTTACCTTACTTGAAGGTCTCACACTACTGATTGAGGAGAGATTTTTTGTCATCTCTCTTTTCCTCTATTCCCTCCATATAGACTATCAGTAAGTCCCACATTTCCTTTGATGTTTTGTAGTGGACCAGATTCTAAAATTTTGAATCATCTATGACACTAACAATTATGTTCTGAGCTCTCTTATCCATAGTGGCCATAACCACCTTATCCTTAGTCATTTCTGAGTATCTCTTGGGTGTCTGAGGCTTCCATGAATAGCCTCACCCTTTCTTTCCAGATCCCAAAATTTTCTTTCCTATAGTTAGGAAGTTTCATAGAACCTAACTCCTTATGGTTCTCACCTGAAGCCATGAAGATATACTTCTACTACCCTTAGAGGTTTAGTTCAGACTATTATGTCCTTTTTGAACAACCCCGCTTCGATACCACTTGAAAGTATTTTTTAAGGGTAGTTAAACACCTAGAGGGGATGAGGGTGAATAGGTTTGTTATGAGTCTTTTGAATCTTTTCAAATTAGAGCTTGATGTGTGTTTAAGTTAGATGTTAGCTCTCAAGATCACAGTAAATACACAAGGATTTTAGTAGTTCCCCTATCTAGGGTACATCTACTTTCCCCATAAACCTATCTAGTAGTGTGCTAAATTAAGCTAACTCCTCCTTTATACTCAACTCCTAAAGTATACACCTTAGATCCCTCAGGAACTTACAAGTCAGAGTGAACACCACTCATACAGCTAAACTGTTTCCAGCCCTACCTCAGATCCACTCCAGGACCCTACTGCTCCGAGTTGACCAACTCCTACCACTCAGAGATCCAATTGATCTCCTACCTTAGATCTACTCAAGATCCTACATCAGATCCACCCTTGATCCTACAACTCAGAGTAAACCCACTCCTACAATTTAGCCTTTAAAAATTAGGCATATAACTCAGATCTCCATAGAGATCCTACTGATTTGAATAAAAGTTTTTGTGAAATGACTTTAGAGAAAAATCCCTGAAACCTCTTCCTTGATAGTGTAGTACATAGTCCTCCTTCTTCATAACAACAAGAACATATATATTCATTGTTGAATCAGCTTATGCTGTGAATATCTTCTGCAAAGCTCTGCTTCTTCTTCAAGCTTGAGAAAGTTTTTTGATCTGTATTATAAGCTTGAAGATGAATAGAAAATGTCTTGAGATATGTTGTAAGATCCGCCTTTTCCTTTTCAAAGGCAACCCGGATCTTATGCCCAGAACTGCCGCCTTACGGTGACACTAACTCCTGAGTTAGTCGACACCATAAGACGCCGATTCTGCCGGCTATTACGATCATTTTTCACTAGAGATGCGGAAGTAAAAGTGTATAAACAAACTAATACACAAGTCCACAGAAGTCACAGAGCATATCATACATATGGAAATGAAAGAGCTACTACAGTCCATAAATGAGTACAAAAGTGAAGCGAATTAGGGCTTATGCCCATATACATCAATAGTAATCAAACTCTCTCTCAAAAAACAGAAAGATGTAAACTAGCTATCCACTACATCTCCTCCCACCTGAGGACGTACGGTAGTAGTGTCTGGTGGTGGTGTTAGCTGCTCCTCATGCCCTGCCTCCTCGTCCCGCTGGACGTGCTGGTCTATCTCCTCGAACTCCTAAAAAGGGGGAGTCAACGTATGTTAGTCAAAAAGACTAAGTCGTATCCTCAACACCTCCTCCTGTCGTTCTTAGGCACCGAGTGGAAGGAGGATGCGGAGGACGACAAGGGGTAGCAAAGTGGAAGCAGGTGACAATTCTAAACTAGCAGGAGTAGGTATAATCTAGCAGTTCTATATATAGTCTAGCAGTTCTATATAAGGTGCAAGTAAGTAAAGACAGTGCAAAAAGAAAAGAACTGCAGTAAGAAGGTAGAACTAGAAGTAAGTGCAGTACGGAAAGGAAAGTACACTACTGCTACTCCTATTCCTATCAATATCACAGACGTACCTTAACTTATAAAAATGCCCATACAAATTTATAAGTTAAGGTTTCCAGGAATTGTAACTTATCATATAAAAGAGCCCATACTAATTTATATGATAAGGATCTATGATTGCGTATGCCCTAATATGTATGAATGATTATGATGCAATTTATGTAGCAGGCAAGTGCAACACACACACACGACTCCGTGATCACAGACCTAGTTCCCTCTTTTTGAGAGCTTGCATCACTCTCGGGTACTACCGTTGTGGCTACGGCAACAGTGGAGCGGGCTCTCCACTTCTAGGTGGGTATAAGCACTACCAGACCTAGACCCCTCTCATACGCCTCTGTACACGTCCCAGGTGCACTCTAGAGTCTTGCGTACGTATTTTGTTGACTACCCGTCAGTCTTGTAGGTTGAGTGTACATCTTCGGGGATTCCGCAGTATTATATATATAGCATACTGGCCCCTCCACCCGTACCCCTCGCCCGAGTCATCGTACTGCCATCGGTGCATCGACTGGCCAGTCCCGCGTGACTCGCCACTAATTTTATGCACATGCAAGGTATTAATCTGAGCTTCCTGCTCGTACTGATATTATTAACACATTCCCTCCAATCCAATTTGGGTGAGCAAGTGCTTGTATCCCTCCAACCTTATGAAACAGGTGAGCAAGCCACTCGTATCCCTCCAACCCGGTTAGGATGAGCTCATTACTTGTATTCCTCCAACCTTATGAAACAGGTGAGCATGTAATCCATATGAGGTTTCCATCCTTATTAAATCGGTGAACCTATCGCGTAGATCTCCAAGCCTATTAGACTACTCTCGTCTAAGGTTTATTACACATAGTAGTTTAGGGTGAATCCCAGGACTGCCCAAGGTATGCCCAATGAAGGGGTCTCGAAGGCACTAGGAACTACGATGGGATGATAAGCCCAAAGTTCCATTTCGCAAGGATAATTACTCTTATTTGATGTCTACCCAAGATCCACAACCAACTCTCATTGTTACTTTAGGACTATTCTAATGACTTAAGGTATCATTATCGGAAGGGCGACGCTCTTCCGTCGGCCTCCGCTCTAGTGGTTACCCAAAGACTTGCACATTTACTCTCGTCACTAATACGACACTAACCACCAGGGTCATATTTCCAATCACATCTCAATTTCAATCGTCGGTCTATCCCCCGGTGGGCCCTAAGCTATAACTACTTTTACTATGCGCAGCCCATGACCTAATACCACCCCGAAATCGAACTTCTAAATCCTTGGGCCAACATACCACAAATGTTTATCCTAGGGTGGTATGGACTAATTAAATGAATGTATTGATTTTCATAATTTTCCTAGGTCATTAAGGTCTTTAATTAAATCCTTTAAATCATTCCCTAGTTCATTTTACACATGAAGTGGTATCAATTAAAATCTACTGACCTAAGGGAATTTTCCTGAGTTGCATATGAGTAAAATATTACTGTCTACAAGATCTCATAATTTCCCTTTTTATATTTCTATTTATCCCATAATTAATACAGATTCCACATAATTATCATTTTCCAAATAAAGTATAAGAAATATATTAACCAAAATTCCAGGAAAATTACTGAGAATATATATCACTACTTTATGACTAATGGCAGAGTTGCATCAAATTCTACAGTGTAATGACCCATCAAATTCCATTCTTAATTAATTACCAAAATGTCATTATGCTAACTCAATATATTAAAAGTGCATCCAAAAATTCTGAAATAATTCTATGAGGCTAGTGTCACAATTATACAACTCTTAGAAATAAATGCACAATTTTCCAACATGTAATTCCAATAATTCATGAATAAATACTAAAAGGGTAAAAGAGTAAATTCAGTGTATTTTGCTCCAATAATTCTCAAACAGAGATATAAAAATTTTCCTAAGTCAATTAACACCTCATTATTGACTTGACAGATTTTGGGGATTTTCCTTTGTAAAAATCTATTTTTTTCAATTTCTTTTCCAAAAAGAGCTATCTTTTGATAATTCCAAATAATGGGATTTTGATCCCAAAAATCCCATAATTAATTCTAGGGGGTTAGTTATACCCTAATTAATCCCTGGAACAAATTCCATGATTTTTGCATGCCTCAACTAGGCTAAATACACAATATTTCATTTCTTGCTAATAGCACCCCAAGGCTATAAGTAGCCAACACATGCAAGTGGGTTAACCCAACATGCAGTGACTCAAATGTGCTTAAATTTCTACCACTGGTCTATATGGTCCCTAAGGGCCAGCCACCAAAATTTGGGGCCATTTGGAGTTAGTTAACTCCAAGAATCACCTAGTTAAGCCCTAGGGGTATTTTGGTAATTTCCCCATATTTTATTTTCCAATCAAGCCCTTTTTTTGGGCAGGGCCTAAATATGACCTAATTATACCTCTGACCAAAATCTCAGGTCAAGGGGGCTTCTGGTTTGGCTTGGGCAGCCATTTAAAATTCTGCAAAATTATTATTTGCAGCCCAAGTCAAATCCTATTTCTCAAACTTGCAAGTGAGATTCCTCATCATGCAATGAATAAATTTAGCCCAAAGTTTAACCATGGGTCTAATATACCCATGAGAGGGTGCCACCAAAATTTGGGGCCTATTAGAGTTGGAGAACTCCACAAATCACATTTGTTTACTCTTGGGTATTTTTGTAAAAACTATAGCAAAATGTTCCCCACAAATTCTGATTTTTGGGGAGGGCTTAGATGAACCTAAATGAGTAACCTAGCCCAAATTTCAGACCATTTAGACCAAGGGTTTGGGCTGCGGAATTATTTCAGTTTCTGTCCTACCTTAGGAGTAGTCCTAGTAAAATGGACCTACAGGGCAGAATACTTAACCAAATTTAATGAGTAATATGTCAAATCAAAGCTAACACAGAGATCTACATTGGTTATGTTGGGCAAAAGTTCATCAGGTGGCTGTAAGGGCCTTATTATCATCATGCAAGGTGACTACTAAAAACTTACCAATATTAATCCCTATTCATACATTTAATATTAAAAAAATGAATTATAAGGCCTGCACGAATCTTAAAGCCAATCGGACGGCGGTGGACTTTCTTCCCCATGCAGCATGCATGGACAACCCGACGCAGGGCATATTTGCGGGGCGGTTCCCGGCCATCGCCGGCGGCGGAACCTCCGTCCAAGCCCTTCCCCGGCCTCACGGTGGTCGGGGCTTGAGCTGGCCGGCGGCTAGGCGGCGGAGAGCGGCAGACGGCGGCGGCGCAACCGAGCCGAAATCTCCAGGACGCCATTTTCAACAGAAAATTTTGAGCTTTTGATTCCTAACGTCGAGCTCGTTTGAGCTCGTCCTCTAGCCTAGTGGATCTAGGATACTAGTACACTTGGAGGAGAAGGGATGCGGACCATTGGCGGCGGTTGTGGTTGAGGGTGGCGGCGGGTTCCCATGGAATGAAAATTCCGGCGAGCTCCTCGGTTAGCCATGGCTGCAGCTGGTTCTCTCTCTCTCTCTCTCTCTGGGGTAGGGATGAAGTGGGAATGAGGGTATGGGCTCGGTTTGAGCTGAGATAAGAGTGGGGGGGGGCGATTTCACCAAGGCATGGGCGATTTCACCAAGGTGGGCGATTTCACCAAGGTTGGGCTCGGGTTGGGTGTTTGGGAGTGGGCTCCACTGCTCCAGCTGGGTTAAGTGATCCCTAATGGGTCGGGTTCCATGGGTAGGAGCTGAATTGGGTGAGTGGAGAGAAGGGTTGGCTCACATGAATGAGATAGGAGAGAGGGGGGCTCGGTTTTGGGCTTGGGCTTGACCCAATGCTGCATGGTGGGTCCCCACACCTTCTAGTACACCTATATTATCAGCCAACCAATCATGAGTTGATGGGATGAGCCCAAGTGGCCCAAACCAATTTCTTAACACTTTCTCTCTCCTATTTATCATCTTTTCTCTCTCCTAGGTAATTCCCAAAATTACCATTGCATGCCCCTATTTTCTCTTCCATAGGGGGTATAGGGTCACTTTAGACCCACCTAGTGATTTTGGGTTGGTTTGGGTGGACCCAACCCAGTGAATTGGGCTAGGGAACCATTTTCACTCATTAGGTCAAAATGTTGACTTGACTCAACATGGGTCAACTATTTGACCCCATGGCCTACCTTAGGGTCCACTTAGATTGTATTTAGGGTTAGGGCAATGTGGTGGGGTCATTGTGTGGCTAGGGTTTGTATTTAGCCCAGTTTGACCTAGGTTGACTTGGGCCCCATAGTGGGCCCCACATGGTCTAAATCCTCCTCCTAGGGTCAAACCTAGCTAAACCCTAGCATCCACCACATGCCTAACCCAAATCTAAGTTATTTGAAATTTGGGATGTTACAAACCCTATAAACAAAAAATAATAATTTCGTCCCCGAAATTTAAGTTCGGGCTACGGGGTTTCTACGACAGGCTTATAAAAGATTCGAAACATAACTAAAAAGGAAACTATAAAACTAAGTTGTACCTGAGGAGAATAGCTCCGGGTGTCGCTCCATCATGAGATCCCTCGGCTCCCAGGTGTGCTCCTCCCGTCCGTGGTTGGACCACAACATCTTCACGAGAGGGACCTTCTTCTTCCGCAACACTCGGACGGCGGTATCGTCGATCCGGATCGGCTCTAAACGAACTGATCGATCTGATGCTACTGGCCCGTCGGTAGTATAAATATGCTGCTCAGGCCGAAGGAGTGCTCGTCGCAGGGAGGATACGTGAAAGACGTCGTGCAGAGTTCCCAACTCTATCGGTAGTTGCAGTCAGTAAGCCAAGGGGCCGATCCGCTCCAGGATCAAGTAAGGCCCCATATATCTCGGACTGAGCTTCTTGTGTCTCCGCACCCAGGAAACAGCGTGCACCGGACGTATCTACAAAAATACCTTGTCCCCTACCTGGAACTCCACCTTCCTATGCCGCGCATCGTAATACCTGGTGTGTCTACTCCGAGCCTCAAGCATCCGGTCCCTGATCAGTAAACTCTGAGCCTCCATATAATCTATGTACTCTGGTCCAAGTGCCCCGGGGGTCCACATCCAGAACCCAAGAAAGAGGTGTTCAACAAATCTTCCTAGGGTAAGCCTCATGGCTATTATTATGAGAAACCTATTAGGGTAACAATCCTCTTTCGAATGTACTTTCCTTTTATTTCGGACTACTCTTCTTTCAAACTGTGAGGACTCATTTCCAAGTCCTCCGCCAATTAACAATCAGAATATTTCTTAATCGCAATTTAGATTGTAGTCCCTTACAACCACGATCACTCAAAATATATATAATTCAACGATCTCGTAAGTAGAAGTCTCTTCTATTCACGTCCCCTTAGATTATTACTTATCCACCAACGTGAACTTATGGTCACCAAAAGAGAATTCAGGCACACTAGACCAACACTATTATGTATATTAGCTAACCCATCTTCCGAGATCATGGTGCGATGGAAAATTATCATTTTGTTTTTCCCCAAATTTAAGACTTATCACAACTCAACCTAAAAAGTAATACATAATTCATAGTGTGTTCACCTTTTGAGCATACATCAAGCGATCATTATTGATATTGATGTTCGTACAAATTACTCCCAATCGCTTTTCACACGTAGTATAATTCATAGCTTTACGAGTGTATCTTTTCAAAAATGGTGGGGTCTAGCACAAATCGATTTGGCATAAAGAGAATCTTATTAATCACTAATTACTTCTCGTGTGGTTTCTCCGTATACGCCTTTGATAGTCAAGAACTATATATCATTGTCATGAATCCTCCTAACAGTGATTATAATGGTATCAACGTATGTATCTCGGTTCTTAACGCTATCATAATTAATGGGCATATATATGTGTACAATTTTAACTCATCATCCACCCCTTTTTCAATTTATTGAGTCCTTACATTTCAAATGTCATGCCACAAGAAATTAATCTTATCTACCAAAATATTATCTTATTTCAATTCTTAAGTTCCAAAATAATGACTTTTGCTTAATTGAGTCATTCAAGGTTATAGTTCATCATTATGATCAAGTAATCGACTATATCACGTAAGCGTGGGTAGTACTGATATTTCATCATTGTGTTTAATTCTCCAAATCTCAGCCCCTTTTAGGATCAAATAAGGTAGTACTAAATCATGCATAACCATAGTAAAACTTAATTATTATATCCTAAACACAAGATGTTATCTTATCAAGATTTCTGATTATAACTTAAACTATCTCTCAAGTATAATGGTAAGTAGACCATTCAAATTGAAAATGATTGATTCTTTGAGAGAACGCACCATCTGTAAATCATCATCGAACACTTTTGTTTTGGTTCCTGAGATCATCAGAGTCACATCCACACGATTATTCTTAGAGTATACATCCTTCAATTAAGTAAGATTCTTCACTTGATTCTCCGTTTGCTGGGGCTACGATACTCTCATTATTATAGACGTAATCGTTTAGATATTCAACATTTTCACTTTATGTACTCTCATCCTATAATAGTTAAGACTTGCGATCATTCCTTCATATTAACATGAAGTTACTTTGTCCTAATATGTATGTTTCCAACCTAATGACTTGTGTATGTCAAGTAGGCATAGGTAACAATGATCGATTGTTGTGTTTACTTCTTCCAACCTGTAACTATCAAAGTCACTTTCCTAAGAGTCTTAACTGTGCAAAAACCTTTTTGATTATTCTTCTTACTTGAACGCATCTTCAATTCGCACTGATTCTTCCCATGGTATATTCTGAGTTCCTTAATTATGTGTTACATTGATCGGTTCGAGGTGTTAGAGCATCTCGGAACATACTTGTGGAGGCGATAATCAATCAACCCTTAATTGTATGTAAATCCGTCTACAACTCATACTGGTCCAAATTTGATCCTTGAACACAATTTCTTCGGTTTCACGTGTATATGTAATTGACTTATACCGTGTCGGTATTAAGGAAGATCACGAGTGCTCATTAGAATGTGGACTAAGTAGTTACTTACTTCCTTAAATTCGAAATTGGGAAACTTATTGAAGTCTTATACGGTCTCCCCTAGTTTCAAGGTCATATATACACGTCACTAAGCCACTCTTTATATATCTTTCAAGGAATTAAACTTAATGTTCTCCTTGTTCACTTACACATATGGTCTTGGAGTAATTATGAGGGTGGAAAGTCATTCTCGAAACATTCTACTTTCCTATTTCACTCGTGAATTTGTTGTGTTCACAACTTGTCGTTAATAGTCTATACTATTTAAGATAAATAAATAGTGTGAAATTCTTCAAGAGTCTTAACCTTCTAGGAAGGATTGATCTTCATACCGGTCATGTATATACAAACCCACATCTTTACTTGAGCGATCTTTGAATAAGCCAAGTTTTTTAGATCGCTACGCTTGCGACACATGCTTTATGAGAAAGGCTTAAAGAATTTCTAGTTGCTATCAATTTAACCCTATAAACAAAAGGTTAAGCCCCCATATATTTTGGTTAATTTCCTTTAACATTCACAATGTAGTCCTCATGTACATGCCTTAATCATTAGGGCTAACAATCTTTGGCATGGATTTCCACTTCAATTGATATGTTTTCTATTTTAGGTCTTCAAGGTTACCATACGACAATCTGTTCAAGCTCAACATGTGACCAAACAAGGAAGTGTCACTTCTAGAATTTGAATTCTTATTCGATCTTTGGTATTTATCATCATGATTGTCTTGACGTAATCCAGTCATCAGTACTAGGATTAAGCTTATGAGTACCCTACAGTTCCATTAATAAACTTATGCACAAACTTCTCCTCGAAGCGGTCCTATCAATTTGAGTAAGAATTGGTAATATCACTCGATATGCAGAGTAGGGACATCGACGTTTAATCCTTAAGCAGGGATTCTGGCGTTAAGATCTTTCTTTAATCGATTTGGTTATCCACGTACCTCAACTAATCTACATCTTAAGTCGATCTTCGGCCTTAGGTACGACACAAAATCCTCTTGGTAAGTCAAACAAGGGTGGTGTCCTAGTTGGATTGGCCTAACTCATTGCTTAAAATGGACTGTTTTATGTGACTTTTTACACATGGGCACACCATTGCTTCCGCTGAATAGTTTGTCCGCAAACTACTCTCGAGCGGGGTGTTCCAGTGTTGTGGACTTCTTTCTCTAATGATCGTATTTTTCCCTCTGATACCAGTTTGTAAGATCCGCCTTTTCCTTTTCGAAGGCAACCCGGATATTATGCCCAGAACCGCCGCCTTACGGTGATACTAACTCCTGAGTAAGTCGACACCGTAAGATGCCGATTCTGCCGGCTATTACGATCATTTTTCACTAGAGATGCGGAAGTAAAAGTGTATAAACAAACTAATACACAAGTCCACAGAAGTCACAGAGCATATCATACATATGGAAATGAAAGAGCTACTACAGTCCATAAATGAGTACAAAAGTGAAGCGAATTAGGGCTTATGCCCATATACATCAATAGTAATCAAACTCTCTCTCACAAAATAGAAAGATGTAAACTAGCTATCCACTACATCTCCTCCCACCTGAGGACGTACGGTAGTAGTGTCTGGTGGTGGTGGTAGCTGCTCCTCATGCCCTGCCTCCTCGTCCCGCTGGACGTGCTGGTCTATCTCCTCGAACTCCTAAAAAGGGGGAGTCAACGTATGTTAGTCAAAAAGACTAAGTCGTATCCTCAACACCGCCTCCTGTCGCTCTTAGGCATTGAGTGGAAGGAGGATGCGGAGGACGACAAGGGGTAGCAAAGTGGAAGCAGGTGACAATTCTAAACAAGCAGGAGTAGGTATAATCTAGCAGTTCTATATATAGTCTAGAAGTTCTATATAAGGTGCAAGTAAGTAAAGACTGTGCAAAAAGAAAAGAACTGCAGTAAGAAGGTAGAACTAGAAGTAAGTGCAGTACGGAAAGGAAAGTACACTACTGCTACTCCTATTCCTATCAATATCACAGACGTACCTTAACTTATAAAAATGCCCATACAAATTTATAAGTTAAGGTTTCCAGGAATTGTAACTTATCATATAAAAGAGCCCATACTAATTTATATGATAAGGATCTATGATTGCGTATGCCCTAATATGTATGAATGATTATGATGCAATTTATGTAGCAGGCAAGTGCAACACACACACACGACTCCGTGATCACAGACCTTTAGTTCCCTCTTTTTGAGAGCTTGCATCACTCTCGGGTACTACCGTTGTGGCTACGGCAACAGTGGAGCGGGCTCTCCACTTCTAGGTGGGTATAAGCACTACCAGACCTAGACCCCTCTCATACGCCTCTGTACATGTCCCAGGTGCACTCTAGAGTCTTGCGTACGTATTTTGCTGACTACCCGTCAGTCTTGTAGGTCGAGTGTATGTCTTCGGGGATTCCGCAGTATTATATATATATCATACTGGCCCCTCCACCCGTACCCCTCGCCCGAGTCATCGTACTGCCATCGGTGCATCGACTGGCTAGTCCCGCGTGACTCGCCACTAATTTTATGCACATGCAAGGTATTAATCTGAGCTTCCTGCTCGTACTGATATTATTAACACATT
The DNA here is from genome assembly GCA_039513925.1 of Platanthera zijinensis. Lineage (NCBI taxonomy): Eukaryota > Viridiplantae > Streptophyta > Magnoliopsida > Asparagales > Orchidaceae > Platanthera > Platanthera zijinensis. The sequence goes on along the minus strand of CM077079.1, from coordinate 51,612,625 downwards.
CTCTCCAATCCAATTTGGGTGAGCAAGTGCTTGTATCCCTCCAACCTTATGAAACAGGTGAGCAAGCCACTCGTATCCCTCCAACCCGGTTAGGATGAGCTCATTACTTGTATCCCTCCAACCTTATGAAACAGGTGAGCAAGTAATCCATATGAGGTTTCCAACCTTATTAAACCGGTGAACCTATTGCGTAGATCTCCAAGCCTATTAGACTACTCTCGTCTAAGGTTTATTACACATAGTAGTTTAGGGTGAATCCCAGGATTGCCCAAGGTATGCCCAATGAAGGGGTCTCGAAGGCACTAGGAACTACGATGGGATGACAAGCCCAAAGTTCCATTTCGCAAGGATAATTACTTTTAGTTGATGTCTACCCAAGATCCACAACCAACTCTCATTGTTACTTTAGGACTATTCTAATGACTTAAGGTATCATTATCGGAAGGGCGACGGTCTTCCGTCGGCCTCCGCTCTAGTGGTTACCCAAAGACTTGCACATTTACTCTCGTCACTAATACGACACTAACCACCAGGGTCATATTTCCAATCACATCTCAATTTCAATCGTCGGTCTATCCCGTGGTGGGCCCTAAGCTATAACTACTTTTACTATGCGCAGCCCATGACCTAATACCACCCCGAAATCGAACTTCTAAATCCTTGGGCCAACCTACCCCAAATGTTTATCCTAGGGTGGTATGGACTAATTAAATGAATGTATTGATTTTCATAATTTTCCTAGGTCATTAAGGTCTTTAATTAAATCCTTTAAATCATTCCCTAGGTCATTTTACACATGAAGTGGTATCAATTAAAATCTACTGACCTAAGGGAATTTTCCTGAGTTGCATATGAGTAAAATATTACTGTCTACAAGATCTCATAATTTCCCTTTTTATATTTCTATTTATCCCATAATTAATACAGATTCCATATAATTATCATTTTCCAAATGAAGTATAAGAAATATATTAACCAAAATTCCAGGAAAATTACTGAGAATATATATCACTACTTTATGACTAATGGCAGAGTTGCATCAAATTCTACAGTGTAATGACCCATCAAATTCCATTCTTAATTAATTACCAAAATGCCATTATGCTAACTCAATATATTAAAAGTGCATCCAAAAATTCTGAAATAATTCTATGAGGCTAGTGTCACAATTATACAACTCTTAGAAATAAATGCACAATTTTCCAACATGTAATTCCAATAATTCATGAATAAATACTAAAAGGGTAAAAGAGTAAATTCAGTGTATTTTGCTCCAATAATTCTCAAACAGAGATATAAAAAATTTCCTAAGTCAATTAACACCTCATTATTTACTTGACAGATTTTGGGGATTTTCCTTTGTAAAAATCTATTTTTTTTAATTTCTTTTCCAAAAAGAGCTATCTTTTGATAATTCCAAATAATGGGATTTTGATCCCAAAAATCCCATAATTAATTCTAGGGGGTTAGTTATACCCTAATTAATCCCTGGAACAAATTCCATGATTTTTGCATGCCTCAACTAGGCTAAATACACAATATTTCATTTCTTGCTAATAGCACCCCAAGGCTATAAGTAGCCAACACATGCAAGTGGGTTAACCCAACATGCAGTGACTCAAATGTGCTTAAATTTCTACCACTGGTCTATATGGTCCCTAAGGGCCAGCCACCAAAATTTGGGGCCATTTGGAGTTAGTTAACTCCAAGAATCACCTAGTTAAGCCCTAGGGGTATTTTGGTAATTTTCCCCATATTTTATTTTCCAATCAAGCCCAGTTTTTGGGCAGGGCCTAAATATGCCCTAATTATACCTCTGACCAAAATATCAGGTCAAGGGGGCTTCTGGTTTGGCTTGGGCAGCCATTTAAAATTCTGCAAAATTACTATTTGCAGCCCAAGTCAAATCCTATTTCTCAAACTTGCAAGTGAGATTCCTCATCATGCAGTGAATCAATTTAGCCCAAAGTTTAACCATGGGTCTAATATACCCATGAGAGGGTGCCACCAAAATTTGGGGCCTATTAGAGTTGGAGAACTCCACAAATCACATTTGTTTACTCTTGGGTATTTTTGTAAAAACTATAGCAAAATGTTCCCCAAAAATTCTGATTTTTGGGGAGGGCTTAGATGGACCTAAATGAGTAACCTATCCCAAATTTCAGCCCATTTGGACCAAGTGTTTGGGCTGGGGAATTATTTCAGTTTCTGTCCTACCTTAGGAGTAGTCCTAGTAAAATGGACCTACAGGGCAGAATACTTAACCAAATTTAATGAGTAATATGTCAAATAAAAGCTAACACAGAGATCTACATTGGTTATGTTGGGCAAAAGTTCATCAGGTGGCTGTAAGGGCCTTATTATCATCATGCAAGGTGACTGCTAAAAACTTACCAATATTAATCCCTATTCATACATTTAATATTAAAAAAATGAATTATAAGGCCTGCACGAATCTTAAAGCCAATCGGGCGGCGGTGGACTTTCTTCCCCATGCAGCATGCATGGCCAACCCGACGCAGGGCATATTTGCGGGGCGGTTCCCGGACATCGCCGGCGGCGGAACCTCCGGCCAAGCCCTTCCCCGGCCTCACGGTGGTCGGGGCTTGAGCTGGCCGGCGGCTGGGCGGCGGAGAGCGGCGGACTGCGGCGGCGCAACCGAGCCGAAAGCTCCAGGACGCCATTTTCAACAGAAAATTTCGAGCTTTTGATTCCTAACGTCGAGCTCGTTTGAGCTCGACCTCTAGCCTAGTGGATCTAGGATACTTGTACACTTGGAGGAGAAGGGATACGGACCATTGGCGGCGGTTGTGGTTGAGGCTGGCGGCGGGTTCCCATGGAATGAAAATTCCGGCGAGCTCCTCGGTTAGCCATGGCTGCAGCTGGTTCTCTCTCTCTCTCTCTCTCTCTCTCTAGGGTAGGGATGAAGTGTGAATGAGGGTATGGGCTCGGTTTGAGCTGAGATAAGAGTGGGGGGGGGGGGCGATTTCACCAAGGCATGGGAGATTTCACCAAGGTGGGCGATTTCACCAAGGTTGGGCTCGGGTTAGGTGTTTGGGAGTGGGCTCCACTACTCCAGCTGGGTTAAGTGATCCCTAATGGGTCGGGTTCCATGGGTAGGAGCTGAATTGGGTGAGTGGAGAGAAGGGTTGGCTCACATGAATGAGATAGGAGAGAGGGGGGCTCAGTTTTGGGCTTGGGCTTGACCCAATGCTGCATGGTGGGTCCCCACACCTTCTAGTACACCTATATGGTCAGCTAACCAATCATGAGTTGATGGGATGAGCCCAAGTGGCCCAAACCAATTTCTTAACACTTTCTCTCTCCTATTTATCATCTTTTCTCTCTCCTAGGTAATTCCAAAAATTACCATTGCATGCCCCTATTTTCTCTTCCATAGGGGGGGGGGGGGTATAGGGTCACTTTAGACCCACCTAGTGATTTTGGGTTGGTTTGGGTGGACCCAACCCAGTGAATTGGGCTAGGGCACCATTTTCACTCATTAGGTCAAAATGTTGACTTGACTCAACATGGGTCAACTATTTGACCCCATGGCCTACCTTAGGGTCCACTTAGATTGTATTTAGGGTTAGGGCAATGTGGTGGGGTCATGGTGTGGCTAGGGTTTGTATTTAGCCCAGTTTGACCTAGGTTGACTTGGGCCCCATAGTGGGCCCCACATGGTCTAAATCCTCCTCCTAGGGTCAAACCTAGCTAAACCCTATCATCCACCACATGCCTAACCCAAATCTAAGTTATTTGAAATTTGGGATGTTACATATGTTAGCTGACTTTTGCAAAACATAGGGTTTTGAAAGCTGGTAAAAGTTCTTCCGAAAAGTTCTATTTTTGTAAAGGATGATCTCCTTCCGTATATAAACCCCCCTTATTACAACGACTTTATCTCCCTTTCTACAAAGCGGCATAGTGAGCTTTAAAGGAAGATTCATTCCGGGATATCGCTACCATAACATTACGACGATCTTTATATTTTAGCGCGAGGTTTGGGTCAATTTGAATTTAAGGATGACATCAGTAGTCATGACTCAATGCTGGTAGACTTAGAAAATTTCTTCCAGAATGACTGCACAGGTATTGAGTGATTCCTTGTGACTCATTGACTGGAAGAGTTGAGTGTTGCCTTAAATCTCAACGCATTTGAACTTAACTGTTATCTTCAAAAGCGTTGAGTGATAATCCTTCACTCAACGCAAAAACACTTGGCAGAAATCTGACAATCTTCAGAGTCATTGAGTGAGGCTTCTTCACTCAACACTTTTGTCCTTTGACAGCTTATCTGAGAAGACATTGAGTGAGCATCCATTACTCAACACATTTGAACTTAGCAGTATTTTCCTGATAGACAACGTTGAGAGTACGTCCTTCACTCAACGCATTTGGACTTGGCAGCATTTATAAATGGGGCGTTGAGTGAATTCTCATCACTCAACGCTTCTGGACTTAGGCAAAATTTCAGATAAATGGGCATTGAGTGAATGTCCATCACTCATCGCTTCTGTACTTAGACAATTTTTCCTGCATCTTTACTGTGGCATTGAGTGATAGGGTATCAGTCGATATATTTTGGCCTCAGGCATTGAGTGGTGTGTAACTCAATGCTTTTGTATTTAGGCAATTTTCTGCCTCTCCTAAGTAATCTGACTTCTATCCAGCCAATCCTTTAACACATTATGCCTTTCTAATCACTGAATAACAGACATCCTGCATATATGTACTTAGGCAAATGTCAAATACATGCTTGTGTATATTATTGACTTGTGGGCATTCTTCATATTTGGGACAATGCGATCAATAGACCCAACACTACGTACGAATTCGTTTTCCACACGCCGATCTGAACTCCAAATCGAATTCCTCTTTGATGGCCACAATTTCGGTGGCTGCCCTAGCCGACTGCATAGGACAGCCTTATCACTACCAGTAGCGTTGGAGCAACACAAACCCTCTCTGCTAGTACCAGTTGACCTAGGTCCTGCCCTTTGCCTCGATTTAGAACTCACTGGAGGGAAAATAACAAACCTTCACTGGTCGTTCGTAGCTTTGATCTCGCCGGTAAAGCTGGTATAAAATTTCATGACTTCCTTCTTCCTTCAGCTCGGGCGGAGAGAAGAGATGGAACCCTAGTCGTAAGATCTAACATAATTAGAATGAACGTCCAAGATCCACCCTAACTCTTATTTTAAAGATAGGAATCACCGCATCTATGCCACTTAAGGACCGGAAGACCCGCTTTCGTCCAAAACACTCGGCGAATTGTCCAGACCACTCGACGAATTTCGACTTGACCATTCAACGAATTCATCTTGAACACTCAAAGAATTTATCTTACACACTTGACGAATTCATCTTGAACTCTCTATGAATTCATCTTGACCAATCGACGAATTCATCTTGACACTCGACGAATTCATCTTGACCACTCGATGAATTCATCTTGACCACTCGATGAATTCATCTTGACCACTCGATGAATTCATCTTGCCAATCGAAAAATTCATCTTAACCACTCGACGAATTCTTCTTGACCACTCAAGACCATTCGACGAATTCCTCTTGACCACTCAAGACCATTCAACAAATTCACTTAAATCACTCGAGACCATTCAACGAATTCCCTTAGATCACTCTAGATCATTCGACAAATTCCTTGGTCACTCGAGAAAATTCGACGAATTCCTTTGTCAATTAAGACCATTCGACGAATTAACTTAAATCACTCGACGAATTCACTTAAATCACATGACGAATTTGACTTGATCGTTTTCAGCTAGAGACTTGGGGTGTTACAAATCTCCCTAACTTTAAGAAATTTTGTGTCGAAATCAAACATAAAGGAAATCCATTACAAAATATACAAAAATTTGTACCTCAACGGAACTATTCAGGGAACTCTTTTAGCATGGTTGCTCGCGCTCCCATGTAAGTTCCTCAAGGCCAAAGTTGTCCTAATGAACCTTGACCATCCTGATCACCTTGTACTACAACTTCTTGATCTTGGTGTCTTCGATACGAATGGGCTTGACTTATGTTTTTAGCCCACTATCAACCGACACTTGATACACAATAATGAATTGTGTAGGAACTCGAATAGCCTTCCATAGCACTGATATGTGAATCACATCATGCAAACTACTTAGCTCGGTTGAAAGTGTTAGTCGATAGGCAGCTTTACCTACCCGTTCAATAACCTCAAACGGTCCAAGGTATCTCAGACTGAGTTTTTTCAAATGTTGAATCTTGGATACACCTTTGAATGGTTTGATTTTAAGATACACCCAATCGCTAACCGCAAACTCAACGTTTCAGTGCTTGACATTGTAGTACTTAGCCTGTCTATCCTAAGCAACCAACAATCGCTATCGAATTAAACATATCGTCGAATTTTTATCTTCAACTTTTTTATGTTTATACGGCTTAGTTTCACATGTTTCTGCCCAAGATAAAGACATACGCCACTTCCTACCATAAACGGTCTCAAAGGGCACAATTTGAATACTCGCTTGGTAGCTATTGTTGTAGGAGAACTCGATCATGTAGAGATGGTCCTCTCATCTCTTTCCGAAATCCAGGGCACACATAAGCAACATATCCTCCATCATCCTATTGTTCCTTTCAGTTTGACGATCTGTTTGAGGATGAAAGGTTGTGCTAAACTTTAGTTTTGTACCCAACAGATAATGGATTAATCTCCAATCATTCGAAGTGAAATGCACATCTCGGCCACTTACGATGTCATGAGGCACACCATGCAATCGCACTATGTTATCTACATAGAGATTCACTAGCTTCTCCATAGAATCATCCTTTTGGTTCGGAATGAAGTGTGACATCTTTCTCAGACGCTCTATGACTACTCAGACAACATCGTTCACATGCTGTGATCTATGCAATCCATGCACAAAATCCATAGATATTCCATCGAACTTCCATTGCAGAATATATAAAGTCTTTAGAAATCTATCCAAGGTGAGAAAAAGGACAGACGCACTCCAAGGTGACAAACTTGGGCGCACATAGCCTTGCTCTAATAGTTCTTGCAACTATACCTTCAATTCCGCCATCTCCTTTAGCAATAAACAGTATGGAGAGTGTGACACAGGATTGGCACCTAGCACTAGCTCAATAGAGAAATCGATCTCTCACTAAGGTGGAGCTCCAGGGAGATCTTCAAGGAATACGTCAACAAACTCTGATACTATAGGAACGTTAGTCAAACCGGGCTTGGGCTTTGAAGCCTCCACTAGCATGATGAATAACTCTACGCCTTTGCGAACAACCTTGACTACTTGGAGAGAAGACATCAGTATCTTGCTCGATCCCTTCATTCTAGAGAAGGTAGTTTTGTGATCTATATTCTTCTCCAGTTTTACCTCCTTAAGATTACAAACAATGCATGCACGCTGTTCCGAGAGCCAGTCCAAGCCAGAGATTACGTCAAACTCTACTTTTGGCAGTATTGACGCTTCCAAGTAAAACTTTTAACTTCATATCTACATCTTCATGCAATAGACTCTATCCGCGCGCATCAAGAACCCGTTATGTAGCAACACATCCAATCTATCTTTCGATATAAAATAATTCACTCTGATATGTGATACGAAGTCCTCAAACATAAAGGCGTGTGAAGCTCCTGTATCAAATAGTGCTCTCACCAAATGGTCCAGAATTAGGACAAAGCCGAATACAAACCAGTTATATGACCAATGGATAGGGCATAAAGTATAGAAAGCAATAACATTATAGTCTAACTCTTACCTATAACCACATCGCCCTGCTTAATGGCCTCTTGTTGGACAAGATTGTAAACTTTAGATTAGGCTGGAGAATAATCGGACGCAGTTGACTCCTCTGCTATCTCTTTTTCAGCATATGATGCTCTCGACTTCTTTTCCGTCTTTGGATGACCACTCCAACAATCTCGACATAATGTCCCACCTTTCCACGTGAGTAGCAAGTAATAGGGCCTCGCCAAGTAGTGGTTCCAGAAACAACAGAAGAAGATGGTTTAGAATTCCTAGCCTTCTGGTCCACTTTTAGAATACAAATTTTGTAGAACTCGATACTTTGAACTCGGGCTTCTTCACAGCCATGTCCTTCTTACTCTGAACTCTTATCATATCTTGCTCCAGAGATCGAGTAGTGTTGACCAATATTAAAAATCCCTACGTTATCAAACCTATGATTAGCAACCACAGATCATCCTGCAGACCTTCATAAAATCAATTAGTCTTGCGCTCCTCATTAGTAAAGGTGGAGCCCGCAAACCGCCCCAATCTAGTAAAATCTTACAAGTAGTCGTCAACACAACTCTCGCCCTAAGTTAACCTCTATAATTGATTTTCCATAGCAATCATATATGCCGAAGGGAGATATCGATCAGGAAACAACCTCGAGAACTCATCCATTTAGATATTAGTAAGCTGTCTCCTCGCAAAGTGATGCAACTCCAACTTATCCCACCATAACCTCGCATCTCCGTCCAACAGGAAAGTTGCCACGATGACTTTTTGTCATTCCTCCATTTTTGTTGCCATCATGGTTCTCTTAATCCGAGAGAGCAAATCTTCGGCTTGCGTTGGGGTTCTAGTCCCTGTAAACACTGGAGGATTGAAGCTCATCACATGCTTGAGTTGCTTCTTCATTGCTCTTCTTATTACTAAAGTCTATACAATCACTTGTTTCGCCACTAGGGGCTCAACCACGCTAGTGGGCACCTTGCCCACAATAGGGGCAGGATGTAGAACTTGCCTCTGTGGTTGGGCATTGATCAAAGTGAACACAGCCTCAGCTACTAGCCTTATCCTTTTAGCAGAAGGAAGGGTTACATGCACATCTTTACGTGCACTACTCTTCGCAGAGTGTTGATGTTGAGATTACTCTGCACCACTCCTAGTCACCTATAATTACATAATATTCAATTTAGTGACTTCAAAACCTAGCAAATAGCAATAAAAGGAACACTCGGGTTCCACAAACAATGTTTTTTTGCATGTTTCATGTGTGTTTTTCCTTCCTAAGTGGAACCTCATGGGTTCTTTCTTGTTATAACGACGATGCACCTAAGTGCTCACCACACCTAAGAAGAATTCGTCCACAAATTCGAAGAAGGAAACAACACCAGAATCTGATACCAAATTGTAACGTCCCCATCCATCACATGTAATACAACAGCGGGTCCTGTCGGGACCCCAAACAATAATAAACGGATTGACAAAAGAGTTATGCAATGAAACCACCATTCATTCTAATCTAATAATGCACCCTAACACAGAGTTGCACTCTAGCAGAAGCTCAAAGAGTTATTAATCACCCATCCTTGAATGTCCACTACTAAAATACAACAAGAATGAAAGTTACACAAATAGTTTTGGCCTTAAGGCCTTACAACACCATGTTCATGTTTATATGAAAGTGATTTCCATACATCGACACGCAGGCCGACAACACATGAAAATACTAAACATAACATTTAGGACTTCATGGGACCGCTCAGCAAAAAGGGCTTCAACCTGCTACTTCCCGCTTGGCTCTACAGCACCTGCAACAAAAGCATTCCACCAAATGGTGGCAAGCAAGGCAATGGTCAACATTAACTGACCAAATTATAATAACCCTACCCCTTTCTCATGGTGGAGGTGCTCCTTCCCTACAAGAAAATTGCATGATCACAAATATCAAGAATATGCAACTTAAGCACCAATCATCACAAACAATGACAGGAACAGCTAAATGTCTCGTGCACTCAGGGAACCTTATCAGTGTATTGTTTAACCCAGGGTCCAAAATTTTGCCACCACGGGCAATAACCGGTGCATTAGCACCTAATAGTAAACACCACGAGTCCCACCACCATCCTTAGTCCTAGATAGGATGATCTCACCTGAGCATTACTAGCCTGGCATATAGCCACGAATCTCTCCTATGCTAATGATAACTGCAATGTACTTTAGGCCTATTTAGCCAAACGACATAGTGTAGGTATAAATCAACTCTTTCCAGTTACTTAGATTGTCGTTTCAATTAACGACAATGACGCGGGTCAGCCTCCCCTTTCTCGTAATACATAATACTAAGGATTCATTCTACGGCTGGCACTCATGGCAAATAAGGTTGGGCACTCAAGGCACATAGCTCAACAAGTTATCCATTGTGTCCTCGGGACACAGGCTTCACAATCACAGCAAAAGCTCACTCAGAGCCCTTGCCAATAGAACTCTTAAACCATATAATTTCTACAGAATCTTCTCCGACAAGCAAAACAAAACATCACCAATCTAGGCCAACCTGTCTAGATGGGCTTCACACAACATGCCTAATAAGTACTCACACTTTTGGATACTATATGCAAAACATACTCAGGGATAAACATATCAACCCGAGGGAAAGCACCTTTTGTCCACCAATCGGTGAGGACTTTCATGCAAATATTCTAAAAGAGGGCTTCACTTGTCCAAGATTAGATTTGTTACCCTTGGTGCGCGTTCGGGTCCATAGCTCGATCACAATGGCTTTCGTAGTGGCTATCTAAGTAAGTATTTGGTTTCCAAATGCCAATCCGAACTCCAAATTAACTTCCTCTTTGACGACCACGATTTCAGTGTCTGGCCTACCCGACTGCACATGTCGTCCTTGTCACTACCGGTGGCGTAGGAGCAGCACAAACCCTCTGCGCTAGAACCCATAGAGCTCAGGCCCTCCCTTTGCCTCAGTTTCAAACTCACTAGAGGGAAAATAATGAAACTTCACCAGTCATTCGTGGCTTCAATCCTGCCAGAAAAGTTCTTACAGAAGTCCGTGACTTCCTTCTTCCTTCGGCTCGGGTGGAGATAAAGAATGGCGAAAAAAATGTCGGAGCCTCTCACTGAACCCTTCTTTATATCCTAGATGAGATGGAACCCTAGCCGTGAGATCTAACCTAATTATAATAGACGACTAAGATCCAACCTAACTCTTATTTTATAGATAAGAATCGCAAATCCTAAGTCACTTAAGGACCGGAAGACCCGCGTTCGTCCAAAACACTCGACAAATCGTCTAGACCACTCGATAAATTTCGACTTGACCATTCGATGAATTCATCTTGAACACTTGACGAATTCATCTTGAAGACTCGACAAATTTATCTTGAACACTCGACGAATTCATATTGACCGCTCGATGAATTCATCTTAACCACTCGACAAATTCATCTTGACCACTCGATGAATTCATCTTGACCACTCGACGAATTCATCTTGACCACTCAACGAATTCATCTTGACCACTCGAGACCATTCAATGAATTCATCTTTACCACTCGACACCATTCAATGAATTTATCTTGACCACTCGAGACCATTCGACGAATTCGCTTAGATCACTCGAGAGTATTCAATGAATTCCCTTAGATCACTCGAGACCATTCGACGAATTACTTGGTCACTCAAGACCATTCAACAAATTCCTTGGTCACTCGAGACCATTCAATGAATTCACTTAGATCACTCGACGAATTTGACTTGGTCGTTTTCAGCTACAAGACCTGGGGTGTTACACTTGCAGACTCCTTTTTGATGATCGCCCTGTCCTCAAGGTCTCCCCTTTGAAGGTACTTACAAACTCCTTTTTGGTTTGTGCCCTATCAGTAAGGTCTCCCCTTCCGGAGTGCTCACTGTACAACCTCAGGCTCGTAGGAGAAAACTCAAAGGAAAGTGCAGAGTTAGGGGCGAGAGGATTGCATAGGCAAGTAGGACCATAGGGTTAACCTGCCAGTTCCCCAGAAAAGGCAAAGCATAATAGGTTAGAGGGCTCTCGTGGCGAATGTTGGCCTCTTGTGGAGAGACATCTCTCGCGGCGTATGCTGACCTTTTGTAGCGAGATAGAGTACTCTCGAGACGAGGCACTTGCGAGGCGAGTTGATAGGCTCCTCTCGTAGGCCAGATCTTAAATTCATCAAGCGTCGGCTCGATGTTCGTCAATCGCCGACTCGACAAAAAAGTAATTTTTAATTTCCTACCCACAAGTGGGGGGTTTTACTCTTTTATCTCAGGTATTTTTACTCTTTTTCCCTTTGGGCTATGCGTATAACCTTTCAGAACAGCGGAGTTTGGCTGTTGGCAGACCCTGCCCAGGTTTTTTTTTGTAATTTTAGGTCGGTTAAGTTTGGTTATTGGCAGGTCAAACTCAGAAGCCTATAAATATACCGATAAGGTGCTTTGGAGGGGAGAGAGTTATTTCACCACTCTTCTTTTTCCTCCAAGGCATCTAGCTCAGCACTTGCTAGGGAGGGGAAGAACTTCTAATTCTTCCGGGTAAGAGGTGGGACCTCCAGGCTGAAGATCACGGTCTGTTTCTAGTTCCAAGACTCACGTCGAGAAAGGGGTTAGGGAAGAGTAGGTGTGAGCTGCAACCTTAGGTCCGAACTCTAGGTGAAGTCAAGCTTTCTGGCTGATATGATGAGAGTGAATGCCAGCTTTTCAAGGATAGGGTATCTGAGTTCTGCCTTCTTCAGGACCCTGCTCACGTAATAGATCGGGAACTGCCTTTTCCCTTCTTCTCGTAAAAGAACTGAACTCACTGCTCCGGCCCCCACCCCTAGGTATAAGAACAAACCCTCTCCTTCTCTTGGCCCTTGGAGTAGCGGTGCCTGTGTGAGTTCTTATTTCAAAACTTGAAAAGCTTCTTCGCATTCAGTGGTCCATCAAAATTTCTTGCCCCTCTTAGTTCTCTAAAGAAAGGCGCGCACTTCTCCCCAGCATGGGAGAGGAACCTGCTTAATCCGACCAGCTTGTCAGTGAGACGTTGGACTTCCTTGATGTTCTTTGGAGATTCTAATTCTAGGATTCCCCTCACCATATCTGGATTGGGCTCCACTCCTCATAGGATAAGGACATGTCCTAAGAATTTTCCCCTGCTGGCGCCGAAGACAAACTTTAGGGGGTTGAGTCTCATCTTGTATTTACTTATGGTGTCAAAAGTTTCCTCTAGATCTAGGGCGTGGGACCCGAGGTCTCGGCTCTTGATCATCAGGTCATCCACATAAACCTCGATATTCTGCCCCTTCTGCTCCCGGAAAATTTGGTCCATCATTCTTTGATAAGTTTCCCCCGCATTCTTTAATCCAAAGGGCATCATGTTAAAGCAGAAGCACCCATCTTTCAGGACAAAGATGACGTCCTTGACATCTGGAGGGTGCATGCGTATTTGGTGGTACCCTGAAAATGAATCTATAAAACTCATTAGTGAAAAACTGACGGCTGAGTCAACCAGCGTGTCGATTTGAGGCAGAGGATAACAATCCATAGGGCATGCTTTATTTAAAAGGGAAAACTCTACACACATCCTCCATTTCCCCTCTCCCTTCTTTACCTTTACAACATTACTCACCCACCTCGGATACCTGCTTGCAGATATGGATCCCGCCTTGAGCAGGTTTCCACCTCTTCTCTGATGGGGCCGGCCATCTTGGTGGAGATGGCTCTCTTCTTTTATTGTATTGTATGAGCATTGGGTTCGAGGTTGAGACGGTGGCATGCCACGTCCGAGTCAACCCCCGGCAGGTCAGCCATGCTCCAAGCGAAGATGTCGATGTTCCTCTTCACGCATGCCCTGATCTACTCCTGATCCTCGGGACTGAGCTCCCCACTGAATTTTATCTTCTCTTTCCTCACTTCCTTGGTGAGGATCTCCATCTTTAGCACCTCCACTTCCGCCTTCAGTCTCGATGTCTCTTCCTCTTTCTTTTGATCCCTCAACATCTCCTCATGTTCCCTGGCCTCACGATCAACGGCCTTGCGCCCCGCAACGGCCATAGCCACCTCTCTCAGAAACTTCTCCACCTCTTAATCTGTTGGGATTCTCTCTTCTAACAACGAACTTCCCCTCTTCTCGGGCCGAGCTTCTATCTTGGACAACATCCCCACTTCCTTTATCTTTCTTTTCTCTTTCCTCTCTCCTTCATTTTTCTTCGCCCCTTCCACCTCCATCTCTTCTTTCTCCTCCTCTTCCTCCATCTCTCCTGTCATTTCCGGCTCCACCGCAATACCTCTCTCCATCCCCACTTCTGCCTCCATCCCTCTCTTCTCCTCCTCCCCTACTTTTCATCTGACCTCCTGCTCTCATCGTTCCATCATCTTCTACATTTCCTCTGCCTCTCATTGCCAAGAAATGGTATTCACTACCATCACATAACACTCCCTGGCTGCTTTCGGATCTCCTCGCACTCTGATCTCGGTCCCCCCGACATTGGGCATCAGGCATTGGTGAACAAATGATGGGACACACATAAAGGCACTGATCAAAGGGAGCTCAAAAATGGTGTTGTAACAACTGGTGGCGTCCACTATGACTAAACAGTAATTCTTGGAAAGCCCTCCCAGAGTCACCTAGAGTCCCACTCCCCCATCAAATACTTTCCTTTCTCCCAAGAATCAAAACAACTGCCCATCTGCTGCCAACACTCTTCGAGCCTCCACCCTCATCTCATTGAATGCCTTTTTGAAGATTACATTCACCGAACTCCCATTATCGACAAGGATCCGCGACACCATGAAGTTTTGAATGGCAGTCCAGATCACCAGCGCATCACAAAATGGATCTTCGTGGTCCAGCATGTCCTTCCGAGAGAAGGTGATTTTCTCATCTGGGGGAGGGGATTGTGACGTCGAGGCTACTCTCTGACAATACATAGTATAATCGCTCGCCTTATGGGTATCCTAAATTCCAACTCCCCTATGGATTACTTCAATCCCACCTCGGTCTCCAACATCAGCTCAATCCACACACCAATCGTCCTCCCCAATCCCAGTCATCTCCACTATTCGCACTGGTAGGTACTGTTCCCCTGCTCCCCTAGCTCTCTTCATCTCCAGAAACTCCGGGCAGGTAGCCGTTGCGTGACCCTCCTCATCATGGAAGACATACTATGACAACGCTTCCTCCTCCTCCCGTCTCCCCTCCTGGGGATTCCTCCTTCTTCAAGCTCCAGCTCCAGCTCTCCCTCTTTCTCTTCCCCTTCCTCTCCCTCGACTGATGGCCATAGCCACCTGAGGCGAGGGTAGGGGCGGTCTAGGACCATATTCCCACTCCTGCTAGTTGAATCTTCCTAGTCCTCTCTGGTAGTTCCTTCCCCCTTGGGGAAAACATCTTCCATGCCCTTGAGCAGGGCCTCCTTGTTGCCTCCAGCCCAACTTCTTATATGTTGGCGCCATCGGCTCCTCCCACCTTCTTCCTTCTTGCTTCCTTGCCCCTACTTGCTCTCTTAACTCGGCCTCCGTCAACCTTACCAGCTTTCTGGCAAATGCCGGGTTTGCTGTGTAACATCCTCCAGACAACTAGACCCCCCCCAAGTGAATTTGTCATGACTAGGTCATGATAAGGCCTAGGTAGCTTAGGCACCCCCCTTGGACTTAGACAAAACTAGGGGTTGAAACACCTTGGTCTGCAAATAGTAATTTCCAAATATCTAACCTAGGGATTGACTTAAGGGCCATAACTTGACTCAGAGACCCCACCACAACATCCCTAGGCCATCTAGGAGCCCAGGGGGACATTCAGGACCCATTGGGGCCAGTCAAATAGGCCAGGTTGACCAAAGTCAACCCTAACCCTAATTAGGGCGAAATGGTCAATTCCCCATCAAATGGCCCAATTGACCATCACCATGTGGAAGTAACTTCACTTTTAAGTCTAATATATCATAAGAGACCAATTAGACCAAAAAGCCCCATCCTAGGGTCACCACTTGGCAAAATGACCAAAATACCCCTACTAGGTCAAAATGGTGATTTTCCATTAAACACCCCTATTGACCACCACAAATTCAAGTTGACCACACTCCTGGGGTCATAACCTCATAAGGGACCCAAGGGCACAAAAATTCCATGGTTTGGTCAACCCTAGGACCCAATTTGACCAAAAGACAAACTTGGTCAAATTAGGTCAAATTACTTAAACCTAGCCCAACCCTTTGGGCTAGGCCCAAAGTGAGTGGTCAACCAGCCTAATTGACTGATATTAAACAAGGGGAGAGAGTGGAATTTCGGCCATAGTGATTAGGAGAGAGAAATGGGGGTTTCCCCAATTAAAGGAGAGAGAAAGTGGCCATTCATGGCCATTAAGATTATACACCCCTTGGTATCCCTCCATAATGCTCCCATTCATCTTCCCTGATGAGTTAGAGGGGATTCCAGCAGTTTCCAAAGCCAATTAATGGTGGTGGATGCATAGGGTCGGCCATGGGAGGGGAGGTGAAGAGGTCAATCATGGCCAAGGGAATTAAAGACCCCACACCCCCAACCGACCCCTCCATCATCTTTAGAGACCTCTGAGGAGAAGAATTCCCCCCTTTCCCGAACACTTAGAGATCTCGGAGGAGGAAAAGCCATGGCACCCAAAGCTTTGAGGAGGAGCAATGGCGGTCAGTGAATGGAGCAAGGAAACGCTCCAAATGAGGTCCAATCCTCTTCCTCTCTATCTGTGCTAGATCTAGGATTCAGTAGATAAAGAGATCGGGATTAATTGAGCCCGATCGGTGAGAAATTTCTCACCGAAATTCCATGGAAATTGCCCTATCGGGTTCGCCGGAATAGGCCCCTCCGGCGGCCGTGCCGCTGCCAGGCGATAGCACCCCACCTCGACGGAGGTGGTGGTGGCGGTGGCCGGCCAGGGAGGTGGCCGGATGGCCAGGATTTCGGCCTAGAAAACGCTCCAGGCGTGGCTAATCTGAGCCGTTGGCTCAAGGAGGAAGAAGACTCCAATACCGCCGATCATACTTTAAGATCTGTGCAAGATCTTTAATTAGTTTATTACTATTGGTATTTTTCTGAGTAGGAATTAACAGTGTTTTGTTTAAATTTTTACAAATATTTAAAGGCTCCTGCTGGAAATGTGATCAACATCAACGTTGTAGCTCTTGGTCTCTAGTTTATTTTAAAATTTGTTTCAAGTGATTTGGAGCCCATGTTAGACCTCAGCACTCATTTTGGTGGAGTTTATCCATAGGGCTGACCAGAGAATGAATTGGATGCCCACTCTAAACCAGACCCCCAAAAGACTTGAAATTTGGGGTATGGGCTATTATTATCTATATCTAGGACTTATCTAAAAATCAAAATTTTTGGAGAACATTTTTCTATAGTGTTTAGAAAAATTTAATAATCCATGAATAAATTAATTAGGTGTCCTAAACATCTCATAACTCCCCCAAATTTAGGTGGTTGGTCTTAGAGGGCATATTAGGGCTCTGGTAAAAATTTCACCTCATTTGGAGATGTTTTGGTTAGGTATTTATCCAACCTTAGGTATACCATTATAGGGTTATTTAGGTCAAAGAGCTATTTTTGATGTTTGAGTGGTCAAATCACCTCAACAGAGGCTGATATTTTGGCCACTGATTTTATATGACACGTAACACCCTCCAATGAGATTTGGAGTGGTTTGGGGTAGGGTAGCCGTAAAACCCTAGGGTAGGCTCCTTTGTGGAGATTTTAAGGGCTTGAAGGTCATGGGGTCAAATGACCTTGGAATGACTTGGGACTTGGTGGAATGGATCATCGGGTGGCTATGGTCTTCTGGTATAAGTTTTATTGAATTTGGAAGCATTTAACCCCCCTTAATTCCCTACCCTAGTTTAGGGCACAAAGCCCAATATTTTGGTTTAGGCAATCAAAACATCTCACAATAACTTGAAACTTTGGCATGGTTTTTCTTTCATAAAACGAGTCCTAAAAAAATTTTGGTGGAAATTTTGGACTAATAAAATCAGTACTTCCATTATAACCCTAGCTGTGACCTTAAGTTTATTTTGCTTGTTAGGATATTTTTGTCCACTAAAAAGTTGTGAAATTTAGTATTTGGAAGTTTTACATCATGTTAGTCCCCTCTGTATTTTTATTGAAATTTTTAGATGATCATTTTAAGTACTTGTTTTATAAATTATGAATTGTGGATTTCTGATCAAAAATAGATGTGGAGCCCAATATTACTATGCAAATTATGAAACTTGGTCAGTGAGTGTTCTATGACCATGTGTAGGCACTGGAATTTTCACATAATTTTAAGGTGATTAGAAACAGTACTTGCTTCACAAAGTTATAAATTTGGAAGATTACTTTTAATTAGATTAAGTGCCCCTCATGTATTGGAAAAATTGTAAAACTTGGTTAGGGTTAGTTTTAGATCATTATCTATCTCCTGTAATTTTGGTATAATTATTAGATGAATTTGTACAGTACTTGATTCAATAACCAATGACTATGAAATTATTGATTTAAAATTAAATTAGGGTTACTGTTCACTGGAAAATTGGGAGAGTACCTCTAGAGTGGTTTTAGGTCATGATGGTCTTACTGAATTTTTATCATAATTTTTAGAACAATATTGCTAGTCTTTGCTTCTTAAAATGGTAATATCGACTTTATGTTCTAAATTGTGGATTTGGGGCCTAAACAATTCTGAAAATTCATAGACCTTGGATTTGTTGTAGAAATGTTACCTAGTATTTATAATAATTTTTTGGTTATGTATTACTGATTTAAAAGTGCATTTCATGTTCAAAGTAGGGCATCCAGAGTCTTAGGTTAATTAGATTAAATGCCCAATTAATTAGGAAAATTATGAAACTCTGGAGTTAGTCTGAATAGGTCATGGTAGACTCCCAGTAATTATTTTATTTCTGTTGGATGAGTAAATGGAGTACCCCTTAGTGGGAGCATCATATAACTTAACACGGTCTGCATATAGTACATAAAATGGAAATAGGCTAGCTCGGAGAGCTTGAACACACTTAGGGGAGCTACATTGAAATAAAAGAAAGGATTGGTCATGGGTAGAAATCAATAATATTAAGTGCCTTGCAAAAGGGAGCTTTGGGCTTCAGTCCATCGTAGTTCTTAGTGCCCTCGAGAACCCTTCACGGGGTATGCCCTGAGAAGTCCTGGGCTAACGTAAACTTTAGGGATAATATGGACAAGAGTAACCTCAATAATACTTCCACTTTGCACTCACACTTGTACACATGGGGAGACAAATTGGTAATGAATGGGTAGCATAGACCCATGGTCGATGGGCTTACTGGTAGAGTTAAAGGGACTTGAAATTGATTTGGTAGTCCGGGGAGCTGTATACTCGAGGACTAGTTTTAGACTTGATGGTTTGATGAGCTGGAGGCTCGGAGATTTAGGTGAGGTATAATATACAAGCTTGCATGTGCATAACAGTGGTGGGTCCTTGGTATTGGACGATCGATCACACCGTCGTCGGTACGTTGACTCGGGGAGACTAGCTGGTTTGCTTGGAAGAGTACGGAAACGTACGAGAGGGGCTAGGCTGGGTAGTGTGATTACAAGTCTAGGAGTGGAGAGGCCCAACCCACTGTCTCTGTTGGCCACGATGAGAGGCTCCTGAGAGTTTAGCTAACTCCAAACTGGGGAACTAAAGGTCTGTGCGCATAGAGTCGTGTGTGTGTGTTGCACTTGCATGTTCATACCCTAGCATACTTACATGTCATATCATAGTCATTGCATTTAACCCCTGACACCTATTGTATAAATTGGTATGGGACAGTTTATACGATAGGCCTTGCAGAACGACCCCTTGGTCTATAGGGGTAATACCTAACAATCAATGGTTACTTATTTACTATTTGTACAGTTCTACTTCCAGTTCTTCATACTTACCTTACTACTCTGCATTACTATTTATTGATTAACTCCCGCTACACTTTTATAGTTATAACACTCATGTTAGGGTAGTTGTCATCTGCTTGATTACGCCCTGCTATTTGATCCTCCTTTTCACTTCCTTCCGCTCGGTGCCTAGGAGCTACGGGTAGAGGGGTGGGGGATTGTTGACTGAGTCTAGTTTGACGTACCGTCATTTGACCACCACATTTTAGGTGCTCCGGATGGGAGAAAGGGAGCAGCCGCAGGAGACGCAGCACCAGCGGAGTACGGTGCAGATGGAGACAGGACAATGTAGTTCGAGTGGACAGGCATCCAGATCCGTGAGTGGAGCTTAGTAGTAGTAGTTTTATTTTTATAAGTGGCTTGTAGTGAGGTCTTTATGTACCGGGCTTAAGCCCGTAATTCATGGTGTGGACTCCTTTTTTGACATGTGATTTCATCTTTCTATGTTGTGGACTTGATTGTTTTAGCTTTTCCAATCATTATCTATTCTATCGCAGGCGATTTGAGATGGCCGGCAGGATCGGCATTTGTTAGTGTCGACCATCCCGGAGGATGGTGTCACCGCAAAACGGCGGTTCTAGGCCTAAAACCCGGTTGTTGTTGCAAAAAAATGGGGTCTTATAACTGGTATCAGAGGAAACATCGATCCGACAGAATGTAGTGCACAAAACATGGGACACTCCGCGCGGGCTTAGTTTGTGGACAAACTAGCAGTGGAAGCAATGGTGTGCCCATGGGAGGAATCACGTGCAATACTTACCAATAACGAAGAGTTTTAGGTCAATTTACAAAACTTAAGACCGTCTTTTTATAGGGTGCGACGAATCCTCCCCTGTCGCAGGGGACACCTCCAGCCCCGAATGTGATTCCACCCCCGCCGGCCCCGACCCCATTACAGCAGACGAAGCTGGGACAAACTTTGACGACCATCATGGAGGCCTTCAGGGCACAACAGGCTCCGAATCCTCAGCCGAACCCAGGAGCGAACTAGTTGAGTGCATTCCGAGGCCTTGCCCCAACATCATACTTGGCGATGGAGACGATAGTGTGCCTGGAGGAGTGGCTAGACATTATGCACGAGATATTGGTGGGAATACAGTACCCGGTGGACCTGGCAGTATCTTTGGTGGTTTCTTGTCTCGAGTCGCATGCGAAGAGGTGGTGGAAGTCGGTGATGGACACCACCTATGAGGGAGTGGAGATCACGAACATTACTTGGGAGGAGTTTAGGGCGGCACTACTGGAGCATTTTATGCTGCATTCCGCAAGGGACGAATTGGAGGATAGATTCTTGCAGCTAAAGCAAGGGAATAGGACAGTGCTGGAATATCACATGGAGTTTACTCATTTGGCCCGATTTGCGGATTCTTACAAACTGGATGACGTGGGTTACGCCAGGAGGTTCTACAAGGGACTTCGTGATGACCTGAGGCAGGCCCTCTTGTTCATGTCTGATGGTACCAAGGCTAGGATCTTGAAGATGGCCAAGAAGCTGGAGGCTGACCAGCTCTCAGTCTAGGGCAAGAAGAGACATGGGGATGATGCAGTGCTAGGAGGGAGAATGGACCCGCAGAGAGGTCGGGTCATGGGAGAGAGAAGGAATGGGGACCAACCTCGTTAGGAGGAAAGTCAGGAGCTAAGGGAGCAGGCAGTTCTGGCTCCGCAGCCGCTACAGATGAGGGAGGTGCCCAGGATAGGGCATGGACCATCTCCACCACAGCTGTGCTATCACTGCCATCAGCCGGGGCACATTCGGATTAATTGCCATACGAGAAAAGGGGCCACCTGCTACACAGGGTGGCTTACCGGCTCACCAGATTGGAGGTCGTGTATGTGTTCACGGACGCAGATTTCAGGGCGGTGAACAAAGGAAGGATGTGGAGCAGATCTACGTTCTGGACTTAGCATAGCCCCAGAACCCGAACAGGGTATTGTAGGTGTGAGAGTAATTTTAAGTATTGGTTGAACAGCTACACAACCTCGGTTAGAAAACTTTAGACCTAAGCTCTTTTTCCTTTAACTTATTTAGGAATAGTGATGGTGTGCGGAAAACTTGCCCATACCCTGTTCGACACGGGGGCATCACACAACTTTGTTTCGGAGGTTTTCGTCAAGGATCTGGACAAGATTCAATATAATACGTGAGTCGCTAGGAGGGTGCGTCTCCCCAATGGGATGGAGATCCAGTCCACAAAGAAGTGCCTCCTGAAGGTTACCATAGACTGGTTGACACTCGAGGCCCCGACGATGATCCTTAGAATGCCGGACATCGACCTTGTCTCGGGGCATGACATGGCTTGTCTGGAACTATGCCCAGATCGACTGCCTGGCAAGGAGGGTCGTGCTGAGACACATCGATACTTACGCGACATTTGAAGGTACTACTCCGGTTTCTCGCCGCCTCCTTTCATCTATTCAGGCCGTCAAGGCCCACCTGTAGGGAGACGAGGTATATAAGGTGCTGTTTGAGATGACTGAGGATAAGGACCTGATTGCTAGCATTCCGGTGGTTCGTGACTACGCCGATGTATTTCCAAATAAGCTGCCAGGACTGCCTCCGCATAGGGAGAAGGACTTTCAGATTCAGTTGGTATCAGGGGCTAAGCTGGTATCCAAGGCCCCTTATCGTATGGCCCCAAGGGAGCTGGCAGAATTTCAGACATAGTTGCAGGAGCTGGTGGAAGCCGGATTCGTCAGACCGAGTTCCTCTCCATGGTGAGCTCCGGTCCTATTCGTGAAGAACAAGGATGGGACACTTCGGCTGTGCATCGCCTTTCGAGCACTGAACAGGCTGACCGTCCGGAATACCTATCCCGTCCCAAGGATAGATGAGTTGTTTGATTAGCTGGAGGGAGCTCATTTTTTCTCAAAGCTAGACTTGAGGTCAGGCTACTACCAGCTACGGATCCAGGAGGAGGATATCCCGAAGACGGCCTTCAGTAGCAGATATAGCCTATATGAGTTCAGCGTGATGCCCTTCGGGCTCACAAATGCTCCGTCGGCGTTTATGAGCCTCATGAACCGGTTCTTCGAGACTTATTTGGATGTGTTTGTCATAGTATTCAAAGACGACATCCTCATCTACTCTAGGATAGAGGAGGACCACACACGACATCTTGCACTGACTTTGGAAAGATTACGGAAGCATCGCCGCTATGCGAACTTCAGCAATTGTCAGTTCTAGTTGAAGGAGGTGGCTTTCCTAGGCCACATTATCAGCGGAACCGGGTTAGCAGTGGACCTGGCAAAGATTCAGGAAGTCAGGGATTGACCACCACTGAAGACGGCCACGGTCGTGCAGAGTTTCCTGGGGCTTGCCGGCTATTACCGAAAATTTGTGGAGGGGTTTTCTCGGATCGACCTTCCACTCACTTCATTAACGAAGAAGGAAGTTCCCTTTGTATGGACGCCATAGTGTGAGGCAGCCTTCCAGGAGCTGAAGGACCGACTTATCTCAGCCCCTATCCTAGCCCTTCCATCTGGGAAGGAAGGATTCAAGGTGTACACCGACGCATCATATCAGGGGTTGGGTGCGGTGCTGATGCAGAACGAGTATGTAATAGCGTATGCTTCCCTCCAGCTGAAGACCCATAAGAAGAAATATCCAGTACACGGCCTATAGATGGGAGCAGTCGTGTTCGCACTGAAGATATGACGACACTACTGAAGATATGACGACACTACCTCTACGGATTCCACTGTGATATATACTCAGATCATAAGAACCTTAAGTATGTGGACATGCAGAAGGAACTTAATATCAGGCAGAGGAGGTGGGTGGAATTTTTATTGGACTATCAGTACGAGATGCACTACCACCCGGGGAAGGCGAACGTGGTAGCGGATACACTGAGCAGGAGAGCCGCCACAATGGTAGCAGAGCCTCTGTTGATGTCTATGGAGCTGCTGCAGAGACTGGAGGACATGCATATTACTCTGGTTTCGTCTGACGACCCCGAGCTCTATGAGGAGTACTTGGCAGCGATGAGCGTCATCGATGACATTAGAGACCGAGTGAGAGAGGGACAGAGGCATGATGCAAAACTAGAGCCCATCTTCCAGGCCTTGGAGGCAGGCACGCAGGAGACTACACACTGAGGGATGGCCTGGTGTATTTAAGAGGACGAGTTTATATACCGTAGGGAGGACAGATCCGGGAGGAGATTATGACAGAGGCGCACTGCAGCCGGTATTAAGTGCACCCGGGAATCACGAAGATTACGACGGATTTGAAGAAGACGATGTATTGTACGGGCATGAAGAAGGATATCACCTACTTCCTTACCCATTATGAGACATGTCAGCTAGTGAAGGCGGAGTGCAGGAACCCCGCAAGATTGTTGCAGCCACTCCCGGTGCCAGAGTGGAAGTTCGACGACATAGACATGGATTTCATACATGGGCTTCCCCGGTCACGGACAGGGAATGACTCGATCTGGTTGATCGTCGATCGGCTGACGAAGGTGGCTCGATTCATACTGATCAGGATGGATGACTTAGTCAGAGTGCTGGTGCGGAAGTTTGTGGAGTAGTTCGTTTGCTACCATGGCGTGCCCAGGTCAATATTGTCAGATCGTGATGGGTGGTTTATATCCAGGGAGTGGCAGTTAGTTCAGGAATATTTGGGCACCCACCTGACTTTCAGCACAGCCTTCCACCCTTAGAAGGACGGGCAGATAGAGCGCACAAATCGGGCGTTGGAAGACTTGCTACGACTATGCATTCTGGACCGAGGCGAGCCATGGGGGAAGATGCTGCCACTAGTAATGTTTTCATATAACAACAGCGATCAATCCAGTATAGGCATGGCTCCCTACGAGGCTTTGTATGGACGGAGATGCAGGAGTCCATTGTCATGGATACAGAATCAAGACCTAAAGGTCTTGGGCTCAGAATTTGTGGAGGACACCGAGGCACAGGTGAGACTGATACGGGACCGGATATTGGAGGTGCAAGGCAGACAAGCCAAATATTACGGCGTGTGGCATCGTCAGGTGGAGTTTCAGGTAGGATACAGAGTGTTTTTGAAGATACGGCCGATGCAAGAAGTCTCTTGAGTTTGCGGATAGAGGAAGAAGCTCAGCTTGAGATACATGGGGCCCTACCGGATCCTGGAGCGGATCGGCCCCTTGGCATACACGCTGGAGCTGCCGCTAGAGCTGGAAGGCCTGCACGATTTTTTCCATGTCTCCTCCCTCAGTAGGTCCCTATTACGTCCATAGCAGCAGATAGACACCACAGATGGGCCAGTAGCATCTGATCGGTCAGTGCACATGGAGCCGGTCCGGATTGACGACACGGGTATGCGGGTCTTGCGCCGCAAGAAAGTCCCACTTGTCAAGTTTCTTTGGAGAAATCACGTCCAGGAGGAGCACACTTGGGAGCCATAGGACTTGATGCAGCATAGGTACCCGGAGCTCTTCGCCTCAGGTAAAAAAAAAATTTAAGTTAAATATTGGGATGTTACAATTAATACTTTTGTAGAACACCGCAGGGCTAACCTTAATTTCGGGGACGAAATTTTTTTATTATGTGTTAAGATTTGTAACATCCTCTAGACAACTAGACCCCCCCCCCCTCAAAGTGAATTTGTCATGACTAGGTCATGATAAGGCCTTGGTAGCTTAGGAACCCCCCTTGGACTTAGACAAAACTAGGGGTTGAAATACCTTCGTCTGCAAATAGTAATTTCCAAATATCTAACCTAGGGTTTGACTTAAGGGCCTTAACTTGACTCAGAGACCCCACCACAACATCCCTAGGCCATCTAGGAGCCCAGGGGGACATTCAGGACCTATTGGGGCCAGTCAAACAGGCCAAGTTGACCAAAGTCAACCCCTACCCTAATTAGGGCAAAATGGTCAATTCCCCATCAAATGGCCCAATTGACCATCACCATGTGGAAGTAACTTCACTTTTAAGTCTAACAGATCATAGGAGACCAATTAGACCAAAAAGCCCCATCCTAGGGTCACCACTTGGCAAAATGACCAAAATACCCCTGCTAGGTCAAAATGGTGATTTTTCATTAAACATCCCTATTGAACACAAAAACTTCAAGTTGACCACACTCCTGGGGTCATAACCTCATAAGGGACCCAATGGCACAAAAATTCCATGGTTTGGTCATCCCTAAGGCCCAATTTGACCAAAAGACAAACTTGATCAAATTAGGTCAAATCACTTAAACCTAGCCCAACCCTTTGGGCTAGGCCCAAAGTGAGTGGTCAACGATCCTAATTGACTGATATTAAACAAGGGGAGAGAGTGGAATTTCGGCCATAGTGATTAGGAGAGAGAAATGGGGGTTTCCCCAATTGGAGGAGAGAGAAAGTGGCCATTCATGGCCATTAAGGTGATACACCCCTTGGTATCCCTCCATTATGCTCCCATTCATCTTCCCTGATGAATTAGAGGGGATTCCAGCAGTTTACAGAGCCAATTATTGGTTGGGGATGCATAGGGTCGGCCATGGGAGGGGAGGTGAAGATCAATCATGGCCAAGGGAATTAAAGCCCCCACACCCCCCAACCGACCCCTCCATCATCTTTAGAGACCTCTGAGGAGAAGAATTCCCCGCTTTCCCGAACACTAAGAGCTCTCAGAGGAGGAAAAACCATGGAACCAAAAGCTTTGAGGAGGAGCAATGGCGGCCGGTGAATGGAGCAAGGAAACTCTCCAAACGAGGTCCAATCCTCTTCCTCTCTATCTGTGCTAGATCTAGGATCCATTAGCTAAAGAGATCGGGCTCAATTGAGCCCGATCGGTGAGAAATTTCTCACCGAAATTCCATGGAAATTGCACTATCGGGTTCGCCGGAATAGGCCCCTCCGGCGGTCGTGCCGCCGTAAGGCGATTGTCACCACCTCGACGGAGGTGGTGGTGGCGGTGGCCGGCCAGGGAGGTGGCCGGATGGCCGGGATTTTGGCCTGGAAAACACTCTAGGCGTAGCTAATCTAAGTCGGTTGCTCAAGGAGGTAGACGACTCCAATACCGCCGATCATACTTTAAGATCGGTGCAAGATCTTTAATTAGTTTATTACTATTGGTATTTTTCTGAGTAGGAATTAGCGGTGTTTTGTTTAAATTTTTAAAAATACTTAGAGGCTCCTTTTGGAAATGTGATCAACATCAAAGTTGTATCTATAGGTCTCTAGTTTATTTTAAAATTTGTTTCAAGTCAGTTGAAGCCCTGGTTAGATCTCAGCACTCATTTTGGTGGAGTCTATCCATAGGGCTGACCAGAGAATGAATTAGAAGCCCACTCCAAACCAGACCACCAAAAGACTTGAAATTTGGGGTATTACCTTGGAATGACTTGGGACTTGGTTGAAGGGATCATAGGGTGGCTATGGTCCTCTGGTTGAAGTTTTATTGAATTTGGAAGCCTTTAACCCCCCTTAAATCCCTACCCTAGTTTAGGGCACAAAGCCCAATATTTGGGTTTAGGTAATCAAAACACCTCACAATAACTTGAAACTTGGGCAGAGTATTTCTATGATAAAAAGAGTCCTAAAATAATTTTGGGGGAATTTTTTGACTAATAAAATCAGTACCTCTGTTGGAACACCCTATTACCAATCTGGGCAAGGATCACTATGTTTTTAGGAAATCAGTTTGACCTAGATGTATAGTTGAAAAGGTCAAGTTAGAATGAGTCTAGGGCTTAGAACTTAGGTTTGAAGCTGCCCCCAGGACCATCCAAGGATTCAGACTTAGAGCTGAGACAAAGACAATTATCGTCGAGCTTGGGTCGACGAAACGTCGAACTCCGTTCGACGCTCTCTGAGCTCAACTCTGCTAAATCGTCGAACTCCGGTCGACGATCTTCGAGCTCAGATCGACGATCTGCCTTCAGCTTATTCTTCAGGTCGCTGAGCTCCGGTTGACAATCTTCGAGCTCAGGTCGACGTTTTTTGTCTGATGTTCAATCCAATCTCTGAGCTTAGGTTGACGATCGTAGAGCTCAGATCGACATTTTTCCTGAGAGATCGACGACTTTGAGGATTCAAATTCAGTCAGCTTTTGGAATGTTTTTCAAACTCTCTCAGCATTTATTTCAAGAGATCTGCTAGCCGTTTTCATTTATTCTGGAGTAAGTTTCAAGGGATTTATCAGAGAATGTTTATTGGACTTTCCTCTAGAAGACAAAACATTTATGGAAGACATTTATTGACTGCTAACGTCTATCTTGGATAGAGGATCTTCAGAGAATAAAACATCTTACAGCAGATCAAGACAATTAATCTATCACTCAATACAGACATACACAGATAGTCAGAAAAACTTAGAGGAAAATCAAGTGATCAATCCTGAAAAGTATTGATTGAATATTGGCATACTGAAAAGTGATCATAGCTTCAACATCAAGGACTCCAGACAATTCATATTTCAGCATCTGCTGAAACCATCTTCTGTTGGAGATCTGAAGCTTTTGAAGACCTATCACCCTAGCAAAGCTCTCATCTCCTATCCATCTACATCTCAGGGGGAGCTTTGACAACACAATCAATCCACTAAGTCTTCTCTCAGTGATTGAGACAGAGAAGACAACTTCACGTCTTCCTTTTTCTTTTCTTGCTGTAAAAGGGTTATCAAGACTCCCTTCAAAAGTTTTGGTTCTGGTTCTGAGAGCCTTGTCAAAACTAAGTGGTGGCAAGACACCTTATCAAAAAATCCAGTTTGGTTTTTGAGCACCTTATCAAAAGCTCATTGGTGCTTAGGACACCTGATCTACTCATCCTGCAGTGGATTCCTACCAAGGGTGGTAGAAGAGTGGATGTACCCAGGTTTTTGGGGAACCACTATAGCTCCTTGTGTCTTCTGGTTTTCTTGTGCATATTCTTTGCTGTGTGTTGTGATTTTTATTTTACTGCTTTAGTTTTATTTCTACTTTAAAACACCTTACATCTATACATAAATTAAGCCTTTACTGCTGTACAATTTTAATTTGTTAACTTACTTTAAAATACTCTATTCACCCCCTCTAGAGTTAAGATAGATCTTATCCTCACTTTCAATTGGTATCAGAGGGAGGTTGGTTGTTCATACAGGCTAACACCTAAACCAAAAGATCCCTGATAAGATCAATCCTTTAAGAGGGTTATTTTCATTATATTTAATTTTATATAAAGACATGGCACAGAACAAAGATTATGCAAGCATAAGGCCTCTAGTGTGCAATCTATCAAAGTTTGCACTTTGGAAAGTAAGGATTAGACTTTACATGAACTCTATTGATGAAGACATATTTAATTCTATTTTGACAGTGTGCCCAAGTCCACCAGCAAGCTCAAGTACAAATGCTGTTCCACCTCCTTCAGGAATAGATGCTGAAATAAAGAAGTGGAAGACTGCAGATGCCAAGACCATGAATATCTTAGCTCAGACAATGTCTCATGAGATATTTCAGAAGGTAGCTGAATACAACTCAGCCAAAGGAATTTGGGACAAACTTTCCGAGATTGTCTCAGGATCTGCTGATGAGAGAAAAGATAGAAGATCCTATCTCATATCCCAATATGAGAACTTCAAGAAAGGAGAAGCTGAATCAGTTGCAGACATGTACAACAGACTAAGCCTGATTGTCAATGAGTTAAAGACTCTGGATAAAGAAATCTCATTGACTGAGCTGAATGACAAAATCCTAATGTGCTTCCCCAGCACTTGGGATTCAAGAATCTGGCCAATCAAAGATTCCAGAAGTCTAAATGAGATTACAACTGAAGCTCTCCTGGGCAAGCTCAAATCTTATGAGCTGCTCATTAAAAATAGAGAAGAAGAACAGAAGGCTGCCTCACCAGCCACAAGGAAGGAGAATACCATAGCCTTCAAAGCTACATAAGAGGAGCCTGAAGATAAAGCTACAGGAAATGATGAGCTCCTAAGTCTACTGGCCAAAAGATCTACAAAATGGCCAGAAAAGACTTCAGAAAGAGATCATACAAGGGACATGATAAGCCAAGGTATGATAAATCAAATAACAACAAAGAAATTATATGCTTTGGTTGCAGGAAACTAGGCCATATTTTGCCTGACTGTCCAGAAAACAAAAACAAGGACAAGAAAGATAGAAGAGAAAGAAGAAAGGAGAAAGTCTTCAAGAAGAACTCCTCAGACAAACCCTCCTACAGCAAGAACACACATACAAGGAAGGGATTTGTTGCTGAGACATGGAGTGAAACTGAAGAGGATTCTGAAGCCTCATCCAGCTCCAGTGATGATGAGGATGATGCTGATGAAAAGGAGTTTTGCATGATGGCTATCAATGCCTCTCAAACAGATTCAGAAGCAGAAGAGTCAGAATCAGATTCAGAAGTTCAACTAGAAGAAGATCAGGTAATCAATTCATTTGATTTCAATTCTGAGGACTTTAGACATGAGTTTAAAGTATTATGCCTAGATCTGTTGGAGTCTGAGAAGGAAATCACTTCGCTCAGAAAACAACTGTCTGAGTATAGCACTTTAAAATCAGAGAACCTCAAACTCTCTGAAGAGTTAGAATGCTATAGGGAGGAGATAGCTTCACTGAAGAGTGAACTATCCAAGGCCAAGCAGTTTGAAGAATCCCTTAATGGGAGAAGCATCAAACTGATGGATATCACAAGCACAGTGAACTCTAGACTTAATAGTACACTGGGCTTGGGAGCTTCATCCAGCCAGCCTATAGTTCTGACAACTGCAATCAAATTTATCTCTGATAAAGGGAAGGAAGTTGTAGAGGAAGCTAGGAAGAATACAGATTTGCCAAAGAAAGATATAGTTCAACAGAATGCGTCGAACGGAGCTCGACGATCATCGAACATCGCTCGACGATCCAAGAAACGATCGTCGAACTCAGCTCGATGACACCTGAACTCTGAACTCTAGGATAGTCGATCTTCGAACAGAGATCGACGATCTGACCCAAGATCGTCGACCTCAGCTCGACGATCGTCGAACAGAAATCAGGACTTTGAACAATCCTTCAAGGGTACATCTAGATTCAATCCTAGAAGTCCTACATCCCAAGGTTTCAACCCCTATGCTGAATGGATAGTACCTCCTAGGAGATACCATCCTGAAGGTTATAAGAGTCAACCTGGGATTTCTTTCATTTCTGAATTTAAGGGATATCAACCTAGGCCCAAGGTAAACTGGGTCAAAAACATATAAGCTGTTTATGTGCAGGTGAAGACCTATCCAACATCAAACCAGCCATAGTATCTGGATAGTGGGTGCTCAAAGCACATGACAGGGAACAAGGACAACTTCATATCCTTTAAAGCCAAGCTTGGACCCAAAGTAATCTTTGGTGATTCAAACTTTGGAACAACAAAAGGATATGGTGCAGTCCAAATTGGAATAGTCACCTTCAAGAATGTAGCTTATGTTGAAGGACTCAAGCATAACTTGATAAGTATCAGTCAACTTTGTGATGATGGATATCAAGTGACTTTCAACAAAGCAATATGCAAGATCAAGTCAGAAGACAACACAACTGTATTAACCGGTAACAGGAAAAGTAACATTTACTTAGTAGATTTTCATTCATCTAAGGTAGATATTTGCCTGTTTAATTCTATATCTAGACCTAATATATTATGGCATAAGAGACTAGGACACATTAACCTTAGAACCATTGCTAGGCTATCCAAGGACAACCTTGTTAGAGGACTACCTTCTGGCCCCTACAAGAAGGAAGGACTTTGCAAGGCTTGTCAATTAGGCAAGCAAACTAAAAATAGTTTTAAATCAATTAACAAGAGTGATTCACCTAGGATTTTGTATCTGTTATACATGGATATTTTTGGACCCATTACAGTACAAAGATTAGGAGGGAAATCCTACACTTTAGTGGTTGTAGATGACTTCTCAAGATTCACATGGGTGTTCTTTCTGAGAAAGAAGTCTGATAACTTCAAATGTTTGACAGAGTTTCTCAAATGCATACAGATTGAGTTCAACACTCACATTGCCCTGATCAGAAGTGATCATGGGACAGAGTTTGATTCTCTTCTTATGCAAGAGTTCTGTTAGAGTGAAGGGATCAGGCATACATTCTCAGCTCCTAGAACTCCTCAACAGAATGGGGTAGCTGAAAGGAAAAATAGAACCCTAATTGAATCTGCAACTACATTATTGACAGATGCTCACCTTCCTCAATCCTTTTGGGCTGAGGCAGTGAACACCTCCAATTAAGTGTTGAATATAAGTCTAATACATAAACTGAAGGGCAAGACTCCCTATGAATTACTCAAAGGGAAGAAACCTAAAGTAGACTATTTTAATGTTTTTTGTTGCACTTGCTATATTCACAATAATGACAAGAGATATTTAGCAAAATTTCAAGCAAAAGCTGATGAAGGAGTGTTTTTGGGATACTCCATAATCAGTAAAGCTTATAGGGTTTATAATAAAACTACTCTAAAAATATAAGAATCTATTCATATTTCTTTTGATGAAACTAATGTCTTTCAAGGAGAAGAATGCTTCTACCATAGAAAAATTACAGGTACATTCTCTAGCTGAAGACTTGGACAGATTGCAAGTTACTCAAAAGGATGAAAGTAGTGAAAATGAAGAAGCTTCTCCACATCTGGAAGAAAATCTTCTTGAAGAGCCAGTTGCTGTTCCACAAGAGGAAACAGCAACACAGGTTGCTGAACAATCAACACCCCCTATTGATTTAGTAACATCAAGAGATCATCCAATCTCCGAAGTGATTGGAGACATCTCAGCTTGTGTGCAAACCAGAAATCAGGTCAACCAAAACCTGATGCACACTTGCTTTCTCTCTCAAATTGAACCTCAATCCATTCAAGATGCAGAGCAAGATACACACTGGATCATTGTAATGCAAGAGGATTTGCATCAATTTGAAAGAAACAAAGTCTTGGAACTAGTGCCTAAGCCAAAGGATCATTCCATTGTTGGAACAAAATGGGTGTTCAGAAACAAATTGGATGATCAAGAAATTATTGTAAGGAATAAGGCAAGGCTAGTTGCTCAAGGATATTCTCAAGAAGAGGGGATAGACTATGACCAAACCTTTGCACCAGTTGCAAGGTTAGAGGCCATAAGAATCTTCCTGGCTTATGCTGCTCACAAGAGATTCAAAGTCTACCAAATAGATGTGAAGAGTGCTTTTCTCAATGGGGAGATCAAAGAAGAAGTCTATGTCAGACAACCCCCAGGTTTTGTCTCTCCAACTCATCCTGATTATGTTTTCAAACTGCATAAAGCATTATATGGTCTAAAGCAAGCTCCTAGAGCATGGTATGAGACCCTAACATACTTTCTTCTGGAAAATGATTTTATTAGGGGGAGAGTAGACCAAACTCTTTTTATTAGAACCCATAAGGCTCATACCCTACTAGTACAAATTTATGTAGATGATATTATATTTGGTTCTACTGATTCAAACTTGTGCAAAAGGTTTTCCAAGCTTATGCACTCTAAATTTGAAATGAGTAGAATGGGTGAGCTATCCTTCTTCTTAGGATTGCAAGTCAAACAACATGCTGAATGCATATTTATTTCTCAAACCAAGTATGCAAAAGAACTGGTTAAGAAATTTGGTATGTCCGATGCATCATGTATGAAAACACCCATGCCTACCAATGCTGTATTGGATGCTGATGAACATGGGAAACCAATTGATCAGACAACATATAGAGCAATGATTGGATCTTTTTTGTACCTTACAGCTAGTAGGCCTGATATAATATTTGCTATATGTATATGTGCTAGATTCCAAGTTAGCCCTAGAGAGTCACACTTAACTTTAGTAAAGAGGATTCTTAGGTATGTTAAAAGCTGTCCAAATCTAGGACTCTGGTATCCAAAAGATTCAGCATTTAACTTAACTGGATTTTCAGATGCTGATTATGCTGGATGCAGAATAGACAGGAAAAGCACCAGTGGAACTTGTCAGTTTCTTGGTGATAGACTTGTCTCATGGTATTATAAGAAACAAATATCTGTGTCAACTTCAACTGCTGAAGCTGAATATATGGATGCAGGCAGTTGTTGTTCACAAATATTGTGGATACAAAATCAACTCCTAGACTATGGTTACAACTTAGAGAAGTCTAAAATATTTTATGACAACACCAGTGCTATTTCCATTGCACAAAATCCAGTCCTCCATAGTAGGACAAAACACATAGAAATTAGGCATCATTTTCTAAGGGATAATGTTGAGAAAAATAAAATTGAACTTCAATATATCCTAACTGATTTGCAAAGGGGAGATATTTTCACCAAGCCTTTGGATGAAAAGAAACACAACTTCTTCCTCAATCAGTTAGGCATGTTAGATGGAGGAAGCCTAAAATAAATTACAAGATCTTGAAAAGCTAAAAAAATACCAAGATTAGGCTAAAAACTCATTTCTTTTTGTGTCTATAGGATAGCTTCTGTCTCTGAACTACGCTCGATGTTTTCCCCAGAAATCGTCGAACGTCGATCGACGGTTTCCCGAAAAACGTCGAACGGAGATCGACGTTTTCCCAAAACATCGACCGGAGTTCAGAGCTTGTCAGATAGTTGTATACTATCTCTTTTAGGCCTTCGATCGTCGAACTGAGCTCGACGTTCTCTAGATCGTCGAACTGAGATCTACGATGTTGAAGACCTTTTCGCTTCCCTTAGGAGTCCTGATCGTCGAGCGGAGATTGACGATCCTTCCTTTTTCGCGTCGAACCCTAATATAAAATCATTTTTCGGCCGCCGCTCGTCGTTTACGCTTTCACACTCTCTGCAAATCTTTCTCTTTCCCTCCAAACTCTCTACACTTGGTCGTGTTAGTTGAATCTTTGTAGGTACAAATGGCAATGTCGGTCGCCGCTCTCTCCAAAATGAAATTTGATACAGGCTTTGCCATAGATATGAATTCCTTCGATGACAATGATCAGTGGTTCAAAGATATTCTGGATCTCTTCCGCGAACAGCAGTTGGTTCAGTTGATGACCACCAGAATAAAGATTGCAGCAGATGAAGTAAGAGAATGGGTTTTTACTGCCACCAATGAGAATGAAAACTCTATAGTCGGCACAATCAATGGAACACATGTACCAATGTCCCCCGCTCTTTTGACAGAAGTATTCGCCTTAAGTACTTGGAATAACTCCATCGAGTTGTCTGGAGAGGAATATGATTCGCTGTTAGATCGAATGGGTCACTCTGCTGTGAACCCTAATAAACTACTGAAAAAGAATTTATCTATTGAATTTCAATTTTTTGCTGATGTTGTTGGGAAAGTGCTTCTTGCAAAGCACTCAGCTCATGATACAATCTCAAGGTATCAGTTATGCTTAATGGGAGCTTTAGTTGATAAGAAACATCTGGATTGGGGATCAATCTTCTTTAATTTAATCAAGAAGAAAATTAGCAAAAGCTGTGTCAGTTTGGGGAGGATTATAGGGGTTTACCTACATCATAGGTGCCCTGATCTGCTGGTTTCAAGTGGGATGCACATCAATGAATCCAAAAGGCTCACCTGTACCCTTTTTAACAGGTGGGACAGGCAGATTATCAACCCAAACAGGGCTGCTGCAGCAACATCTGCTTCAGGGACAAGGACTGCCTCAGTCACTCCTCCTCAGGTCTCTGCCCCAGCAGAAGATTTGCCTACTTCTCCTTCTCCTCCAGCTGTCTCTGCCTCAGTCTCCATATCAACCTCACCACTCATCTCAACCATAGCCATATCTTCCCCCATTACAATCTCATCACCTATTTCACCTTCTCCAGCAACTACCTCAGAACCATTCCACCCTCTGTATTTCTATCCACCTATCACCACTCCATCATTTCATCTTCTGGATGACTCCTACAGGGATGATTCTCCTCCTACTCCTCCTGATATTCCATCTACATCTTCCTACCAACAACTTCTACATGACATACTCTCTCAATCATCCTTCACCCCATCCCTTTCCACTCCCTTATCATCCATCTCCACTTCAGTAACATCAATCTCAACAATTCCTACTACTGAGCCATCCATCCCTATACCTCCTACCTCCACACCATCCATTCCATCAGTTCCAGCCAACATCCTTCCAGCTACATCAACTCCTACCTCTACTCAAGCCCCTCTTGGGCATGTAGATCTTTCAGCTTTGGCAGACAGGTTGTATGAGCTGCTAGCCCCCAGGCTAACCTCATTGCTGGAGACCAATTTGGCTCCACTCCTGAAAAATGTTCAGGAGATGTCTACCAGGATATCTCCCTTCCTCCTCTCTCAGGCAATCCCTTCCTCTAGGTGCCTTGATCCAGTTTTCACTGAATCCAGGCAGGGGGAGATGCCTAATGAAGCTCTGGATTTGCCTGAGGCTGCTGAAGTTTAAGAACCTGCTCCAGTATTTGCAGTGGATCTTCAGAGCCTGCTGTCAGTTTTTGATACTGTGTACTTCAATTCTCTACCAGTTGAACAAGTTGAAGACCTTACTAAGGCCATTGTGCCTATTCTAGAATGTGATCCCAGCCTGATTGCATCATATGTAAACTCTTTCAAGGCTGAGGATGTTGTTGCTTCTATTTTTACTGCTACTGCTGTTACATCTATTGGATCCTCTGATATTGAAAAGTTGTCTGTTGTTGCTGGTGCTGCTGCTGTTGACAAACTTGCTACTTATCTAGAAGAACCTGAACCTGCTGCTCCAATTACTTCTGCTCCTATTGGGTCTTCAATAAGCTGTGTTTTTGCTGCTGCTCCTGCTCTGACTCCCGAACAACTGAAACAACAAGAGAAGTACATCAAAAGCATTGATGATCTGTATGATAGACCCCAGAGCTCAGAAAGTGATCAGTTTCACACTGACTCTGATGACTCTTCTGGTACCATTGCAAAGAAAAGAAAGGCCAGAAGCAAGGCCATGATGAAGGTTCCTCCTGCTAAGGCCAAGGATGCTAATGATATACCCTACTATATTCTGCATGATTGCTAGATAACTGAACCATGGATGCAATATTCTAAAAACCAACTAAAGGCCATGAAGAAGAAAATAAAGTTTGATAAGTATGAGAAAGGTTCATCACAGTTTCAGCCTCCTCCTCCTCCTGATTCAGGATCAGGTGGAGGCTCAACTTCTCAAACCTCAGCTCCAAAGCAAAGTTCCTCCCAATCCTCACAAAGATATCATCCCAGGGGGCAATATCAAAGAGGTTATCAGTCCAGAAGAGGACAATATAGAGGAAATCAAAGAGAATACAGATTTCAAGCAAGGGAAGGACAAAGACACATGGACTCAACTCAAGGTCCTTTCCCTTATAAACTTAGAGAAACTGTTGATACAAGAACTCCTACTACTTCAGAAACTGTCAACAGATATGAGCCTGTAGTTCCTTTTGAAGATCCAGAGAACAATCCATTATCATGGTCTGCTAGGATGAAAGAACTGGCTGCCTTAGATCAACTAAAGAAGGCCAGAGAACAAGGGAAAGACACTTCCAACATTACAACCTTGTCAGATCAAAGAAAGGCAGAACTGGAAAGGTATGCATCAAGGAAATTCTTTGACCCAGTGGACTACATGAAGCTGCATCCTAAGGATGTGGTTCCCAGGGCTAGATCTCAAACCTCCTTAGGTGCAGAGGATGATAGAAGGTCAAAGAAAGAAGCTCTAACTCCCAACAGGGAAATCTTATTTAAGAAGGGAAGGGAAAAGAAATGATATTTGTAAGCATACAGTATACTCATTTTGAACATTTGCTGATATTCCATCTGATTGCTGCTATGTTGCATGATCTGCTCTATTGTGTTAGATTTTTTTTTCTGTATGTTGATTTTGTATTTATTATTGAGTTCTGTAAATAGTAATCCTAACCCAAATAGGGGAAGATTGTTGGAACACCCTATTACTAATTTGGGCAAGGATCACTATATTTTTAGGAAATCAGTTTGACCTAGATGTATAGTTGAAAAGGTCAAGTTAGAATGAGTCTAGGGCTTAGAACTTAGGTTTGAAGCTACCCACAGGACCATCCAAGGATTCAGACTTAGAGCTGAGACAAAGACAATTATCGTCGAGCTTAGGTCGACGAAATGTCAAACTCCGTTTGACGCTCTCTGAGCTCAACTCTGCTAAATCGTCGAACTCCGGTCGACGATCTTCGAGCTCAGATCGACGATCTGCCTTCAGCTTATTCTTCAGGTCGCTGAGCTCCGGTCGACGATCTTCGAGCTCAGGTCGACGTTTTTTATCTGATGTTCAATCCAATCTCTGAGCTCAGGTTGACGATCGTAGAGCTCAGATCGACGTTTTTCCTGAGAGATCGACGACTTTGAGGATTCAAATTCAGTCAGCTTTTGGAATGTTTTTCAAACTCTCTCAGCATTTATTTCAAGAGATCTGCTAGCCAATTTCATTTATTCTGGAGCAAGTTTCAAGGGATTTATCAGAGAATGTTTATTGGACTTTCCTCCAGAAGACAAAACATTTATGGAAGACATTTATTGACTGCTAACGGCTATCTTGGATAGAGGATCTTCAGAGAATAAAACATCTTACAGCTGATCAAGACAATTAATCTATCACTCAATACAAACATACACAGATAGTCAGAAAAACTTAGAGGAAAATCATGTGATCAATCCTGAAAAGTTTTGATTGAATATTGGCATACTGAAAAGTGATCATAGCTTCAACATCAAAGACTCTAGACAATTCATATTTCAGCCTCTGCTGAAACCATCTTCTGCTGGAGATCTGAAGCTTCTGAAGACCTATCACCCTAGTAAAACTCTCATCTCTGAACCATCTATATTTCAGGGAGAGCTTTGACAACACAATCAATCAACTAAGTCTTCTCTCAGTGATTGAGACAGAGAAGACAACTTCACCTCTTCCTTTTTCTTTTCTTGCTGTAAAAGGGTTATCAAGACTCCCTTCAAAAGTTTTGGTTCTCGTTCGTAGAGCCTTGTCAAAACTCAGTGGTGGCAAGACACCTGATCAAAAAATCCAGTTTAGTTTTTGAGCACCTTATCAAAAGCTCATTGGTGCTCAGGACACCTGATCAACTCATCCTGCAGTGGATTCCTACCAAGGGTGGTAGAAGAGTGGGTATTCCCAGGTTTTTGGGGAACCACTATAGCTCCTTGTGTCTTCTGGTTTTCTTGTGCATATTCTTTGCTGTGTGCTGTGGTTTTTATTTTACTGCTTTAGTTTTATTTCTACATCACAGCACCTTACACCTATACATAAATTAAGTCTTTACTACTGTGCAATTTTAATTTGTGAACTTACTTTAAAATACTTTATTCACCCCCCCCCCCTCTAGAGTTAAGATAGATCTTATCCTCACTTTCAACCTCCTTTAAAATGCTAGCTGTGTCCTTAAGTTTATTTTGCTTGTTATTATATTTCTGTCCACTGAGTTGTGAAATTTAGTATTCTGAAGTTTTACATCATGTTAGTCCCCTCTGTATTTCTATTGAAATTTTTAGATGATCATTTTAAGTACTTGTTTTATAAATTATGAATTATAGATTTCTGATCAAAAATAGATGTGGAGCCCAATATTGCTATAAAAATTATGAAACTGGGTCAGTGAGTGTTCTATGTCAATGTGTAGGCTCTAGAATTTTTTCATAATTTTTAGGTGATTAGAAATAGTACTTGCTTCACAAAGTTATAAATTTAGAAGATTACTTTTAATTAGATTATTAGCCCCTCATGTATTGGAAAAATTGTAAAACCTGGTTAGGGTTAGTTTTAGATCATTATCTATCTCCTGGAATTTTGGTATAATTATTAGATGAATTTGTACAGTACTTGCTTCAATAAACAATGGCTATGGAATTATTGATTTAAAATTAAATTAGGGGTTAGTGTTAACTGGAGAATTGGAAGAGTACCTCTAGAGTGTTTTTAGGCCATGATGGTCTTACATAATTTTTATCGTAATTTTTAGAACAATATTGCTGGCCTTAGCTTCTTAAAATGGTAATATCGACTTTATGTTCTAAATTATGGATTTGGGGCCTAAACAATTCTTAAAATTCTTAGACCTTGGATTTGTTGTAGAAATGTTACCTATTATTTATTATAATTTTGTGGTGATGTGTTACTTATTTAAAAGTGTATTTCATGTTCAAAGTAGGACATCCGGAGTCTTAGGTTAATTAGATTAAATGCCCAATTAATTAGGAAAATTATGAAACTCTGGAGTTAGTCTGAATAGGTAATGGTAGACTCCCAGTAATTGTTTTGTTTTTGTTGGATGAGTAAATGGAGTACTCCTTAGTGGGAGCATCATGTAACTTAACACGGTCTGCATATAGTACATAGTATGGAAAGAGACTAGCTCGGAGAGCTTGAACACACTTAAGGGAGCCACACTGAAATAAAAGAGAGGATTGGTCATGGGTAGAAATCTATAATATTAAGTGCCTTATGAAAGGGAGCTTTGGTCTTCAGCCCATCGTAGTACCTAGTGCCCTCGAGAACCCTTCACGGGATATGCCCTGGGCAGTCCTTGGCTAACGTAAACTTTAGGGATAATGTGGACAAGAGTAACCTAAATAATACTTACACTAAGCACTCACACTTGTACACGTGGTGAGACAAAATGGTAATGAATGGGTAACATAGACCCATGGTCGATGGGCTTACTGGTAGAGTTAAAGGGACTTGGAATTGATTTTGTATCCCGGGGAGCTGTATACTCGAGGACTAGTTTTAGACTTAATGGTTTGATGAGCTGGAGGCTCGGAGATTTAGGTGAGGTATAATATACAAGCTTGCATGTGCATAACAGTGGTGGGTCCTCGGTATTGGACAATCGATCACACCGTCATCAGTACATTGACTTGGGGAGACTAGCTTGTTTGCTAGGAAGAGTACGGAAACATACGAAAGGGGCTAGGCTGGGTAGTGTGATTACCAGTCTAGGAGTGGAGAGGCCCAACCCACTATCTCCATTGGCCACGACGAGAGGCTCCTTAGAGTTTAGCTAACTCCAAACTGTGGAACTAAAGGTTTGTGCCCATAGAGTCGTGTGTGTGTGTTGCACTTGCATGTTCATACCCTAGCATACTTGCATGTCATAGCATAGTCATCTCATTTTACCCATGACACCTATCGTATAAATTGGTATGGGATAGTTTATACGATAGGCCCTGCAGA
This sequence comes from Platanthera zijinensis, assembly GCA_039513925.1. Taxonomy (NCBI): domain Eukaryota; kingdom Viridiplantae; phylum Streptophyta; class Magnoliopsida; order Asparagales; family Orchidaceae; genus Platanthera; species Platanthera zijinensis. The sequence continues at coordinate 51,571,830 of CM077079.1, read as the reverse complement.
ACGACCCCTTGGTCTATAGGGGTAATCCCTATAAATCAATGGTTACTTATTTACTATTTATACAGTTCTACTTCCAGTTCTTCATACTTACCTTACTACTCTGCATTACTATTTATTGATTAACTCCTGCTACAATTTATAGTTATAACACTCCTGTTAGGGTAGTTATCATCTGCTTGATTACGCCTTGCTATTTGGTCCTCCTTTTTACTTCCTTCCGCCTAGTGCCTAGGAGCCACGGGTAGAGGGGTGGGGGATTATTGACTGAGTCTAGTTTAACTGACGGTTATTTGACCACAACATTTTAGGTGCTCTGGATGGGAGACAGGGAGCAGCCGCAGGAGACGCAACACCAGTAGAGTACGGTGCAGATGGAGACAGGCCAGTGTAGTTCGGGTGGATAGGCATCCAGATCCGTGAGTGGAGCAAAGTAGTAGTAGTTTTATTTTTATATGTGGCTTGTAGTGAGGTATTTATGTACCGAGCTTAAGCCCGTAATTCATGGTGTTGACTCCTTATTTGACATGTGATTTCCTCTTTCTATATTGTGGACTTGATTGTTTTAGCTTTTACAATCATTATATATTCTGTCGCAGGCGATCGAGATGGCCGGCAAGATTGGCATTTTGTAGTGTCGACCATCCCGGAGGATGGTGTCACGGCAAAACGGCGGTTCTGGGCCTAAGACCAGGTGGTTGTTGCAAAAAAATAGGGTCTTACATGCTGCCTCCATCGCTATATCTTTAGCTGCCTTCTCCATCAGCCCTTAGAATGACAGTGGTTCCTTTCGATTTTGAATCATCATGAAGAAACCCTCCCGCAGTCCAACGGTGAAGGCCATTTGGACAGCAAATCCTGGCACCTCCTTAATATCCAAGATTTCATCCTGGAAAATTTCCACGTACTAGTCCAGGGATTCATCCGCCTTCTGCCGTATCAGAAAAATTGACTCGAGATTCTTCTTCCTTTTCTTCGAGGTTGAGAAACACAACTAAAAACTTCTACTCAGGTCTTCGAAGCTATATATTGATCCCGTTGGGAGCTGATGAAACCAGTCCCTAGCTTTATCTTTCAAGGTGATGGCGAAAAGATGACACTTGAACGCGTCCGTCATTGGCCTGATGGAGCCTGCATCTTCGAACCATTGCAAGTGCTGGAGAGGGTCCTCTTTTTCCACATAGTAGGCGACCTCGGGCTCCCTGAACCCCTCAGGGACTGGAGTTGAAAGGATCTACTCGTAGAACGGGGACCCTCTCGCCACAGGTCTCTCCGCCTCCACCAACGCAGCGACGTCTCCTGGAGGGATGGCACTCGTAGGGCTAGGGAACAACTACCTACCCATTAGGTCTCTCCCGCTTCATTCCACCACTTTTTCCTTTTCGGGTCGCCCCCCTATGGAGCCCTCTCCAATCCTTACCGAGACGAGATCCTCCTGATATATGAGGGAGGATGCGTGAGGTAAAGGAGTCGAGCAGGCACCTCACCGCGTGATCCCCTAAAACATGTCCATGATGCCTTTAATAGACGTCATGAATTATTCTCTCCCTACAAATCCTCTCAGGTTCTGGGACCCATCCTCGTCTCCTTCTCCGAGATATTCCATCATGAAGTAGTTCAAGATTCTTCTATGTAGGCTGCGGTTCATGCTCAGCGCACCAAAAATGTTGAAGCTAGAAAGCTCGACTTCACCTAGATTTCAGACCTAAGGTTGCAACTCACACCTACTCTTCTTGAACCCCTTTTTTGACGTGAGTCTTGGAACTAGAAACAGTCCGTGATCTTTAGCTTGGAGGTACCACCTCTTACCCGGAAGAATTAGAAGTTCTTCCCCTCACTAGCCAGTGAGCTAGATGCCTTGGAGGAAGAAGAAGAGTGGTGAAAAATCTCTCTCCTCTCCAAAGCACCTTATCGGTCTATTTATAGGCTTCTGAGTTTGACCTGCCAATAAAAAAACTGAACTGACCTGAAATTACCAAAAAAACCTGGGTGGGGTCTGCCAACAGCCAAACTCCGCTGTTTTGAATCAGGATTGGGTCGCCGACAACATCTTTTACCATGGGAACCATATTGAAATTTTGATGTCAGGAGGGCACTGGGCGGCTGGAGGAGGCAGCTTCGCGAGTCGAAAATTCAATGGGTTGAGTCGAAGTGTTGGGGGGCCGGTTGAATAGTATTATTTCGCGAGACGGCGAGACAACTTGTTGGCGAAGTGATTGTGAGCCTTCTACGGAGATGGGGCTTAGGGTTCCCGACATAATTCTCTTCTCTTTCAGGACTATCACCTTTTTCCCTTTCGGGACCGCCACAACTTTCTTGATTTTCTTCTTGGGGTGAGCCAAGGAGCAGTGGCATCATCTCTAGGTCTCTTCTGGGAGACCCGGGACAGTGAATCTTTCGCCTCCTCGGCCACTATGCTAGAATGTGCGAGAGATTTTGACGGCCTAATGCTGCTCAAATAAGGAGGATGGGTTGGGATTTTTCGCTCTCCTGAACAAGCAGCTCGATGATTAGGGATAACAAAATGACGAGATGATAAACATAAGACTAAAGAAGCGTGAGTGTACCTTCGCCGGGAAACACAGGAGGGAGCGAGTCGAGGCCCCACCTTAATAAGTTCACCTCAAAATTCTTTCCTGAGAAGAACTCACAGATGTATTTATCCGCGCATTCAAACTTGGTAGTCGCGTAGTACATTTCGGCGGGCAACACTGGTGCGAGTGGAACGCAACCTAGATTTTCGTGGATGAAGACAAAGCGGGTGAGCCAGTGGTGATTTTTGTTGGGGATCTCACACACCTTCAGGCCCTGTCCCATGATGTACGAGATGCCGTCATGGTTGGCATGGTAGATAAATAGCTTGCGGAAGACATTAAGGCTGAACTCAATGCGCTCGCGGTGCATGTAGCTGGCGAATGCAACAAAGACCGAGATGGCGTTCGGGTTTAGTTGCACAGGGACTGCTCCAAAGTATTTCAATACCTATTTAACCTCTGGCCAGATGGGAAGTATCAGCCCTTACTCGAGAAGTGTGAGACTGGGAAGGCGAGTTCGCTAGGGTAGAATGTGTTGATCGACTTGCCGACCATTAGAGGTTGCAACTCGAACCCCTCCACCATGAAATCGCAGATGAAGTGGTTGTAGTCCTCCTCAGAGATCCTGCCGGGAGGAAAGTCGTGATCAACAAATCTTCTGCCGCACTGGCTGCATCCCTCACCCTCCTCAGTCTATTTCTTTCCCATAATAGACAAGACGATAAGGGCGAGAGGAGGTGGAAAAAGAGTGTCGAGAGTAACCAGCGAGAAAAGGAAGTGAGAAGTCTGGATATAAGACACAGCAGGAGAGGGAAACACATGCGAAAGTCATTTCGATTGGGGGGGGGGGGTACTTATAGCAGATAATGAAAGCGAGAAGATGGGCGGGAAAATATGAAGTAGGAAGTTGAAGAGATTGGTCGACGATTCGTTCTCTCTCCTAACCTCGAAGCACGATGCCCCACAAGGATTTTTCTAACAAGCAAAAACAAAAAAAGAGAGACAAAAATTAACAAAACTATAATATGCAAACCCAGCATGATAGAAGTGAGCAGGATAACATTATTCATAATCATTTGGCACGAGGCGAGCATGATGTCCATAAGGTTTAAATGTCAAATTGAAAAAGACAGCAAATTATTAAAAGCAGCTGAATTACAAGGTATAACTAAATAGGCGAGACGAGGTGGAGGTTCTTCAGTTCTTGTGCCATTTCCAATGCCCTCCACTACGAGACCCCACATATGGTGGTCGACCGGGAACATGAAAGGCGCGAGCGGCTTTAAGACCGTGACGCGCGAGATGAAGGTGCTGGTTGACCTCGTTTATGATGGTCTGGGGGTCGGTCTCATTTATCTCAATTCAAGTATTGATCTCGGAGGAGAGGCAAGCGTATTCAATTTCTTGCTAGTCAGTGCGCCTGTCGGTGGCCTGCTTGTACAGTTCCATCTCGCGGATAATATGTGTGTACTTTCAAAACAACTCGGCCGTCCTGCGCTTTATCCCCACCTGATCTATGGGATCACCTAGATAGTCTTCTATCTTGTCTGGGTGAGGACGAGGCGAGAAGGCGGGCGGCCCAGAGAATTCCTCTACTGCCGAGTCGATCTAGGTACCTACATAGGAAGAAGCCATGGCTCTGGATGAAGGATGTTCTCGCAAGAAGGATTGGAAGTCGCGAGTTGCACGTAAAGAAGGTATAGTCCGGTGGAATCGGATACACTGGGTAGGGGAATGAAAGTCTATATGAAGCGAAAGGGCAAGTTTAGTTCATTTACCCGGGTTGCGAGAGGTCCCAACGAGTCGCGAGGGATCGCCAATCTTCACAGCAGGAGGAGTGGATCGTTGAGGCAAGTTGGAGTCTTGATGATGGATGTCAGGAATATCAAGTGGATTCACAGGCTGGAGAGGATAGACGAGATCTCCCTAAAGAAATATGAAGCGAATAGGCGAGAAGATAGAAAAAAGGAAAGATAGAGAAGGGGCGGGAGCCAAAAAATCACCTGTCTCTCCTCGAAGGATGCGAGATGAGGTGCACGGACTTCCAAGGATGCTGGAGTGGTCCCATCAACCGAGAAAGGTGGCCAGCGGTTTTCATCTTCTTTAGGCGAGATGACAAAGGTAAAGGAGTAGGGTGCGAGCCAAATAAGGGCCAGAGAAGCAATATTACCTTAGTTTTGTTTATGAACCATCGTGAGGCGCTCGCAAAAGCTCTGCCTATGAGACATGATGACGGTGTAAGAGGTGAAGGAAGAGATGAGAGAGGGGAAACCTTTACTCTAGGATTGGTATCACATATTTATAGGCCCCAGAGCAGGGCCCACAAAAGATTCTGTCATAAATGAATTTCGACATCGCAAGCCCCGGTTGGACTTTCTTTCCGAGCTTGAGGAAACCCCAAAAGGAGCGGGGATTGTGTACAACCTCAGGCTCACAAGAGGCAACTCAAAGGAAAGTGCTGAGTTAGGGGTGAGAGGATTGTAGAGGCGAGTACGATCGAAGGGTTAACCCGCCGATTCCCAGAAAAGGCAAAGCATAATAAACGAGAGGGCTCTCCTGGCGAATGCTGACCTCTTATGGTGAGACAGCTCTCGCAGCATATCCTTACCTCTTGTAGCGAGATAGAGTACTCGCAAGACGGGGCACTTGCGAGGCGAGCTGATAGGCTCCTCTCGCCCGCCAGATCTCAAATTTGTCGAGCACCGGCTCGACGTTCGTCGAGGGTCGGCTCAACGAAAAAGTCATGTTTTACTTACCTACCCCCAAGTGGGGGTTTTACTCTTTCATCTCAGGTAATTTTACTCTTTTGCCCTTTGGGGTATGCGTATAACCCTTCAAAACAGTGGAGTTTGGTTGTTGGCAGACCCTGCCTAGGTTTTTTTGGTAATTTCAGGTCGGTTCAGTTTGTTTATTGGCAGGTCAATTTAAGAAGCCTATAAATAGACCAATAAGGTGCTTTGGAGAGGAGAGAGTTTTTTTCACCACTTTTCTTCTTCCACCAAGGCATTTAGCTCATCACTTGCTAGGGTGGGGAAGAACTTCTACTTCTTCTAGGTAAGAGGTGGGACCTCCAAGCTGAAGATCACGGTCTATTCTAGTTCCAAGACTCACGTCGAGAAAGGGGTTAGGGAAGAGTAGGTGTGAGCTGCAACCTTAGGTCTAAACTATAGGTGAAGTTGGGCTTTCTGACTTCAACACTCGCATACTACTTTTTGGTGATGGCCCTATCTGCGAGGTCTCCCCTTCAGGAGTGCTCTTGTCTTTTTGGTGATTGCCTTGTCATCAAGGTCTCCCCTTTAGGAATGCTCGTGGACCCCCTTTTAATGATTGCCCTGACCGTGTGACCTCCTTTTTAGGGAAGCCCGTAATTTTTAAGCATCCCCATCCAGGAAACCCCTAATTCCTATAAATAGTAATCATGCCTAGACTAGAAGGAGATAGAAGCAAGGAGGCCAGGAGTTGTGAATTCTTTTTAATTGCTTGGGAGAACTCTATAAGCGGACAAAACTTTTTAAGGCATGCTAGCAGCCTGAGCGACCTCTCTTCAGAGAGTGCATGCTCTTCTATACATGCTATGTTTTTTTTGTTTTTACATGTATCTTGATGTAAACCCTAATGTAATATAAGATTTATATTAAGAATATTGTCTGTGGTAAGTGGTATTCGTCGCTGCGGGTAAATCCGGCATCGTTGCTAAATTACAGTAATCAATTCCTCGCCACATCTCTCACACAATCATTCGTGACTCAAAGTAATCGGTCACTCAATAGTTATTCCTTGTCCTCCCGCTTGAGTAGTAGCGACTTGGCACATTTTTGGTGTTGGCACATATGTTAACACTTTCATAGAGATGGAGAGATCTTAGGAGAGCCAAACATGTATACTATAAATATTAATAGTTTGTTGAGTACACTTAGGAGAACCAAACATGTATAGAACATGCCCCACCTTTGACACAAAATTCCTGTTACTAAAAATTTCTCTCTTAACTAAATTGATAATCAAAGACATAAATGGAACTTTTCCATAGATAGAATAATCCAATTGAGCATAAGGCACCATTACAACATAGAGTTTTCCTCAAAAAAGATATTTAGTTAGACTTAAGACATTTATTTATTTTTGGATACTTGTCCTCAAAAATATTCCTTAGAGGTGGTGATATCTCTTTTGATGCTAAATAGAGATGGTCAGTCACTCTAATCAACATACCATGTTTGACATTCCCAAACAATTCCAAAGATAACAATTTTAGTGCATGTTAGAGCAATCGATCTAATGGTGAGATAGATGTCTGGCAGTGATCCGGAGATCTAAATACCATCACATATGATTGGATTAGGCTACTACTACAAAATTGTGATTCAATTCTTGAGGAGTTGTGGTCTTAGTGGGTGTAACTACCAGACAATCTTCAACTCAAGGAGGTTAATGTATGCCATGTCAATATCCTTTATATGATTCAACGACTTTGCAAAGTGGTTTAAGTGAGTATTGAATGAAGTTTTAACAAAAATAGTAATAAAAAATTTTTGATAGCAACAAGTCTACCTTACAAAAGTATTCGGAAAAATTTATGGTTGTTAATATCTCATTAATTTTTTTCCCCTTTAGTACTTTGAGATGAAATAATACATGTGAAAATGTGTTAAGGAGATTAAAAAAAGGATATAATATCACAATAATAGTATTGCTCCATGTCGCCCCCACTCCAGGTATTCTAGATGTCATTATCATCATAGGTTTGCATATGGTAATTGTTGTTATTTGGTTCTTCTTTAATGATCGACTCAATTATGATTGAATTTTCCAACTGAAGACATCTTCTTGTGGCATCTACATTTTTAAGAATAAAACCCTAACTGCAAACTACATTACTCTTACATTTTTGTCAAATGTCTTGTAGTCCTTTTGATCTCCTCCTATCGAATGGTTTCTTAATCCTATAATTCCCGAGTCATTTATAGGTTTCCTCTCATGTCATCCTCATTTTCTTTCATCCAATCTTCACTTATTTCAATGGAAGAACTCTTGAACTCATTATATGAATTCCCATAGGATTAGTGCTTCAGATCCCTACGATAATTTGGAATATGTCTACCAATAGTTATAGTTAGTGTAGTTTATAAAGCCCAAAGAACTGTAAGGAGTTGCTCGGCATAGTTTTCTGAATATTTCCACATTTTTCTTCAACAAGATAAGAATTCAGTAGTTAGCTGCCTCCATCTATCCATTACTCTTGGGATTTGGTACTGAGCAGTATCAAAGTTTGATTTCTACTTATTCACAAAAACTTTTTGACTCTTCATTGGGAAATTTAGACTCGTTGTAGGTAATGATGCCTATCAAAATTCCATGTTGGCATATTATTTCTCCCCAAATTATTTTTTATTGGCTTTTGTTATTATCTTGGCTAGTGACTTTGCTTCAATACACGTGGTAGTCTATTATGGTGAGGATGAAACCTCATTGCCCACTAGACATGGGTAAAGGTCGTGAAAGATTGATTCTCAAAATATGTGATGGTCGAGGTATAATAATTAAACAACTTACGAGCTAGCATTAGTCATAATGGGGAGGGGAATTCTCTTGCATTGGGCGCATCTTCTTGCATGTGAGTCAAAATCTTTTCTTATTTGAGGAAAAAAAACATGTTTGAGAATTCATTTTTCTAATGTTTTATCACCGAAATAGCTTCCATATTTTCTAGAGTGACCTTTTCTAAGGATAATAGGATTCTCTTATTTGGATACACATATTACTAATAGTGATATGAATGTTCCCTCATGCAAGACTACATAAGCAAGAAAATAATGAATGACCTTGAACTTGATATTTTTCTTGTCTATAATTATGAAATGATACTATTCTGTAGTTAGGTAGAGAACAAAAGGATCCATCCACAAAGGGTTGTGATAGATTTACATTACTTTGCCTTCTTTGGTAGGATGATAAAAAAGTTCCGATGTGGTTCCTCTTGATGGTAGTCTGAACTTTGCTATTTCATAAGCTTCTACGTTCTCTTATTGTGTTATTGTCATGCACTATTTAAGAAACAAATGTTATCTTGACTTGTGAAACCATGACAATAGAATATGTCTGAAATTCTAATTCATCTACCCTAATTTTCTTAGCAAAAGTCTTTTGACAACCAACGTTCTGACACCAATTGAATTTCTTTCGAACATCTATGAACATAGTCCAAGACAAAGGGATTATTATCTCTCATTTGATGGAAGTTTCTTCAATAATTTCTATAATAAAGTAAATGAGTACCAATGCTTATGATTGCTACTCATGGAATGTAAGATATGTTTAATTCTTCGAGCTCAATGGCCCACTTTGTTAACTTTCTAGAATTCTATGATTTTCCCATAATTGTCTTGAGAGGAGATCTGTTACAACATAAATTGAATGTCCGTGAAACTAGGGTCGGAGCCTTCTTACTACAGTGATAAGAGCGAGAGCCATTTTTTTGAGTATCATGTACCTATTTTCTGCATCATTCAATACTTTACTTATGTAGTGTAATCGAAATTGCTTAAATCCCTATTCTCGAATTATTATGAGTTATGATACATATTGGTTCAGGACCGACTTTGAGATATACTATTGATGCATTGTGCAAATGTAGCTATGATTAATTATTTTTTGAAAAGGAAAGTGCACCTATCGTTATAGAGTATAGAATCAAGTGTCGCATTATTCTGGGTCTGTCGAGTACTTGTACTCACAAGAAAGAGCTATTATTTTATCTTAATGGTTGATTTAAAATAATAAAAAAAGTGTGATTAGACTATTGAGTGAAATTTTATGAGGTAAAGGCTAACACTTGATCTAGAATCACTTTGGATAAAATGAATTTTATAAAAGATTAAACTGCAAGTTTCTAAATAATTTATCTTTCCCTATGAGCCTCCAAAATTATGTCAATGCCTCTCTTGAGAATATGCTAACGTCTAACCTTAGGTGGAATGATTAAGACCCCTCGTCCAGTCGAACCCTGTAAGCTTGCTTTAGGTAATGAACCCACTCTTTGGTTTGACCCCAATCCGGAAGATTTGGGTTGTCCTCTTATGAAGATTGCATGACACCTTTTATTTTTGAGTGATCACTTCATATCCATAACCTCTCGGTAAAATCTAGGATATGGATCTAGAATCAAAAACTTATGTTAGTTATACATTTAAATAATTTCCTCATATCCACAACCTCTCGGTAAAATCTTGGATACAGATCTTTGATTGGACTCATAACACTAGAATTCGAACAAATAAGAATCAAAGATTGAAATTCTTTAGTTTCAAGAGAATATAATCACCTAGAGGGGGGTGAATAGGTTTTTTGGTATTTTTAAACTCTCTATTCTTTGGAGTGTTTTGATCTATTTTAAGTTAACTTTCAAGATTACACAACCATCACACAAGTAATTTATAGTTGTTCCCCATATTATGGGTACATCTACTGTCCCTCCCACTTTTCTAACAAATTGTTAGATAAGATAATTTCTCCTAGAGCTCAGTGATCCATAGATCACCTACCTCGGAATTTTCTCAAAGTCCTATAGCTCAAGCTAGGAGGATAGCCCTACAACTCAGAGAGAATGACTCTCATACCTCAGATCTAAACCAGATCCTACAACTCAGGCACAAAGGCCCGACAGCTCAGATCTACATAACGATCCTACCTCAGGCACACAGGCCCTACGACTCAGCCTTTATGATTTAGTCTTATAACTCAGATTTGTTAAGATCGTACAAAATGAAATGGTAATTATTGATTTAAGACACCAGAGAAATAAACTTCGTGTCTTTCTCTTCCTGGATTGAGATGACTCAGTCATCCTTTCTTTACAGCTCCAGGAAAGTATCTTCAGGAGTAATTCTTCTTGGGCTGTGAAGACACTGCAGCAAGGGTTTGCTTGTGCCGTAACTTCTAACTAGAAGAGAAAGCTCTCTAAACTTGGTGTTGAAGATCAGAATATCAGCAACTATCTTTCTTAAACATTCAGATCAGAAGAATGAACTACTTCTCCAAGCTCTACAACTCAGTCGAGAGGAAGAATACAAAGTTCTGCCCTATCCAAAAGTTAATTTCTCCTTTTATCTCGTCTTTTCTATCCCTCAATCCAATTACACTTTTAGCATTTGGACCACCATGAGTTGGTAGCTGCATGTCTACATTTACATTAAATTTTATACAACAGGCAAGCAGTGTAATTTGTCGTGTACTGTTCACTTCCCGCAACATGTGAATTTCTACTGACGTCAGCACATATGGACTTAGTAAAATTCAGACAATTCAGCACAGGCATTAAGTGAAGGCTTATCACTCAATGCCAAAAACACTTAGTCAGTTTTCTACAAACACCAGGCATTGAGTGATCCATCATCACTCAACAAATACAGACTTTTGCAGTCTAACTGATTAGGCGTTGAGTTAGCCTTCATCGCTCAACGCATTTGGACTTAGTCGATTATCTTTGTATGAGGACATTGAGTGAGTTGTCTTCACTTACCGCTTCTATCCTTAGATAGAATTCTACATCAACCATTACTGCAGCTCTGACTGAACTATGTTCTATCGACGCTTTTTCGGCATAGCGTTGAGCAAACTGCCTTAACTCAATACTTCTTTACATAGCCAGATTTCTTGGCAGATTCTCTGTGACTTTGAATGCTTGAGTTTTACTCAATGCATTTGGATCTAGGCGTTGAGTGAACTGCCTTCACTCAACGCTTCTGGACTTAACCAGATTTCTTCCTTGGCAATGCTGATGCTTTGACTATCTAGTCTTTACTCAACGCTTCTGGCCATCTGGCATTGAGTGAACCTCCTTCACTAAATGCATCTGAACTTAAACAAATTTTAACCTTGACAACATCCTGTCCTGTGTCCACTTGTCATTGTCAGTTGGATAACCTATCTAATCAAAATAACAAGGAACAACCTGCATACATAGAACTTAGGATATGCATCAAATACAAATATGTGTATGCCATTGTCCTGTAGGCCTTCTTCAAATCTTGGACATTGTGATAATAGACCCAACAATCTCCCCCTATTTGAAGAAGTAAAAACCTTTGACATTGATGTAAACCTACACATATGCAATAAATATAACATTACAGAAGAAAGCACAGAAAATGTATACACAACCAAAAAAATGATTTTCATTAATAAAAGTCAGTTTTTAGTAGTGTGCATAAGCAAAAATACATTTCCTACATCCCTTTAAGAAAGACAAGAAGCTTTTCTAAGTTTCAGCTTCTCTTATCACTATGCCCCTACTTGGCTTCTTCGCTTATTTCCCTGCTTTCTCTTCTAATTTATTTTCTTTATGCCTATGAATGTAACTATATGGCTTTGGGAAAAACTTGACGGGCTTCACAGCATCTGGTGTTAAAGTGCCTAGCCACTTGTCCTTTCTGATCTTTCTTCTGTCCTTTTCATTCTTCTCAAGCTTGGCCCATTCTAGGGAGTTATAGAGCTTTCCCCTTTCAGTGTTCTTGTTCTTGACAAGATCCCAAACAGACAAAATTATGATCCTTTATTTAGGATTTCAATGTTCAAAATCAGGCTATGTTTCCATCGCTTCTATGTATCTCTTCTTGCTTATCCTGACCTCTTCCTCATCCTCAACAATTTTCCTCTGGCTCTTATCACTTGGTAAACAATAGGGCTGAATATTGGAATTGTAGGAATGTCAGTTGCTGTAGAAGGATCAGCCCACTGTATACCATCCTGGATGTTATACTGAGCATCATCTTGAGTATCATTATGTTCTGCATTCTGATCATAGTATTGGCCATCATATTGATTATTTTATTGACCACCATAAAGATTTTCAGGGATAGGATCAGTGTTAATTTTTTCATATGAAATAACTCAAGACCTAGTTAGCCTCTGATAATATTTGTTGTCCAAACTACATTTTCATTATTGCCCTTTATCACATCCTTCTCCCCCTTTTTGACTTCTTCACATGTATTGTTAGTTAGGGAGGTGCTGGCCTTTGATAGTTGATCATCTAGATAGTTGACACTAATGGTGATATGGCCTTTAAGCTTGAGCAGGTGACCATCTAATACTTTGTTGTGATGGATAAAATTCACGCTAGTGCGTGATTCTAAATCAATAAGGCAAGTATACCTATTATTTTAGAGTATAGGATCAAGTGTCGTATTTGACTCGTGGCTTGTTAAGTACTTGTACTCACAAGGAAAAGCTATTATTTTACCGAACGAAAGTTGGTTATGTGAATTCGGAAAACTAAGAAAAATAGCGATTTAACTAAAGATAAATTTGATGATTTAAAAACTAGCACTTGATCTAAAATCCCCTTGGATTGAAATAAACCTTCATGAAACTATAAAATACAAGTCTCTAAATTACTAATTTTGACTGTGTAGGTTCCCAAAATATGGAAGCGCCTCTCTCGAGAATACGCTTTTGACTAAACATAGGTTGATCGATTAAGACCTCTCAGCCAGTCTAAACCCCTAAGCTTGCTTTAAGAAGTGAACCTCACTATTGGATTTGACTCCAATCCAAAGGATTCATGCCATCCTCTCTCGAGGAGTGCATGCACCTCCTTTTCTCTTTGAGTGATCTACTAGTATCCTCAACCTCTCAGTACATCTAGGATACAGATATAAACTAAAAAAATCATAATCGCAACATATGAATTTGATGCAGTTGAATTCAAAAATAAATCGAATTAAGCAAAATAGAGAACTTGATAATTTGAGACAAATAAAACAAATTTATTATATTCCAAGGTTCATCATGATCAAGTGCTAAATTGAAAAACAACAAGCTAAAAGTTAAACAATAAATTGGAAAAATACTTGAAATAAAATGCAAGAAAAGTTGAAAACAAACTCCAAAACTCTCTCCTAATGCCTCCCCAGCTCCTGGTAATGTCTTGAATTTATAGTATTTTTTCTGGAGAGTCACGCCCCTAGGTCACGCTCATGATTAGAGGGCGTGTAAGGTGCGGAACCATCATCTTGAAAGCCCGGGAACGTTGGAGAAAACCCATCAAAATCTACAATTTTACGAGTCACGCCCCTAGGTCACGGCCGCGACCTAGGGTGTTTCTTTACTGTTAATGGAAATGGCTGGAATTAATCTGCCAGTTGAGGAAGAGGTCATGCCCATGACCTAGGGCGTGCGTGTAAGCTGGAAATGCCTTGGATCTTAAATTGGCTTTTAAAGCAACATCACGCCTAAGCTGGATGACACGCCTAGGAGTCACTCCCGTGACTCTAAGGTTACGCCCATGACTAGGAGTATAATTTTAATCTAACATGGAAATGCATTCTGGAGCTCCAGGAGGGGTCACGCTTGCTGGTCACGCCCGTGACTTTGAGGTCACACCCATGACTTTTAGGTCACGCCCGTGACGTTGAGGTCACGCTAGTGACTTGGCGTGTACTTGGACTTTTCTAGTTTCGCTCCAAAATTACACCTGATTAATCTACCAGCTTTAAAATATAATTTTCTGACCATATTAACCTGAAATATTAAAAATAAAGTAATTAGAAACTTATTTAATAAATTATAACTCTAAATTAAATAATTTTAAATAAAAACTATATAAAAATAAGGATAAAATTAGAGTTATCAAATACCCACATACTTACTCGTTTGCTAGTCCAGAGCAAACAACTTTACATAGGGAGCAGAAAAATTTTAAAGCTAGAAAAGAAAATTGAATATAAGAAGTAAAATGCGAAGTCTTATGCCTATGTGCGTCGCTATTTTGGTAGAAAAACCTACTCAACATACAAATTAATTTTTATTTTTTTCTAGAATGTGTTTCCACATATTATTTCTACTTTGAAATTGAAAATCTGATAAATCCTAAAATTATATTTAGGGAGAAGGTAGCATTTGTACAAAGATCGACATTACACAAAATGAAGATCAAGATACTCTCCAAAGAAATCCATCAATGTCGTTGGCCATAGACCTTCCCTTTCATACTCTCGCCACAACACTAGTGTAACTTATAGGCATAAATCAATAGGAATTAACAAGGTTGAAACGTAGGCTTAGGTTTTGGTGTGGATAATCAAAGATAAATATGACGGCTAGTCACACCCTAACCTAAAGAGAGCTAGCTTAAATAAACAAACATGGCTTCAAAAACATAGCCAACTCCCCAAACCTTTTTTTTCTCTTTTTTCAAACAATTTTCAACTTTTTTTTTATTCCTCCCTCTTTTTTAACATTTTATAATATTTTCAAAAGAGAGGAGAAACAAATCAGCTCCTTTTTTTCAATAAAAAAAATCGTCACCAAATTTAAATGACTCCTAATCACTAACTAAGTTTTTCATATATAATTGTTCTCGAGCTCAGACTTAAGTGTGCGGTTTAGGATGGTTTTTAGGCATTGGTGAAATATTTGGTGGAGCTAAAACAAAAGGTAGGGTAATAGGATCAAAGTGGTTTAGCAACAATAACAATGTTAGGTACGGGTGTAAAGGCTCAAACTGGCCAAAAGAAACGTCTATATCCTATTCATGCTAATAAGTTTAACTTATACAAGTATTGAGAATCGCTAGAGGGCATGTTCTAGACATCGAGAAAGAATACCCTTATTCTTGATTCATGAAATATTTCGCTAGTAACTTCTACTTGCTCACCTAATTTTTTTTATTGGTTTTAAAATAAAAGTGGATTAAACTATTTCTACAAATTTAGAAAAATAAAAATCTAACCGTATGTTGAATTTTTAGTTCTACATAAAATTCTACTTACACGTGGACTTGACTAGGAACACAACATGGCCAACAACTCAACTCAAAAATTCAAAATTCAATTAAAGCATAAAAATTCTCTAAACACTATGTAAACGTTGAATACTAGAGATTTTGCATGTGAATAAATATATAAATAATGATTTCTCTAATTAAAAATCTAAACCTAATTTTTTTGTTCCTTTTAGACTTCCCGAGGTATACCCTATAAAGGGCTCTCAATGGTACTAGGAGGTAAGATGGGGTGATATCCCAAACATCCCTTTCTAAGAAATTAAGTTTAGATTTTCTAATTTTTTGTATTTTGTTTAAAATAAAGGAAAATTGTTTTTTTTTGAATTTTTTTTTAAAAAGTTTTTTGTAAAAACCAAGTAAAAAAATTAAATTTTTAATTTTTTGATTTTTATATTTTGCTAAATATAGGTTCAACTAGTGAGAAATATCCCCCCTCATACTTAAACTAAACATTGTCCTCAATGTATGAAAATAAAAAACAAAAGAAGAGAAAATTTCTCTAAAGAGTCTAAATCTGCACTAAGTCTGACCTGAAAGCAAATACTAAAGCAAAACATGATATATTTTTTATTTCTAATTAAAATAAAAGAAAAGTACAAGATAATGCTGATAATTAAAAAAAGATACAAATGCAAAAGTCTCACTATAGACTGAACACAAAAGGAAGCCTAATCCTCATTGATATGGTGCCCATACTTCTGATAGTGTGTCCGCAGGTCCGTAAACTTACATGTAATATGCGCCATGGAAGAGGCTTGACTCTGCTCCAGCACGGTAAATCGACCATCAAAGCTCTCAAAATGTGCATCAAAATTGGTCCGCATCTCGTCTAAGCGTGTGTGAATGGACCCAAATTGACGATCCCAATACATCGAAGGACCTAATGCTGGAGAAGGATGGTTTGGTGGTGGTGGAATTTGTTGAGAGTGAATAGTGCCACTGGGACCTGCCCCGAGATCAAGATCAAAATCTTCTCCATCGAATGCTGGCGGGATAGCCTCAAACTCGTCGTCTCATCGTCGTGCAAGGCCGAGGGCCTGGAGGGTCTGGAACTGAATAGGCAGCGGTGTCTGAACACTGGTTAGATGGGGAAGAGCGTCGCAAATCCCCAACTATTTGGCGAGATGAGTGATGAAGTTGCTGCCATGGAAGACTCCAAACATCGCATTCTCGGCCTGATGTCGAAAGAATATCGCAAGTGCGTGGCCTTGGTAGAGTGGGACTCGATAGAACATACTATAAATATAGTTAATCCGTCTGAGTCACTACACGCCATGGCTATCGCCGCGACCTGTGATGGTAAAGGTGAGGAGGTTTTGGAGAATATGAAGGGTGGGGGAATTAAGGAGGCTGCCTTTTGAATTTTTAGGAGTGTAGGGTACAATATCATTGCTAATTTTCATACTTCTAAAAATAAATTTAAAGGCATTTCATCAAGGAGGGAAATATTACCTGAGTGTTGGCATTGTTCACAATGACTTACATGAACGTGAGCATCTTTGAAGATGCTTGGACAATAAAAGCATGCTTTAAGTACCTTCTATGCCGTCCGATTGGCTTTGTAGTGCTCACCAGCGGGTCCCTCGTGGCAATGTTTTAATATTTGGGCGCCCTCCTCGTGAGAATCACACCTCCGCACTACTTGGTCCGCGCAAACTTGAAAAAGAAACAGATCCTCCCAAAAATAATTTTTCAAATCATAAAAGAATTTCTTCTTTTCTTGATAAGAAAAACCCTTTGGGAGAAATCTCGCAGCAAGTTAATTTGCGAAATCGGTGATCCAAGGAGTGGGGAGAGTTATTACCTTATATAAAGCAAGGAGGCGCTCCTCGGGAAAAGTATTGTCAAAATCCTTCTCGATAAGCTCCTTCGAATTGGGATTCTCTAACAGAGAAATGTGATCCGCCGCAAAATTTTCCCATCCCCTTTTGTCCCGAATCTCCAAGTCAAATTCTTAGAGAAGCAAAACCCACCTAATCAATCTTGGCTATTCATCTATTTTTGTTAGTAAATAATGCAAAGCCAGATGATTGGTAAAAACAATAACTTTAGACAAAGTGAGATAAGAACGAAATGGCAAGAAGTTCTTTCTCGGTAGTTGTATAGTTTTCTTGTGTGATGATTAGTGTTTTGCTCGCATAATACATAGGATGAAATTTTTTATTGATGTGTTATCCTAAGACCGCACCAACGGCAAAACTCCTAGCATCGCACATGATTTCATAAGGGAGATCCCAATTGGGAGCTATCATGATAGGTACGTTTATTAATTTTTCTTTAATAATAAAAAAGCATGCAAACAATTTTTATCGAAAATAAATGGTGCATCTTTTTCAAGAAGGTGAGTGAGGGGCTTGGTGAATTTAGAAAAATCTTTAATAAACCGGCGATAAAAACTGGTGTGCCCAAAAAACAACGTATGACCTTAACATTTGAAGGGGGAGGTAGTTTTTCTATAGTTTCTATTTTAGCTTTATCTACCTCTATGCCCTTACTTGAGATTTTATGGCCTAAAACTAAATCCTTCCGTACCATAAAATGGCACTTCTCCAATTTAAAACCAAATTTGTGTCCTCACATATTTGAAGAACACGTGAGAGGTAATTCAAAAATAAATCGAATGGATCTCTAAAAATGGAGAAATCGTCCATGAACACTTCCATTATATCCTTCACTAGTTCGTCAAAAATCGCTAGCATACACCTTTAGAAGGTTGCTGATGCATTACATAAGCCAAATGGCATCCTCCGATAGGCGAAGGTGTCAAACGGATAAGTGAAGGTTGTTTTCTCTTGGTCCTCGAGCGCAATTGGGATTTGGAAATATCCCGAGAGAACGTTAAGAAAATAATAAAAAGAATTCCCGGATAGCCGTTCAAGGATTTGGTCAACAAATGGTAAAGAAAAATGATCCTTTCGGGTTGCATCATTTAATTTGCGGTAGTCGACGGAAACCCGCCATCTAGTAACGGTTCTAGTAGGGATTAATTTATTTTTATCGTTTGACACTGTCGTTAATCATCCTTTCTTAGGCCCCACTTGGACCATACTTACCCAAGTGCTATCTGAAATCGAATAGATGATGCCCGTATCTAATAATTTTATAACCTCCGCCTTAACCACCTCCTTCATATAAGGATTTAGGCGGCGTTAAGGTTGAAATGTTTTGTGTGAATGTTCATCTAATAAAATTTTGTAATGCAAAAGGAGGGATTAATCCCTTTTAAACCCGTTATTTTTCCCGCAATTGCGCGAAGATGAAGTTTTAAAACATTTAATAATTTCAATTTTTCTTCATCGAATAGATAGGACGACACAATAATGGGAAGTTTTGAACCCTCCACTAGAAATAAATATTGTAAATGGTCTGGCAATTGTTTTAGTTCTAAAGTTGGAGGTTCTTTATAAGACATTTATAATCAGTCACTACCTAATTCTATAGTTTCTAAATTAGGTGTGTGTGTGACCGAATTGTTATTACTATTTTCATGAGAAATTAAATCTAAACTTTCAAAATTTTCATCATGAAAAATAGGCGAATAAAAATTTTCAGAAAATAAAACGGAGTGTTCTTCGGGAGAAGCCTCCAAAAAGAAACATGAGTCATCATTAGAAAGCATATTTTTCATAGATGATTTAGAAGTAAAGGTAACTTCTTCATCTCCAACTCTAAGGAGAAGTTTACCGTTATGAACATCTATAATGGCTCGTGAGGTGGCGAGAAAGGGGCGACCGATAATAAGCGAAACCTCAGTGTCCTCTTCTATGTCAAGGATGACGAAATCTACTGGAAAGATAAATTTGTGAACTTTGACAAGCACATCCTAAATAATACCCATAGGTTATTTAATTGACCGATCCTCCAATTGGATGCTCATTCTTGTTGGATTAGGCTCTCCTAATCCCAACTTTTTAAATAACAAATATGACATCAAATTAATCGAGGCGTCTAGATCGGCCAAAACATGTTTTACTAATTAATCACCGAATAGACAAGGAATAAAGAAACTACCCGGATCATTTAATTTCTTAGGCAATTTATTAAGTAAAACCATCGAACACTCCGCGTTCAATTGAACTGTGGTGATATCCATAAGTTTCTTTTTATTTGATAAAAGATCCTTGACGTACTTTGCATACTTCGACATTTGCATTATATCTTTGTAAACGGTAAATTTATATGGATTTGCTTAAATAGTTATAAAAATTTACCATAATGCTCATCCATCTGTTCTTTCTTTAATTTAGATGGATAGGGAAGAGGCGGTGAAATACTTTAATTTTATTTTCATTGAAAATCTTAGGAGGAGGAGGAGAGGTAGAAATTATTACCTCCATTTCAACCAGATTTGAGGGAGTAGTTACCTCCTTCCCGCTCCATAGCGTGATAGCCTTTGCTTGCTCCTTTGGGTTGGGCTCCTAATTTCCCGGTAATGCTCCTTGTTGATGATCAGAGAGCATTTATGCTATTTTCCCAATTTGATTCTCCAAATTGTAAATAGATCTGGTGAGATTCCGGATATTGGCATCATTAGTAGTCGCATATTTGTTGAATGCCTCCTTGAGAGGGGGTGTTTTTGAGCTTGTAGGGGTAAGTAATCGGGTGGAATTGTGTTTGGTGGGTGAGTCGCGTTCCCCGGATTACTCCAAGAGAAGTTGGGTATGATTCCTTATACCCGGGTGATAAGTATTACTATAATTATTACCCGAATTAAAAGGTGGCCGATTCGGATTACCCATGTAATCCACATGTTCGATAATAGTGGAAGGTTGCCAATATTGGGATTCACAGGTAGGTGTAGAAGAGGAAGCAAACATCCCATCCACTCGTTTGTTTAGTTTCTCAACCTGGAGAGATAAATTAGAAACCATATAGATTTCGTATATCCCATCCAATTTAGGTGGACGAGATCAAGTGTACTCCACTGATACGTATTCATGGACATACCTTCTATAAGTTCTTGGGAGGCCATCGGTGTCTTATTGTTTAATGTTCCACCGGCCACGACATCAATATGTTGCCTCGTTAGAGAATTATTGCCATTATAGAAGGTTGGTATGTGTAACCAATCAGGGATTGCATGATGCGGACAACAGTGAAGCAATTCCTTAAATAATTCCCAAGTATCATATAATGTTTCTGTATCAACTTGGGTGAAGTTTGTGATATCATTGCGCAACTTGGCCGTTTTGGCGAGCGAAAAATATTTCGTGAGAAATTTTTCTATCATCTTAGCCTATATAGTGATGGAGCCTCTTGGTTGAGAACCAAACCACTGCTTAGCTTTGGTGCACAAAGAGAAAGACAAAAGCCTTAGTTGGATGGCATCATCGGAAACCCCATTAATTTTGAAGGTATCACATATTTCAAAAAAGTTAGAATTATTTGTGTTTGGGTACTCATCTTGAAGCCAATCAAATTGTACAGATTGTTGTACCATTTGAATGATGTTCGACTTCAATTCAAAGTTATTGTTCGCAATAGCAGGTCGATTAATACTTGATTGCGCCTAGTCCAAATTTGGCCAAGCATAATAGGACAGTTCGTTGATCGGCCATATTCGTATTTGGGTCACCCAAAAATAGAAGAAAATTGAGAAGAAGGAGAAGGGAAAGAAGAAGAAGTAGAAATGTCACATATGGATTCCTCAAGCAAATCTGGAGAATTGAGTCATGGAGTCTTGGGCGCCGCTGTAAGCTTTGCTCGTTCTCTTGATCCAAGTCAAAAAGATTTGACGGATTCCCTCGGGTCATACACAAAAATAAAAATAAAAGTAAAAGTTTTAAGATTAAAAATTTATAAAATAAAATTTCCCGGATTTCCCAAGGACTACCCAATGATGGGCTTCCAAGGTACTAGGCGGTATTGCGTGAAGAAAACCCGACACGGCCCTTTCTCAAGAAATTTTAATTATAAAAAATTAAAGATAAAACTCTTAAAGAAAACAAACAATTTTTTTTATAAAACAAAAAGAAAATGAAAAAATTAATAGAACCTTGCTTTTCAAAATATTAACAAAGAACAGTCGACGGCAACGACGCCAAAAACATGATGGATAAAATTCACGCTAGAGTGCAATTTTGAATTGATAAGGCAAGTATAACTATCGTTCAAGAGTGTAGGATCAAGTGTCGTGGTAGACTCGGGGCCTGCTGAGTTCTTGTACTCACAAGGAAATGCTATTATTTTACTAAAGGAAAGTTGGTTATGTGAATTTAGAAAACTAAGAAAAAAAGCCATTTAACTAAAGATAAATTTGATGATTTAAAAACTAGTACTTGATCTAGAATCCCCTTGAATTAAAACAAACCTTCATGAAACTATAAAATACAAGTCTCTAAACTACTAATTTCGACCGTGGAGGTTCCCAAAATACGGAAGCGCATCTCTCAAGAATACGTTATCGACTAAACTTAGGTTGATAGATTAAGACCTCTCGGCCATTCAAAACCCTTAAGCTTGCATTAAGCGGTGAACCTCACTACTGGATTTGACTCCAATCTGAAGGATTCATGCCATCCTCTCTCGAGCAGTGCATGCAACTTCTTTTATCTTTAAGTGATCTACTTGTATCCTCAATCTCTAGGTACATCTAGGATATAGATCTAAAATTGAAAAATCATAATCACGACATTTGAATTCAACACAGTTGAATTCAAAGATAAGTCAAATTAAGCAAAATAGAGAACTTGATAATTTGGGACAAATAAAACAAATTTTTTTTTTTTAAGGTTCATCATGATCAAGTGCTAAATTGAATTTTGCTACTCATCATGATAGGAAAATTACATGAAAGGTTTAAAAGAGACATGATTATAAAAAGGAGTACTTGAATTGAAAAACAACAAGCTAAAAGTTAAACAATAAACTGGAAAAATACATGAAAGAAAATGCAAGAAAACCTAAAAAACAAACTCCAAAACTGACTCCAAAACTCTCTCCTAATGCCTCCCCAGCTCCTAACAATGTCTAAAATTTATAGAATTTTTTCTGGAGATTCACGCCCCTAGGTAACTCCCGTGATAAGAGGGTGTGTAAGGTGAGGAACTATCATCTTAAAAGCCAGGGAACGTTGGAGAAAAACCGCCAAAATCTGTAGTTTTATGGGTCACGCCCCTAGGTCACGCCTGTTACCTAGTGCGTGTTTTTACTGTTATTGGAAACAGTGGGAAGGAGAAATAGCGGAAATTAATCTGATAGTTAAGGAATAGGTCACACCCCTAGCTCATACCCGTGACCTAGGGCGTGTAAGCTGGAAATGCCTTGGATCTGAAAATTGCTTCTTAAAGCAGCGGTACGCCTGAGCTGGATGACACGCATAGGAGTCACGCCCGTGACTATGCGTGTAATTTTAATCTGATGTGAAAATGCATTCTTTAGCTCCAGGAGGGGTCACGCCCATGACTTTTAGGTCATACCCGTGACTTAGGTGTGTACTTGGACTTTTTCGAGTTTTGCTCCAAAATTACACCTGATTAATCAACCAGCTTTAAAATATAATTTTATGACCAGATTAACCTGAAATATTAAAAATAAAGTAATTATAAACTTATTTAATAAATTATAACTCTAAATTAATTAATTAGTAAATAAAATTACATAAAAATAAGGATAAAAATAGAGTTATTAGGGTACAAGCATCCATTCTTCACTCAAGAATAGTTTTGTACTTTTCCATCAATTCTTTCTGTGCATTATGGACTTCTAGCAGGTTGGTGGCAGTAATAGTCTGATTTTCCACTATCCCAGTCTGGTTTTTACTGATTTCATTCAGCTTACTTTCAGTGAAGGTGAATGCAGGAGCTGCTCTTAAGAAGAATTTGGCAGTGTAGGCCTTCAGCAGATTAACCTCAAATCTTTTAGATGTAATCTCTGTTGTGAGATCATTTCTGAAATTTTTTATGGATTCATCCACAAAGTTCTCCAGTTGTCTTCTCTGGTCATCAAGTAATCCTTTTAGTTGAGCTAGGAACACTAGGGACATCAGATCACTCTAATGGGATGTACCTTAATCACAGATGTTGTATTGCTCTGTCCTGACATCTTATCTTGCATTTGAGTCAGCCTTTTCAAACTCTAAAGAATGTTGAATGGCATTGTTATCAGTAGCAGCATTCCCTTCCTAAGACTTAGAGGAGACAATATTATAGAATTTACCTTTAGTAGGGAGTTCAGTGTAAATCTCCCCCTCAAACTCTGAAATATCCGCAGGGACATTCAGATCTATTATTGTGTTGAATTCAGTATCTTTCTCCATAGACTCACTAGGTTGATCATTATCAAGAGGATACTGAATATTCTCTTGCATAATCTGTAGATGCTCCCCCTCAGCAAGAGCATCTTCCATGACTTGCTCTAGAAGTTGCTCCCCCACACTTTGAGGACTGTATCTTCCTTGTTGATCTTCGTTTATGGTTGCAGTTTCTTCTTCAATAGGAGCTAGAGTTTTGACAGTCTCCCCTACTATCTCCTCAGAAATCTTGTTCACTATTTCTTCAGCAACCTTTTCAGCAACCTCAATTGGAGGTATATCCATAACCTCAACTTGAATTTCTTTAGAGTAAGTTCTGTTCACTTGAATCCTTGCTGTAGGTTTAGAAGAAATTGACACTTGGGGACTCATGTCCCTCCTGATCACTTCAGTATATTGAGAAAGCTCTAGATCATGACACTCTTACTCAATCTTTTCTGATGAATAGCTCTCAGTGCTGTCTTCTTGAACTGTGACTACCATCTTCTTCTTCCTAGCTAATTTTTGGTAGGGTTGTAGGACCCTTTCCCATCTATCTAGCATTTTGAGTCCATCCGTCTCATGTCATGGATTTTTGTTCCTAGCCTTATATTAAGGATCCCTGGAACAGTCTTGAGGAGAAATAGAGAAAAAATCCTTCCCATGTTTGGCTCTGCTATATAGTCTACCATCCTTTGAAATAGTATCTTCCCACCAATTAGTTTTCTTGGAATAGGATTATCCTTACCATTAGTTTGAACATTCTCTTGGAGATCATGTCATGTGAGCTAGTCTTGCACAATAGGGCTTTCCCAATTATATCAGCCAGGATTTTTCCCTTGAGATTCAACTCTTTCCTTAGAATCGATCTAGTGGCGTGTTTAGAGAGTCCACACCACTTTAGTTCAGATTTGATATCAGTCCAATCCAGTTCAACTTCTTCATCTAACACTATGAACTTGGGAAGTTTCAGTGCCTTGCTAAGTCTCTTTGGGGTTATCTTAATCTTGTTTCCATTGATATAGGTCCTGAGTTTAATGGAAAAAGAGTCGACCTTAGCATTTGAGTATAACTCAAGTACTTCTTACTTTCATAGCAAACTGGGCTCGTACATAACAAATTCTAGGTCAGCGACCTGAAGCAGGTGGAGAACAAACTGTACTTCCTCAGGCACATCCTGGAATCCATTTCACACCAACTCTAAACCCTAGAACAAGAAATCCAACCCTTTCAGTTCCATTTCTCCTATGAATTGTTGAAGATATTCCATACTTTTTTCAATTCATCGCAAGGGGAAAAGAAGGGAGAGAAATAATGTATTTTGCTTTACACACATAGCCTTCTATTTATAGTGATTTCTATTTTTAGAAGATGTAGAGGTACGTACCTATTTATGATCAAGAAATGATCAACGACTGGGATTGATTCCGATACTTAGCCATAAAAAAGACTCACTAGGAGCTTGCATTGAGTGGACTCAATGCTCTCAATGCTCTTAACGCTTGCAGTTCTTTAAAACACTCGACGCCTGAGCACTTTGACTAAGCGCACTTGATGTCTGGTCTTATCTCAGCACACTCGACGCCTGGACCCTTAGTCCATTTCTCTATTATTTATCCTACAGGGATTGAAACTACCTACAACAAGCAAAAACTATTTTGAGAGCTACTGAAGCTGGGCTAAATTCAACATACCCAATTCAAATTTGAAGGTGTTTAATTTTGCTTCATCTAGTGGCTTTGTGATTATGTCAGTCACATACTTATCTGTGGGGACAAATTCAAGACTAATGTCTTTACTTTCGACATGCTCTCTAATGAAGAGATACCTAATCTCTAGATTCTTAGTCTTATTATGAGAGACAGGATTCCTAGCAATAGAGATTGCAATAGTTAAATCACAATAAAATGGAGTATTACATAGCTTTAGGTTGTAATCCTGGAGCTGTTGTTGGATTTACAACAACTGAGCACGACAACTTCCTCCTAATATATATTTTGACTCTGTTATTGATATTGCAACACTAGTTTGCTTCTTGCTGCTCCAAGATACAAGTCTTCCACCAAAGAACTAACAGGAGCCTGAAGTACTTTTCTTGTCCTTTCTATAGCCTGTAAAATCTACATCTGAATACCTAGTTAGCTAAAAATATCTATTCTTAGGGTACCATGGTCAAGATCTAGTGTACCCTTAAGATATCTTAGAATTCTTTTAGCAACAGAATAGTGAGACTCCTTAGGGCAAGCATGGTATCTAGCATATACACATGTAGAATACATGATGTTGGGCCTACTTATAGTAAGGTAGAGGAGGGAGACAATTATGCCTCTATACATGGTTTCATCAACAGGTTTCCCTGTTTTATCCTTGTCTATTGACATATATGTCCCTATGGGAATTATAATTATGGAGGCACTCTCCATACAAAATTTCTTAATTAACTCCCTAGTGAACTTAGACTAAGAGATGGATAATCCATCCTTAGACTGTTTTACTTGGAGGCCCATGAAGTACTTGGGCTCACTCATACTGATCATCTCAAATTTTCCTTGCAAAAGTTTGGCAAACTTCTTGCAAAGGTTATCATAAGTAGACCCAAAGATTATGTCATCTACATAAATTTGGACTAGTATGATCTTACCCTTGGATTCCCTTAGGAATAAATTCAAGTCTATATTTCCCCTTGAAAATGTATTCTCAAAAAGAAACATAGACAGGGTCTCATACCATGCCCTATGGGCTTGTTTTAACTCATACAAATCTTTCATAAGTCTATAAACATAATCAGGAGAGTTAGGAATAACAAAACCTGATGGCTGCTCAACATAGACTTATTCTCTTAAGTCACCATTTAGGAAGACTGACTTCACATCCATCTGGTAGACTTTGAATCCTTTATGTACAGCATATGCAAGGAATAGTCTGATGGCTTCTAATCTAGCTACTAGGGAAAAGGTTTGATCAAAATCAATACCATCTTCTTGTCTATAACCCTTAGACACCCGTCTAGCTTTATTCTTAATTTTAACATCGTTTTCATCCAACTTGTTCCTGTAGATCCACTTGGTTCTAATGATGTTATGTTTTTGTGGTCTGGGAACCTGTTTTAGACCTTATATCTCTTGAACTGGTTCAGTTCCTCTTACATTGCCACAGTCCAATATTGGTCTCTATTGACATCTTCAAATCTCTTTGTTAGAGCATGCATTTCGCATCTCTTGGTTTGAGAATAACAAATACTGTAATGTATTTGATCTAGTATTTTGTGTGTTTATAGTGTGCAGGATGTACATGTTGAATGAGGAGACGGGTTTTGTGTACTAAACTTCAAACAACCATTAACTTTCAATCCGCGAGGAGTTACGGAACGTGCCACCCCATTTCGGAATGAGAACAAAGTCATCTACACTCTAGAATAGGTTCGAATGGCAAAAGTAAAAAGGAGATATAGTCAGGAGATAGCTACTATTGTTAGGTGATAACAAAAATGATGTCAGCGTGACGAAGACCATGTTCCACATGAGCCAGCCACTAAGCCACTATTTGAAGGTATCACTAGGCGATATCAAATATCTCCAGTTGATAGCTCCATGATCAAATCATCTGTTGAAACCTCAGAATCATGGGACACGTGACAGCCAGAAATGATATCACTAGAGGGAGATAGCCATTATCGCTGGGCGAAATCTCAAAAATATAAAAAGGCTGAATTCTTCTGTGGATAAGATGATTTTCTTTACCTGGAGTATTATTTCTCATGCATTTTATCCAGAGAGCTCTAGCCTTCAAAAACTCCTACTTTCCCAAGAACATTTAAGAGCGAAGAAGAGACGGTTCATGCGCAACATCTAAGATAATCTTTGCAAGGATTCGATGTCATCTTTAGAGCTTCATTTTGAGGGTAATTTTATTCTGAATTTTTATTTTGTAACTTATCTTTTCATCTTTATAATCGGTAGAGAAATAGCCGCCTTGTGCATGACATCTAGGTCTGTGTGTGGCTTTGGAGGAAAACATCGCCTTGTGCGTGGCGCCTAGGTCCTTGTGTGGCTTAGGAAAAATTTGTCGCCTTATTTATAGAGACTAGGTCATGGTTAGATCTTGAGGGAGGCTAGTAGCAAGATCTAGAGAGAGATACACTTTTGTAGGTCGGCTCTTGTAGAAGGACCGATGAAATCAAAAGAAGATTTTATTTTCATAGCTTTGATCTCTAGCTTTATAGAGATACACTATATTCTGTTTTAACACTTGTGAAATAAAATATCATCATTTCTAGTCTTATGAATTTCTAAGTGTGTATCTTTGATTATGAAAAATTAGTTTTGAATTCTATAATTATTTCATCAAGTAAACTCTGATTAAGAAATAATTATTGTTAGCCCTTATTCACCCCCCTCCCTCTAAGGGCATTGTAAGATCCAACAATCGGTATCAGAGGTAGGTTATTCCAAAATGACTTCACAACCGGGAATAATGGCACTTCATGATCTCGCAACCACTAGAGGAGATAATTTTCAGTTTAATGAAAAATCTTAATCACCACCTTTGTTTATGGGTGAAAATTATAAAGGGTGGAAAATTTTGAGTGAAAAATTTCTTAAATCCTTAAATATTGAAGTTTAGAATATTACAATTAAAGAGCCCCCAATTATTTTAAATAGAAATGAAATGATTTTAAATGCTAAATTATTAAATATTTTGTTCTGTGCACTAGCTCAAAATATTTTCAAACTTATTTATACATTTCCTACAGCTTATGAAGTTTGGAAATATCTTGAGAATTCTTATAGTCTTCTTTCCACAGATATTGAACAAGAGCAATTGCCTAAGAATCCGAGAGAAGAAATCGATGAGGATGCATGTTTGGAGGAAGATCTATCAAATTCAACTAAGAAAGAAGAATGCAACATCACAATATTATATTCAAATGATGACAACACATCAAGCGGAAGGGAAGATGAAATCTCATCAATTGAAGCAGACGATGAAGATGTCAAAGGAACTATATGTTCAAATCATGCCTTGTCCGATAGTGCAATCAGAAAGTCAAATTCCCTTCTTGTTTGTAATTCTATTTCTACATTACATGTGCTAGATGCTGCTAAACGTAGAATTAAGAAATTATAATATATTAATTCAAAATTGCGTTTAGAAAATAAAAAAGTAAAAGCACAACTAAATATAGAACCAAAGCTTGTTGTATCACATTCTCGATCTAGTTCTATAGTTGAAAATATTATACCTTATTATGATTGCAAAGAATTTAAAAGAAAATTTAAGGTTTTTGAAAAAGAGGTAATTTGTCCAAAGAGTGAAATGAAAAATTGATTAATGAAAATATTGTTGTGTCTTGTAAACAAGAATTATTATAACTATTTGTGAAAAAAGTTTCAAATAATAAAAAATATTTTATGTCTAGTGTATCTTCAAAGATTTGTAAGGTATCTACTAGTGTTTCAAACTTCATAAGACATACATATAGTAGAATATTTAATCCACATTCAACTTCTCCTAATGTTAAAATAAATGTCATCAAATTTTCTATTAATAATAATTTCAAAAATCACTATCATTATAAGCCTCAAAATAATGAGTATGAAAATTTTTCACATAAAAAGAATTTTCAACCAAAGTTTGAATGGAGGCCCATCGTTAAAAATGATGCACCTATTCCACTCAAAAGGGAACATTCATCATTATCTCCTCATGGTTTATCATGCTATGTTTGAGTACCCAAAGGAACCGCAACACTTGGCACCTTTTGGATACCTAAATATCTTATCCGTTAATATCCACCTATTGCGTGAAGTAGAACTAATCAAAACAAAATTACTTGATAATCTACTTCACGATGTTCACAATGTTTTTTTTGTTTTTTTTGTGTTTTTTTTTGTATTTTGTTTTGTATATGTGTGTATATAGGTTTAAGTGCTTTAGTATGACCATGATCAATCACCCATTATTTGTGTCTCACTTTAGCGAGGACGTAGGTTGTATGCATTAGAGATGGTAATCTGTAAATCATGTATTCTCCTTAAACGGGGAAGGGTTCCAGTTGGGCCTTGCGAGGCATTGGGGGGAAAGAGTGTTAGGTGTAGCGGCGTCTTTTGTGTGCATATGGGATTAACACCCCATCCTATGGGATGTGTGTAGCTCCTCATGCCCATCCGTCACTTAGTACGGGCTAGGATGTACACATATAGCTTAGGGATTTTAATCTAGGAAAAACTCATATCATATTCATTTCATTAACATTATTTTATACTTTATGATTATTTATATCATGCATATTGGTTTGAACAAGTGTATATTATTTTATATTAGATA
Source organism: Platanthera zijinensis (assembly GCA_039513925.1). Classification (NCBI taxonomy): domain Eukaryota; kingdom Viridiplantae; phylum Streptophyta; class Magnoliopsida; order Asparagales; family Orchidaceae; genus Platanthera; species Platanthera zijinensis. The sequence goes on along the minus strand of CM077079.1, from coordinate 51,541,958 downwards.
TTTTAAAGGTATTACAAAAAAACCATTTATAAAATTACAAAACAATTAAAAATATTCATTGTCATTGTCAAGGATGATTAATTATATCAATTAAAGATTAAATACATTGTATAATTTAGTTTTCACATTTCTTAAAACATTGTTTTGATTTTATCATGCCTTGAAAATTATCTTGTTATGTGTAATGAAAATGATTGTATAAAACATGTGTAGAATTGTTTAGCATGCCTCTTAGTATGAGTAATGTTTTGTGTTTGATATTGACTTTACGCACTCACTTATTTTGATAACCTACATGTGTTTTTAATCTTATACTTGCATGGTTGTGTAGTGTAATAATATAATAATTAAAATGCATAAATAGATTACCTAGACTACATTGAATTTTTTATTTCAATTCTTTGTTTTACACACACTATTTCATTAAAAAAAGTGGTTTAAAAAATTTAAATGATATTGTTTGCAAAACAAGTGAATTTGGAGTCCTTTGTCACAAGCATAGAAAGCATATAATAAATGATAATGAAAACTCCACCAAGCACTACTCACCCTCCTGATAAGTCTTAATAAGCAATGTGAGGTTGAGCACCTTAGAAAGGATTGTAAAGTGTCATGTAACAAACCAAAGTATTCATCACTTCTCTTAGTACACTGGATCACAAAAATAAAAACAAAGTTAAAAAGACAAAAGTGATCCCCCGAGCACTACTTCGCACCATAATAAGTCTTAATGAGCATTGTGTGTGAGAAACACCTTGGCTGTTATACTTTTTATGTATGTGCATTGAAATATCGTGGAAGTAATTTTAGTTAGGTATTTTAATATTATATTATTTCATTATATAAGTCATTCATTTTGATTAATACATTTGTATACTTTATCAAATCACTTTGGTACACATTATTATCATATATAAAACTTCTACTCATGAGAATTGGATCCTAATGCATTTCTGCACAATTCTCTACAAACTTAAGTAAATGCACTAGATAGAAAAGCATGGCCACTTCAATGTTTTGTTTACTTGAAATGCAAATTTTATTTCATTTTAGCTTTATATCATTTTTTGATATTTTCAAATCATGCTTGCAATTATATCTCAATGGAATAACATCTTTTGGAACTTTAACGCAAACATCTAATTTTCAGTTTTAAAACTCATTATTATTTTTATACCCTGACTTTCTAAAAAGATGTTTATTTTTAAGAATGCTTATTATACTTTCCAATGTGATTACTACTTACACTTATTCATGATTTTTTTACAAGTGGTATCTTGAAATAAAAATGCTTACTCTATCATTTCGTCTATGTTGTTTACTACATTATGCTTCATCATACTTATTTTTAACAAGTGGTATTTAATAAGCTGTATATTACCCTTTTATTGCACATAAAGCACATTAATTCTTATTGCTTACACTCACCTAATACCCTCTTTTGATACTATCAAAGAGGAGAGTGAATTGCACAAATCTAATTATTTAGGGGGAGTACATTAAAAATTCATAGAAAGCAGCTATGTAGGTGGAGTAATCATATAAGAAGTACATATATTATCCTATTGCTCGATAATGATTATTCTTCCGATATATTATCCCTAATCAATCTTAAAAGGTATATATTCATCCCTACCCACTTTTGCTAATAACAAAAGGGGGAGAATAAACTTAGAAATCTAGTGGACTAGATATTTAGGGGGAGTATAATATATAGGGAACACTTATGTCCGGGGGTCTTTATATAGGAAAAGTATGCACTTGTACATTAAAAGCTACCATATTATAAACTTATTATTCATGTATATCTTTTACCACACTTACCTATAAACACAATTGTTCTTAAACACACTAATTTCTCATATAGGTATTTGTTATTATCAAAAGAGGGAGATTGTTGGAGCATGCATTCTGCATCTCTTAGGTTGAGAATAACAAATACCGTAATGTATTTGATCTAATATTTTGTGTGTTTATAGTGTGCAGGTTGTATAGGTTGAATGAGGAGACGAGTTTTTTGTACTAAACTTCAAAAAGCCATAACTTCAATTCGGGAGGAGTTACAGAATGTGCCACCCCATTCCGGAATGAAAACGAAGTCATCTTCACTATGGAATAGGTTTGGATGACAATAATAAAAAGGAGATATCGCCAAACGATAGCCAATATTGATAGGCAATAGCGAAAATGACGTCGACAAGACAAAGGCCATGTTCCACACGAGCCAACCACTAAGCCACTATTTGGAGGTTTCGCCAAGCGATATTGAATATTGCCAGGAAATAGCTCCATGATCAAATCAGCTCGTGAAATCCTCCGAATCATAGGACACGTGGCAAGCATAAATGATATTACTAGAGGGCTATAGCCACTATCGCCGGGCAATATCTCAAAAATATTAAAAGGCCAAATTATTCTGTGGAGAAGATGATTTTCATTGACTGGAGTATTATTTCCCGTGCATTCTATCCAGAGAACTCCAGCCTTCAAAAATTCCTAATTTCCCAAGAACGTTCAAGAGTGAAGAAGAGACGATTCGTGCGTAGCATCTAAGGCAATCTTTACAAGGATTCGACGTCATCTTTTGAGCTTCATTTTATGGGAGTTTTTATTTTGAATTTCTATTTTGTAACTTATCTTTTCATCTTTGTAATCGGTAGAGAAATTGCTGCGTTATGCATGGCATCTAGGTCCGTGTGTAGATTTGGTAGAAATCGTCGCCTTGTGCATGACGTCTAGGTCCTTGTGTGGCTTAGGAGAAATTCGCCGCCTTGTGTGCATGTACTAAGTTGATGTTAGATCTAGGTGAGGATAGTAGCAAGATCTAGGGAGAGATATGCTTTAGTCGACCAGTTCTTATAGAAGGACAGGTGAAACCAAAAGAAGATTATATTTTTCATAGCTTTGATCTCTAGCTTTATAAAGATACATTATATTCTGTATTAACACTTGTGAATTAAAATATCATCATTTCTAGTCTTACGAATTTCTAAGTGTGCATCTTTGATTATGAAAAATTTGTTTTGAATTCTACAATTATTTCATTAAGTAAACTCTGATAAAGAAATAATTATTAATAGCCCTTATTCACCCCCCCCCCCCCGCTCTAAGGGCGTCGTAAGATCCTAAACTCTTGGGATCAACCTGAGATAAAACATTGCAGCACATAGCTATGTTCATGTTTTTTCTCCTTATTATAACCCCTTGGCTTGCATCTCTAATTATCTGATGTCTGGGATGATCCTTTAGATTCCTAAATGCTGGAGGCAATTTCTCTTCAACATCATTTACTTCAATGGTTGGATCCTGCTAATCTTCATCCACATTATGTGTGTCTTGTCCTACTTTTGAAATGCATACTCCCTCATCTTCATCATGGCAGCAGGAGGAACATCCTTGATGGTTAATTTTTCCAATACTTGTTCTATACCTGTAGATCTAGATGAGGAGATAGGTAGCTTACTGTTAATCATAGATGATTTATCAAAAAACTACATTTATAGACTCTTCTACAACTTAATTTTTCAAGTTGTAGAATTTATATGCTTTGCTCTAGTTACTGTACCCGACAAATATTCCTTCATAGTATTTGGCAGCAAACTTAGTTAATTATGACTTCCTATTGTTGAGCACATAACATTTGAGACCAAAGATCCTGAAATAGGCAATATTTGGTTTTCTGCCTTTCATGATCTCATAGGTAGTCTTCTTGTGATATTTGTTAATAGAAGCCCTATTTAGGACATGACATACAGTATTTACTACCTCATCGCAAAAGTATTCAGGGGGAGATGTGTCACTTAGTAGTGTCCTTCCAGCTTCTATGAGTGTTCTGTTTTTCCTCTCAACTATCTCATTTTACTGGGGTGTTCTTGGAGAAGAAAATTCTTAAAGAATCCCTTGTGCTTCATATAATTTTGTCATGCCATCAGACTGAAAGTTAGTGTCATGGTCACTTCTGATTTTGACCATAAAACTGTTCAATTCATTCTTAATTTGCTTGACAAAGGTCCTAAAGATTTCAAGGGTTTCAGACTTTTCTTCAAGAAGAAAACCCAATCAAACCTGGAGAAGTCATCCTATTAAAAGTATATAGACTTTCTTACCTAGACTATGAACTAGCATACAACCAAACAAGTCCATATGCAGGATGTATAAAAACCTCACAGAGTCCTTGGACCCAATGCTCTTATGCTTTGGTCTGCTTTCCCTTTTGGCATGCAGAGCAAATGCCCTCCTTGGTTCATTTCATTTTGGGACCATTTCTGACTAGCTCTTCACTGAAGAGCTTACTAATGGTCTTATAGTTCAAGTGAGCATGTCTCTTTTGCCATTATATACAGTATAAGACTTTCTCATTAGCAACTAGACATATAGGAGCATTTTTACTTAAACATAGAAAGTTTAAACAATAAACATTTCCACTCCTAGTGCCTGTCAAGATGACTTTTGGTCACTTGACCTCTTAATTTGACACCCATCCTTGTGGAATACAATGACATAACCAAGATCACACAGTTGGCTTATGCTAATCAAGTTGTGTTGCAACTCTTCCACATAAGTCACTTTTGAGATTGAGACTATGTGATTGGTAATCATACCATATCCTTTAGTGACTCCTCTGTCTGAACCTCCAAAGATAACTTTAGGTCCATTCTTCATCGAAGTATAGTCCTTCAAGTGACATCCTATTCCAGTCATGTGCCTGGAACATCCACTATCCAAGTACCATATAGGAGTATGGGTACTTGGACTATCCTGCAAAACATAATTTAGGTAACCTTAGGACCCCAAGAGAGTTTGGGTCCTTGGTGCATATTAGTCTGAAATTGAACATGTAGACACCTACAACTTTTCTGACGGGAAGACTAACTCTTTCCCTAAGAACATTTGGATTGTGCCAGCAATCTATGGAAAAGTGACCCACTTTACCACAACACCAACACACATGGATATTGTATCTCCTATTCTGAACTGCACTTGTGGACATGCCAATAACACTCTGTTTCAGAAGGGAGAGAAGCATCCCTCTTCAAGTTTCTCTCAGCAAGGATTTGACTAAAAGTAAGTATGTTCAGAAGATGTACTTGGCTTACTTTGAACACCACTAACATCAGTTTCCTTTATAATAGACAAGATGTTGATGGCATCAGAGATAACCAAGCCAGGATTTCTGACTGACTTACCTAAGGTCTGAGAGTTTATTAAAAGAGCTTGATCATAGGCCACTGCCTTATTTTTGAGTGAGGGGGCAGGGGTACCAAAGACAAATGGTCTATGATTGGCCATCTGAATTTCCTAATGTGGGGCCTTAAAAGCACTAATCCTCTTGCCATAACTTCCACCATAACTGTGAACATTTTGTTCACACTTGTGGATCTTCCATTCAACTAGTGATCATAGATACTTTCTTGGTCATACCTGGTTGATGATAACACTACTTTCTCAATAGAGACGGAAAGCTGAATTGGAGCTTTGCCTTTCCCTTTGGAATGGAAAACTCTAGGGTTCCCCTTGAATCAAAAACCCCTCTTATCCTTTTGAGAGGTGAATGAGTTTATCTAGGTAAATACTGTATTGGGCTTTGAATATTTAGCCACAATCCTTTTCTCCCTTTGGAGCTTCTCTTCAAGTTCCATAATGATTGTGTTTTTTTGGCTGATGGTCCCAATCTGGATGATTGTGATGGCCTTAAGTTGGCTGACTTCCCTCATCTTCTGATCCAGCAAAGATGCTGAGTCATACTGCAGGGAAGCAGCTAGCTATAGGGAGATAATCTCCTCAGCTTGTTTCTTGGCCAACCTCTTGCATCTCTTCAAAACATCTAGAAGGGCACCATACTTATCAATCAATTGATTGTCATCTTCCTCAGATTCTAACTCATCTTCATCATAGGATGAAGTTACATCAGAATTGGGACTAGTCTCATAGTCTGAACAAGAAGAGGAGCTAGACAGTGAATATACCTTATCTACACCAGGAAAATCCTGGCTGGATTCTTCATCTGTCATGGCCATAAGACCTTAACTGATGTCATCTTCTTTATCCTCAATAGTGTCACTGTCTGAGTGTAACAAAGGGGCCCTGATGCCAACCCTTGCAGTAAGATAGTCCTATTCCTCTTTATCAATAACAACAACAACAACAAAGAACCCAATATATGTTACTTCTTCTTCAGAATCTGAACAAGCTGAGTCACTCTGACTCTAGCTCTTTTCATACTTGGCAATGAAGTTCTTTTCCTTCTTGCCCTTGTGTTGGTGGTGATTTTTCTTGCCATTCTCCTTTCTCTTATCAGACTGGTGATGATCCTTCTTATGAATTGAAGAGGAGGAAGGTTTGTTCCTCCACTACTTTCTCTTCATCAGCTTCTGGAACTTCTTGGAGAAAGCAGCAAACTCTCCATCTGACATGTTGCTATCAGATGAACTTGACTCAGAACTGTATGAATTAGCAGGATTTCATGTGGGAGAGGTAATCCTCTCTTTTCTCTTCTTAGAGAAATCAGCCTTGAAGGCCACTGCCTTCTTCTTGGCTTAATGTCTGTTGGTGGTCTCCTCCTCCTTTCTAGAAGATTACTGCATCTCATAGGAGAGCAGCTTTCCAAACAAAGTATGTGGATGAGTTTTAGCAAGCTTGGTCACCTCTCTGATTGCACATATCTTGGTGTACCAGTCTCTGGTTAGATATCTGATGAACTTGTTATTCAGTTCATCGTTGTTGAAGACCCTTCCATAGGTTCTCAGTTCATTCACCACTCTAAAAAAAATTCATAGCATTCAGCTATGTTGTCCTTCTTGGTATGCTTGAAGGCTTCATATTCTTAATTAAGTAGGGATTTCCTATCATTCCTAACTTCTTCAATGCCTTCCATATAGACAACCAAAGTGTCCCACATTTCCTTTGAAGTCTTATAGTGGATAAGGTTTTGGAATGTTGAATCATCAATGACACTCACAATGATGTTATATGTCCTCTTGTCCATTGTTGCTAGTATGATCTCATCCTTGGTAATCTCATAATATTTGTTTGGATAGTGGAATCCGAGAGCTGAGACCTGTATGGGGATGAAAGGTCCCTCTTGTATTGTAATGAAAATCCTGGGGTCAGATGCCTCCATAAACAATCTAACCCTTTCCTTCCAAATACCAAAGTTCTCCTTCCTGCATATTGGAAGCTTCATGGATCCCAACTCCTTATGGTTTTCTCCAGAACCCATAAGGATATTCTTTGCTACCCTTGGAGATCAAGTCAAACTAATAAGTATTTTTTGAGTAACCTCCCTTTGATACCACTTGAAAGTCTTTAGTTTCCATAGTAGCTAATCACCTAAAGGGGGGTGAATAAGTTTTTAGGTCTTTTTAAACTCTCTCTATTTTTTTGTTTGTTGCGATTTATTTTAAGTTAGCTTTCAAGATTACATAACTAGCACACAAGTAATTTATAGTGGTTCCCTAGATTATGGGTACATCCACTGTACCTCCCACCTTTCCAACATATTGTTAGACAAGTAAACTTCTCAAAACTCGGCTTAATTAACTTACAACTCAGATCCCTCAGGATCTCTCAAACTCCTTTAAGACCTACTCAGGCCCAAGGCCCTACCACTCAGAGCAAGCAATGCTCCTATAGCTTAGTGATCTACAGATCACCTACCTCAGACTTTACTCAAAGTCCTATAGTACAGTCTAGGAGGATAAGCCTACAACTCAGAGAGAATAACTCTCCTACCTAAGATCTGAACCAGATCCTACAACTCGGGTACAAATGCTCGACAGCTCAGATTTACACAAGGATCCTACCTCAGGCACACAGGCCCTACCACTCAGCCTTTATGATTTAGGCTTACAACTTAGATCTGTTAAGATCCTATAGAATGAAATGGTTGTTTTTGATGTAAGACACCAGAGAAATAAACTCTATGTCTTTCTCTTCTTGGACTGAGATGACACAGTCCTCCTTTCTTCACAGCTCCAGGAAAGTATCTTTAGGAGTAGTTCTGCTTGGGCTGTGAAGACACTGAATCTAGGGTTTGCTAGTGCTATAACTTCTAACTCATAGAGAAAGCTCTCTCAACTTGGTGTTGAATATTAGAATATCAGCAACTATCTTTCTTGAGCTTTTGGATCAAAAAAATGAACAACTTTTCCAAGCTCTGTAACTCAGTCGAGAGGAAGAAGACGAAGTTCTGCCCTTTCCAAAAGTTAATTTCTTCTTCTTTTATCTCGTATTTTCTATCTCGTCGTCCAACAGCTCTTTGAGCATTGGGACCACCAGGAAGTTGATAGCTGCAGGTCTACTTTTGTATTAAATATTGTATAACAGGAAAACGATGCCATTTGTCGTGCATTGTTCACTTCCCGCAATATTTGAATTTTTGTTGACTTCAGCACTTGTGGACTTATTCAAATTCAGACAATTCAGCATAGGCGTTGAGTGAAGTCTTATCACTCAACGCCAAAACACTTAGTCAGTTTTCTGCAAACACCAAGCGTTGAGTGATCAATCATCACTCAATGAATATAGACTTTTGCAGTCTAACTGATTAGGCGTTGAGTGAGCCTTCATCACTCAGTGCATTTAAACTTAGTCGATTATCTCTATTTGAGGGCATTGAGCTAGTTGTTTTCACTCAAAGCTTTTGTCTTTAGACAAAATTCTATATCAACCAATGTTGCAGCTCTGACTGAACTATGCTCTGTCGACACTTTTTCTGAATAGCGTTGAGTGAACTGCCTTCACTCAATGCTTTTGGACTTAGCCAGATTTCTTACCAGATTCTTTGCGGCTTTGACATCTTGAGCTTTATTCAACACATCTGGCACTAGGGGATGAGTGAACTACCTTCACTCAAAACTTCTGGACTTAACAGAATTTCTGCCTTGGCAATGCTGAGGCTTTGACTGTTTAGTCTTTACTCAACGCTTCTGGCCATCTGGCATTGAGTGAACTGCCTTCACTCAATGCATCAAGACTTAGACAAATTTAATCCTTAACAACATCATGTCATGTGTCCACCTATCCTTGTCACTTGGATAACCTATCTAATCATAATAACAAGGAACAACCTGCATACATAGAATTTAGGATATACATCAAAAACAAATATATGTATGTCATTGTCCCTTAGGCCTTCTTCAAATCTAGGACATTGTGATCAATGGACCCAACAAAGACAACTCGAAGTAAATTAGATGAGAAATCTTATTAGATTATTAAAATAAAAACCAATGTTCAATTCATTCCAAAGTTCATCATGATCATGTGCTAATGAAAATTTAGCTCCTCATCATGATGGGGAAATTATATAAAGTGGTAGAGAGAGACATGATTATTAAATAAATAAAAGCTTGAATTACCAAAATACAAAATTAAACTACAACTAGAAAATGAAATTAACTAAGTTAAACTATGAACTTTAAATGAAAAATAAGGAAGACAAACCAAAATTACAGAATTTCTCCACCAAAATCTCGCTCCTCAACTAAAGGATAAAACTAGTATTTGTAGGAAACATTGCATGGGAGTCACCCCCCTAGTGACACTCGTGACCATGGCATGAAAGGTATGGAACCAGTGACTTGAAAGCCCGGGAAACGCTGAGAAACCAAATCGCCAAAGGTCATTTCATTAGGGGTCACGCCCCTTGTAAGGCCCGTGACAAGGGCGTGTAGCGAATGGATCTGAAAATGGCAGAAAAATGGCTCAATCTGGACTGAAGGCACAATTGTTGAGGAGGCCACGCCTCAGGGTCACGTCCGTGACTAGGGCGTTGATGCAGGACAATAGTTCTGAAAGGATAATTACTACGCGTTATTTGACTCGAACAAATAAACTAGATAAGTAGCGTGCGATATCTCTCTAAATTTTCTACCGTTGAACTCAACCAATTAGGGGCATAAAATTTAACAATGCACAACTCAAAGGGTCGCTACTCCTTTTAGAGATTAAACAAGGGTTATATGCCAATATTCACTCAAGCGAATAGGACCCACATGATCCGGACAATTAGCTAATCAAATTAATAATATTCGCAAACATTCACAATCCTAATAAGAGAAGATCCGGACTAAAACTGTGATTTCAATAAAGTCTAAAATCAATCCCAAATTAATTAATACGTGGAAAGCCAAATCTCTTCAACTCTAGGAGGAATCTAGGGTAATGAACTCGATCTTTACTAGCGTTCATGAAATCTACCTATTCCAAGTTATATGAAAATATCTAGAAAATTAAAACGCTTGCCATTTCGATTTTATTAACGCACTAAATTCAATTTAAATCCGGACTAAATACTAGCCTTCTAATCCATCAAATCTCACAATAATAAAGAATAATCACACAAGAGGAGGTTTAGAATTCATTACCCAATCTCAAGAAATCCATCCACAAGGATGAGTGGAGGAAGCACACGACGATGGTGGTTGGATCTATTTTCCACGCAAAATCCATGGATCCGCACCGGATGATGGAGATGCAAGCCGTTTTCCTTTGTGAAGAACCAAAAGAAGAGGGGGAACCTTGTTGGCCGAATTATTCAAGGAGGAGAGAGAAAATGTGGTGGTGAAAATGTGGTGGCCGAAATCATTTAGAGAGGAGGAGTGCTGGTCGGATTGTGATGTAAGAGGGCTGCTTGGGTTTTTTTTGGAGGGGAGAGAGGGAGGAGAGGGGGGTGGCAGGTGGATTGGGGAATAGGAAAGATGGGTGGTTGGCCAGTGGCTTGGAGAAAGGGAAGAGGAGGGGATGCTCGGGATTTGTGGGTGTGGGTGGCCGGTTTAATTTTTGTTTTTGGAGAGGGAGGGTTAGGGTGGTGGTCTTGTGGGGGGAATAAGAGAATATGTTGGTGGTGACCCAAGTTTTGGAAGGGGAATAGGGTGGCCGGCAGCTAGGGAGAGAGAGATAGAGAGAGGGCCGAAATTTCAAGAGGAGGAGGAGGAAAACTTCTCAAAGTTAGGGTTTTCAATTTTATCATTCAACTTAGTTAAAATCTTCAACAACATGGCCTTATATACGCTACACAACTCAATCTCCACCATGCAAAATAAAATAAAACTTAGATGGTTATAGGCACCCATCATAACATGAAATAAAAATACAAATAAGATAATGCATAAAAATAAAATGCATGAAAATAAAATGCTTAAAATAAAGATGCTTAAAAATAGTAATGCTTAAAAATATATGATTATAAATATTTTATTTTATAATCATATATTTTATATGAGGGTAACGATGATGGCGTACAGCATGCATAACATGTAGCGGGGCACAGCGTTGGCGATGAATGTTTCGGTAGAATCACATCTTCAAGCTTTCGGAAACGATCATCCCAATTAACAAACTCTCTATGTCGGGGATCAATGGCCGCCTCAGCAACATCATCATGAACCAGTGGCAGGACAACGTCGCCATCAATCCTCCCCCGCTCAAAATTACTCATCACTGATGAGTGGCCCGTGAGAGGAAATAGTCGAAAGCAACAACAATAGGGGGCAAATCTGGCCCCACAACCCAAGTCATAGTAGCACGATCATTCCTCAGTAATGAGAACCTGTCAGACATAGGAACATCAAAACTTTTGAGCAAACTAGAAAGGGTATCAAGCAAAAGAAAAATAACTTGAATCTTAACATCCGGTTCAAGAACCTAGGAATCCACATGGAAAATAGACACAGTAGAACTAACACTCACTAACCCAAGAGAACATTTACTTGGAGAGAGAAATGATGAAGAAAGCCACTCAGGTGGAAAATATATGTACAGTAAAAAGTCCGGAAACTTGAAATGGAGTGAAATACCCTGTGCATTATAAAAATCCGAAAGAAAAGCATCAAATCTGAAGTTCTTCATAATCATGGATGGGTTGGCATTCCTACGTATTAAATTATTCACGGAGCAAGTAGGCATCCACCATGGGACTGACCAGACTAAACCCAAATCACCAACTCTAACATAGGAAGGTCTCAGGAGGGAGCTGAAGTGCATGCGACATAAATTAAAATGGCTAGCTAACGTCCTAGATACATGTAAGTGGAGGTCATTAATAGGCTGAGTGATAGGATGTGCCACTGGATTGGAAGAATAAATATGTCAAGATAAGACTAAATCTAGGGAGACAATCACCATGGAATAATATGCGGTCGCCAATGTAGTCAAATTCGTAGACAGACACTCAGAAAAATGATCACTCATAGGTAAAGGGAAATTAGACGTACGAAGTGTGGGGAATAGACCGATTACGAAAACTAACAAATCATCCAAACCTATCCACCGAAACATTACCAATGGAGGGACAAATATCATAGGTTAAAAGGACTCGGACCAGGAATAAAAAAAATGTGTCCTAAATTGGTGTTAGCCAGGTTAACGGAGCAGGAGGGAGAGTTAGTAACATCACACCCGGGAGAGAATTCAAATCAACTTGAATTTCATGCAACGGAGACAACATCAAAGGACGCTCATCCAGGTCTACATCAATTACATCATCCAAAAGTACAACTACCTCGCTAGGAAATTCTTTCAACATAGTGGATTCATCATCCAAATCAGAATCAGTAAAGGTCTCAGAAATGGGCAAAATCGAAACCAACAAAATTTCTAATTCATATTGAGCTTCAGGAAATGGTGATAACATCAAAGCAAAATCTTTCGGGTTCTCAGCGCTGAAATCATCCAAAAATAACATTCCGTCATAATGTAAATCATCCACAATAATAATAGAGACATCGACACTCTCAGGCTCCTCAGATGACTCAGATACAATCTCTACTGGTGCAATCGTAGGCTCTATCACAACAGGGATCATAACTTGGAGAGTGCACTCAATAATAGGGTGATCAGACACAACACTAGCAGAGCTTGTATTAGGCAACGAGATACTCTCACAGATCGGAACACCATTATCCCAAACATCATCTTCCAAATCACTAGGTATCCCATCAATGTCAGAATCATCAGAATCATCGTGCACTATCGTATATGACGGACTACTCTCAACTAGTTGGTCATCCTTAGAATCAATAGATACCACATCTACATCAGAATCCTCATAGGAATCATTTACAATCTTTGGAGGCTCAGACGTCGAAGCTAAAGTAGACAAAACCCTAGTAGTAACATCTTTCAAGTCCAAAGTATAGGGTCTAAACTGCTCATTTTTCCTAAACGTGGAAAGGGGCACACTTTAAGTAGTCCTACCTTTGTGGGGAAAGGATCTATCATGAGGCATACTGTCCCTCCTATAAGCAGCTACAGATGTAGTTCCATAACTATACTCGCTCACGGTTGTGGTGCTATTAGTACGGAGGTAGGCGGGGTCAAATTGAAAAGTGAGAAGGCTACGTATTTGCGGCCTAGCATATTGATAACCACCCACACGACGCTCTTCGTTTAGCCAAAACACCTGGGCTTGACCTACTAATCTTTCTCGGGCGACGATAACTTTTTTGTGGTCATCCTATTCATGACAATCAAAATAAATTTTCATTCCTTTAAGTCAGTCCCTAAAAATTTGAGAATTCCCATAACCATCATAAGTGGGTGCCTCAATCTTAGTGTTAGGAAAAGCGTGGGGATGGTTGGGCTTCCTAAGGCAAGGGGGCAATGTTGGATTGTGGTTAGCCATATCTCTAGACCACAAATAATCAAATCGGGAATCATAAACATCATGGGCCATTTTAGAGGGGACGGGATAGAATAACCTACTCGAATCTTGTGCACAGGCAATGAAGAAATGTTTCTGGCCAAATAAAATCTAAGAAAGACGGATTTGTTCCCGTTTAATAACAAGGGTAGTAAAATACTTTTTTTTATTTTCCTAATGAAAATAATATGGAGATTATTAAAAAAATTTATTTTATTTTTTTTGCAGAAAATAAAAGTTTTAGGCCGCTTTTGTGCAGACAAGAAAAAAAAGTTTGTTATTTGACAATAAAACGTGTAAGACAAGTGTGTGTCGACGTCCTGTGGAAAGGGAGAGGGTGACAATTAGGAAATTGACACGAACCTCCCTCTGATACAAAAATAATGCAGGCCAATGGTTCTGATGGATAATTACTACGGGCTATTTGACTCGAACAAATAAACTAGATACGAGCGTGCAATATCTCTCTAAATTCGCTACTATTGAACTCAACCAATTAGGACCATAAACTTTAAAACCGCATGACGCAAAGGGGCACTACCCCTTTTAGAGATTAAACAAGGGCCATATGCCAATGTTTGCTCAAGAGAATAGTACCCACATGATCCGGACAATTTGCTAATCAAATTAATAATATCCGCAAACATTCACAATCCCAATAATAGAAGATCCGAACTAACAAAACGATTTCAACAAAGTCCAAAATCAATCACAAATTAATTAATATGTGGAAAGCCAAATCTTTTGAACTCTAGGAGGAATCTAGGGTAATGAACCCGATCTCTACTAGCGTTCAGGAAATCTACCCATTCCAAGTTATACGAAAATATCCGAAAAAATAAAACGCTTGCAATTACGATTTTATTAATGCACTAAATTCAATATAAATCCGGACTAGATACTAGCCTTCTAATCCACCAAATCTCACAATAATAAAGAAGAATCACACAAGAGGAGGTTTAGAATTCGTTACCCAATCCAAGAAATCCGTCAACATGGATGAGTGGAGGAAGCACACGACAACGGTGGTTGGATCTATTTTCAACGCAAAATCTACGGATCTGCACCGAACGATGGAGTCACAAGCCGTTTTCCTTTGTGAACGACCCTAAGTGAGGGGGAACCTTGTTGGCTAAATTATTCAAGGAAGAGAGAGAAAAGGTGGTGGCAAAAATCCTTTAGAGAGGAGGAGTGCTGGTCGGGTTATGATGGAAGAGGGCTGCTTGGGTTTTGTTTGGAATGGAGAGGGGGAGGAGAGGGGGTGGCCAGCGGATTGGGGAAGAGGGAAAATGGGTGGTTAGCTGGCGGCTTAGAGAAAGAAAAGAGGAGGGGCTGCAAGAGTTTTGTGGGTGAGGGTGGCCGGTTTTATTTTTGTTTTTGGAGAGGTAGGGTTAGGGTGGTGGTCTTATGGGGAGAAGAGGAGAAGAAGTTAGTGGTGGCTGAATTTTTGAGAAGGGGAATAGGGTGGCCGACGTCTTGGGAGAGAGAGATAGAGAGAGGGCCACAATTTCCAGAGGAGGAGGAGGAAAACTTCTCAAAGTTAGGGTTTTCAATCTCTCATTCAACTTAATTAAAATCTTCAATAATAAGGCCTTATGTAGGCTACACCACTCAATCACCACCATACAAAATAAAATAAAACTTAGATGGTTATAGGCACCCATCATAACATGAAATAAAAATACAAATAGGATAATGCATAAAAATAAAATGCAAGAAAATAAAACGCTTAAAATAAAGATGCTTAAAAATGATAATGCTTAAAAATATATGATTATAAATATTTATTTTATGATCGTATATTTTTTATGAGGGTAACGGCGACGACGGACGATGTGCATAACATATAGCAGGGCGTGGCGTTGGCGATGAATGTCGTGGTAGAATCCAATCTTCAAGCTTGCGACAATGATCATCCCAATCAACAAACTATCTATGTCGGGGATCAAATACCGCCTCAGCAACATCATCATGAACTAGTAGCAAGACAGCATCGCCATCAGGTGTGACTGCTAAAATGGTCGATGACAGAAATTGACTTTCAAAACTCTGAAGCACATACAAAATCTGGATGTTACGCCATCCTTAGCATGCCTGTGACAGGGGCGTGTAACTTTAATCTTACGTTTAAATAACTTTCAGACATCAGGATGCGGGACATGGTCCATGTCTGAGGTCGCGCTCACTGGTCACGCCCGTGACCAGGGCATGTAATACTTGAATTTTTAGAAAAGCATAAAAATTTGGACTTGTTTACACCAATAAACTCCAAATTTATATTAACAACCCAGAATTACCTTAATTTCATAAAGAAGTCAATTAGGGACTCAAATTGGACAAATATAAATAAAATATGATAAATTATTAAATAAAAACTATAGTTAAAATAAGATAAAATAAGAGTTATCAAATACCCTCATACTTATCCTTTTGTTAGTCCCGAGCGAACAACCTCTTATAGGGAGTAAACAAAATTCGAAACAATAAAATAATCTTAAACCTAAGGAGTAAAATGTGTAGTCTTATGCCTATGCGCGTAGAGATTCTAGCATAAAAACATACTCAGCATGAAAATTAGCTTACAGATTTTAAAACACGTTTCTACTTATTACTCGTACTTTCAAAAAGAAATACCAGTAAATCAAAACATTTTATTTAGGAAGAGAGTAGCATGTTCACTAAGATCAACATTACGCAAAAACGAGAACCAGGATACTCTCCAATGAAATCCATCAATGACGATGGCCATATGTTTGCCCTTTCACACTCTCTCCATGACATTAGTACAACACATAAACATGAATCAATAGGACTTAGGTTGAATTTTAGGCTAGAGTTAAAGATATGGTAAACAAAGATAAACATCATGGCAAGCATATATTAAACAAAAATTGAACTTGCAAAAATAGTATCAAAGTGCAGTACAAACTCTTTGTACATTATTTGTAAAATCTTATATATATTTTTGTATATTTTTCTTTTCTTCCTTTTTTTGCTCATACTTGAATTTTTTATTTTTTTTCTTTTTTTGTAGTATTTTTCACAAATTTTCAAGCAAGACAAAAATACTAAAACATCATTACCATGATTTGTAAGCAACACAAATCTCAAAAAATTTAAGCTCTCATATATGAATAGGATACTATTTAGGCTTTGGTTAAAATATTATAGTGGTGCTAAAACAAAAAAAAATTAGGGTAAGCTCAAAGTGGCTAAGCAAAGGTAAAATATTGGGGTGAAGATAGCAAAAGTTCAAATGAGCCAAAGGAATTCCTATATCCTTCGCATGCTACTGAATTTCACCTATGCAAATGTCTTGAGAGTTGCTAGAGGGAAAGTTCTAGACATCGAGAAAGAATAAACCGCATTTTGGACTTGCTTAATATTTCTCTTAGTTAACTTCTACATACTCACCTAAGCAATCTTGGATTCACCGGTTTCAAATTTAAAACTGAATAAACTGTTTTTATGTACTAAGAAAAAGAAAACTCTAATAGTATGATGAATAGTTAATTCTACACAAAATTCTACTAACATGAGCGCTCGATAGGAACAGAGCATGACCAACAATTTTACTCCAAAATTCAAAAATCTTATAAAGTATAAAAATGATCGAAACACTATGAAAAAGGTTATTCGTTTAGGAATTTTGCAAGTGAGTAAACATAGAAATAATTATTTCTCCAAAATATATATACTTTAAATACTTAGAATAAAAATCTCTCTTTTTTTTTGAGAAATATATATTTACTAAATATTAAAATGCTTTTGCTATATCTTAAAAAAACTTTTTTTGAAAGATAGTGCCCCCATACTTAAAATGAAACATTGTCCTTAATGTTTTGTAAAAGTAAAAGTACAAAAAAGGAGAACTTCCCTGAAGAAGAATCAAGCAAAACACTGATTTATCTGAAAGAAAGTTTGATAAGAAAAACACAAAACAGATTTATAGAGTTTTTGATTGAAAAAGAAAAAATACATTATAATGAAGAAAATTAAAACAGATACAAATGAAAAATTTAAAACAACTAGACAGCCTAGTCCTCATCACTATCACTCCCATGCTACTGATAGTAAGTTTGGAGCTTCATAAATTCCTACTAAATATGTCTCATAGTGGTATCATGGCGTTGCTCTAAAGCATCAAAGCAATCATCAATTCGAGCACCAAGGCAGATGTCAATCTGCCCCATTTGCGTGCTAACCAAATTGAAACGATCATCCCAATGAGTGTAAGGACCTGGATTTGGAGGGGTATGCTGCGACACTAGCAGATTGGTGGAGGACGAAAAACCCCACCGAGATCTACATCATCATCTTCTACCGTAGGTGTGCCCACAAACTCATTTTTGAGATGGCGTGGCAAACCAAGAGCCTTGATATTAGCAAACGCAAGAGGAAGGGGTGTTTGCACACAATGAAGTTGTGGAAGAGCGTCCCAAACTCCCAATCGCTTAGCGAGAAGTGTGACAAAATTTCCACCAAGGATGATTCCTAGCCTAGTATTTTTGGCTTGAAGACGGAAGAAAAGGGCGAGCTCCATGCCAATATTTAGTGGGACTCGCCAGACCGTACTATATAAATATACTAAGTCGCATGGAGTTCCCAAGCCATGAGTGTTGTCGCGACTGATAAGTGTAAAGGTGAGGATATTATGAAGCATGCAGAGAGCGGGGGAAATGATGTGATGACCTTTTGATTTCTTGGGATTGTAATGGGTGGTCTCACGACTAATTCATGCCCAAAAATCCTAGAGGTTTATGAAAGTCTTTAATTTCAAGAGTAGATAAACTCCTAGAGGTGGTGAATAGGTTTTTCTATCTTTTTGATACTTTCTTCTGATTTGGTGAGTTGTGTTTTAGTTTAGGTTAGCTTTCAAGATAAGACAATAATCACACAAGTTGTTTATAGTGGTTCCCCAAAGTATGGGTACATCCACTATCCTTGCCACCTTTCTAACAGTTTTTTATACAAGGCCAAATTCTCCAAACTCGGCTCTAAGAGCTTACAACACAAATCCCTCGGGATTTCTCAGACTCCTCCAAGTCCTACACTCTGGCCCAAGGCCCTACACTCAGAGAAATATTCTCCTACAACTCAGGCGCACATGCCCTACCACAGGCTTAACCTCAAAGTCCTACAATTAGTCTACGAGTTTAGCCCTACACTCAGATCCACCACTGGATCCTACCTCAGAGAGAAACTCTCCTACAGATCACGCACACAGGCCCTACCTTAGATCCTTAGGAGGATCCTACAACTCAGGCACTAATGCCTTAGATGAAATAGCTCTAGTCTCTTTGGATAAAAAGGCAAAGAATATCATAGCTAGTGTAGTGAATGACTCAATGCTGCAAAATATATTATACTATAAATCTGCCAAGGAGATGTGGGACTATCTCGTGGTTCTCATGGAAGGAATTTAAGAAGTTAGAGATGATCGTAGATCTCTGCTAAATCAAGAATACGAGGCATTCAAGCAAGGATCTAATGATACAATTTCTGTCAGCTTTGAAAAATTCTTTAAAATTGTCAGCGGACTCAGAAACTATGGTTGTACATTTACTAATGGTGAGCTCAACGACAAATTTGTAAGATCCCTGACAAAAGACTGGGACACCAAGGTGGTGGCCATTAGGGAATTTGGAAAGCTTCTTGAGATTGATCCCCAAAACCTTTTCAGGAAGCTCCTTTCCCATAAATTTCAAATGAACACATGGAAGAAGGAGGAGCAAAGAAGCAAGACTTCAAGAAAAGAGAAGTAGCTAGATCTAAAGGCCGAAGGGTTAAGAAAATATAAAGTTGTGTCACCGGTAAAGACATGCGCTTCTGATACTCAAGAAGATTCTGAGCCAAGCACATCAGCTCTAAAATATTTGATGGAGAATTCTCGCTAATCTCTAAGCAAATCAAAAGACCGCTCAGCAAGAGGTGGAAAATGAAAATTAGTCCTCCTCCTCTGACTTCAGAAGATCACATCGTGATGGTCATCGGTCCAAGAAAAGCTACAACAAAGATGACAAGTACAAGTCTAAACCGAACAAACATTCTTCTTATTACATAGTTTGTTATTGTTGCAATAAGCTAGGACACGTGGTTGCGGAGTGTCCATATAAAAAGAAGAAAGGATCCAAGAAATAAGGGAATAGATCCTTCAGATGTAAGAGGAACGAAGAAAAGAGCTTTGTTGCAAATAAGTCAAAGACTCTTAGCAACAGTGAATCAAGTGAGTCAAGCTCTGAAAAATGAAGAAGCCTACTTCGGGCTCATGGATCAATCAGATGAGGAAGTAGGCGACTCCCAATTCAACGGGAAGGTAAACATTCATACTATGCTCTCTGAATCTAAAACTTCAAGTAATGGTCATGAAGACTATTCTTCTGAAGTAGATGATTCTGACTTGATGGCTCATCATCAAGAACTTTTGCGAGCCTTTGAAAAATACCACAAGGTAATCAAAAAGCAATCAAAAGATATTTCTTCTCTCAAGGCAGTGGAATCACATCTAAAGGAGGAAATTGTTTAATTAACTCCTCTGAGAGATGAAGTTCACTCCTTGAAAGAGAAATTAAAATGCTCTGCTAAATTATTAAATCAAAAGGAGAAATACTTAGATGAGCTAGAAGAAAAGCTCTTGGTGGAAAGGAAACATGATTAAAGTTACTCTAAGCAAAAGACCATTCTTCCTCTCATTGATGAATTCTTTGCTCCTAAGAAGGGTAATGGTCTTGGCCACGTAGCTGAGAAAGTTAAGGCTACTAAGAGAGCCACTGCCAAAGGCAAAGGGAAGAAAAATCAAAGTCAACCCTCTTTTAAGAAGGCAATCTTTCCCACAAATAAATAGGACTTTGAGACGTCCTATGGTCACTTTGCTAGGCCAACTTATGTGGAGCCTAAAAAGTACTACCAAGGATGGATATGTCCTTGAGACTTTGGTGTTAGTGCTTTCAAGGCACCGTATGAAGAAATAACTCTTAAAGAGTATGTCCCCATGTTCATGGACCAAATTTCAAGAAAGCACTGAAGGCCAAAACTATTGTTTCCAAGGCTAAAGAGACTAAAAAGTTGTGTGTGTGTTGTACTCATAAGGCTTCTTCATCCAAGTGGGTTGCCCCTGCTAGACCTCCTGGTAAAAAGGTAAAGTTGGATAATAAGATAAGGTACAACAAGTTTGACTGTTGGTGTTGTGGCAAAATTGGTCACTTTGCCATGGATTTTTGGTTTTATCCAGTAAAATTTGATACTCCATGAGTTAACATTGCAAGATCGACCACTCGAAATGTTATTGTTCCTGTAGTGTTAAGCTAACAAGGAACTAAGGACCCAAATCTATTTGGGTTCATAAGGGAAAATGATTCATGATTACAGGTATGTCTAAAGGCCAACAACACTCTAATTTGGTACTTGGACAGTGGATGCTCTCGGCATATGACTAGTACTAGAAGCATATTGCAAGAATATACCCCAGTCGAAGACGGTCCAAAAGTTATCTTTGGAGGGACTGATCGTGGAATCACTAAAGGCTACGGTATGATTACCAATGATATAGTCTCCATCATAGAAGTTGCTTATGTCAAAATATTACAGTATAATCTCATATGCATAAGTCAATTTTGTGATAAAGGCTATATCATTTAGTTCTACAAGGACAAGTGTCTGATAAAATCGCCTGCCAATTTAGAGATAGTCCTAACAGGCACTCAGAGTAAAAATATTTTCTGCCTAATTTTTTTATGTTTAGACAATTCTACACCAATGTTCTTTTTGGCAAAAGAGAGTGCGTCTCTCAGTGACCAATGGCATAAGAGATTAGCACATATGAATTTCAAAACTATTAGTATGTTATTTTCCCAAAACTTAGTGCATGATTCCCCCAACATTAAGTCACTTAAATAAAGTCCATGTAACGCATGCCAAATGGGTGAGCAAATACGGTCTACCTTTAAGGATATTACTGAAAAGATTCTTCTAGAAGTTTATATTTACTTCACATGGACTTATTCAGTCTCATGCCAATTCACCGTTTATGAGGTAAAGTCTATATGTTAGTCATTGTTGATGATTACTCTCATTTTACTTTGGTGTTCTTTCTAAAATACAAGTCAGACACCTTCGAGGCTTTCACTAATTTTGTCAGGCAAATTCAGAACGAATTAAACTACTCAGTAGTCAAAATTAGAAGGGATCAAGGAACAAAATTTAAGTCTGGGGCCATGACATAATTCTTTGGAAGTCAAGGTATCTTTCATGAGTTTTCCTCTCCATGTACTCAACAATGAAATGGAGTTATAGAGAGAAGAAATGTAACCCTCATTGACGCTTCACTACCAGAGTACTTCTGGGGCGAAGCATTCAACACAACTTGTCATGTGCAAAATAGAGCATTAATCAACAAAATTCATCGTAGGACTCTCTATGAACTATTGAAGGGCAGAAAACCAACTGTGTCCTACTTTAGGATCTTTGGTAGTAAATGCTTCGTACTTAACAATGGGAAGTATTATCATAAGAAGTTTAGTGAAAAAGTTTTTGAAGGTATTTTCTTAGGGTATAGTAGTCATAGTCAGGCAAATAGGATTTTTAACAAGAAAACCCTCATTGATGTTGTAATTGATGAGACAAGCATGCTCCATAGTAGCTCGTCTAGTGTTATTAGTATAGATGTAGGTGTCAGGATCAAAAAATTAAGCTTGGAAGAAGCAATCAAGGAAGATTCTCCAAGCTTAGTCAAAGTCATCAATCCAAGTTTTGTAGAAGAAGAACCACAAGATGATGAACTACTTCAACCTACAGGAGATGTAATAGATATGATAGAACCTGCTGGTGGGATAAGAAGAAATGTAGTGTCCGGACACTTAAAAGAATACCCAGTTGATCTGATCATTAGAGAGTCGGGCGATAGTGTAAGAACCAGAAAAGGTACAACCAACGAGCTTTTACACCTCAGCTTTCTTTCTTAGGTTGAGCCAAAGAAATTTGAAGAAGAAAACAAGGATGCCTCTTGGATAATGGTGATGCAAGAAGAGCTCAACCAGTTTGAAAGGTGCAAGGTTTGGGAGTTGGTGCCTAGGCCCAAAGGAAAGAATGTGATTGGCACAAAATGGATATTTAGAAACAAGCTGGATGAGAATGGAGTAATTATAATGAATAAAGCAAGGCTTGCAGCTCATGGTTACAAATTAGAAGAAGGGATCGACTTCGATCAGACCTCTATAGTGGAAAGACTCGAAGCGATCTGGTTGTTCCTTGCGTATGATGCTCACAAAGGCTTCAAGGTCTATAAATGGACGTGAAGTCAGCATTCCTCAACGGCGATCTAAAAGAGGAAGTATACGTAGCATAACCCCCAGGTTTTGTCGACTCAACTTTCCCATATTATGTGTATTTTCTTAATAAAGCTCTATATGGTTTAAAACAAGCTCTTCGAGCATGGTATGATTTCAATCTAGGCTGAGGGTTAGTAGACTAATTGAAGGGCTTGATCCCTCACCACACTCGCTGAAAGGCTCAATTTCCAAGGGTTTGACTATCTCTCAAGTCTAGGCCTGCTAATGGTGTACCTCCCCAAGCTTAAGTGTTGGACTGCCTACAAAGGGAAATTGGAATTTGGCTGTACTTTCCAATCTTGTCCGGGCACACCGACAAAAAGAAAGGGTAACCCTGCTAAAGGACCATCCCATAACTATTTATGTCAAGACCTGTGCTTTCT
The DNA here is from genome assembly GCA_039513925.1 of Platanthera zijinensis. NCBI lineage: Eukaryota > Viridiplantae > Streptophyta > Magnoliopsida > Asparagales > Orchidaceae > Platanthera > Platanthera zijinensis. The sequence goes on along the minus strand of CM077079.1, from coordinate 51,518,607 downwards.
ATTTCTAGAAGAGGGCGGTTCCAATTTGGAAAATCAGAAGAGAACTCCACCCTGCTAAAATTGACATACCCTAAACCCTACGGGCGGCCTCCACCAGCTTCAACTTTGCTACGCTCGCCTCGTTCAGTGAAAAAGCACTCATTTTCTTTTGAACTTCAACTATGTATGAAATGTTGAAAACCCATTTTACCTTTATATACTAATAGAAGGGCTTGATTTTACCTTTATATACTAATAAACTAATAGACTATGTATGAAATGTTGGAACCCATTTTAACTTTATATACTAATAGACTAATAGACTAATAAACTATGTATGAAATGTTGGAACCCATTTTAACTTTATATACTAATAGACTAATAGAAGGGTTAAACCCTAAAATAGGCGAGTCTTCTCCATCAGATTTTGCTTCGGAAAAAGCTCCATCCGGTTCTTCCCCCCACTCAAAACAAGTCCCATCCCAAAGTTGAATAAGCATTGAACTCTCCTTGGGCCTTCCCATTTACAACTCACTTCGGCTTGTTCAAAGTAGCCAGTCTTCACTCCTAGTGGATTTAAGTTTTCCTTCTCAGGAAACAGAATCCGAGCAGCCTTGTTTAGTGGTTCCCCGCAGTCACAGGGGCTGTCAATTTGTGGGTGTGCACTACAGATCTTATGGAGAAAGGTATCCTAAAACACAAAAACAACCTGTTCGATGTTAGGCGAGCATAGAATAAAAGGCTTTTGGAGTAAAGGCAAGCCCACCATAAAGAAAAGCCAATCATTAAGCAAAGTAGTAAGACAAATATACTATCATGAAGATAGGTTTAACATACTTCTATCTCAAACTTATGATTCTTTTTCTCTCAAGGAAGACCCAGTTTACTTAAGAGTGCTCTCCTTCCTTCATTTCATTTCTTAGTCTAGTTGCTTTCTTATGTTGTGTTGTTTTACCAAAGGACCAACTACCACAGGTTCTCAACAAACTTCAATACCGATTAGATGGTCGAAAAGAGGGATTAAAAACTTCTTAAGGATCCACCAAGAGCTCTAGCTTAGTCACTCTTCTCTATCTGCATCTCGTCCAGTGAGTGGAAGCATGTCTCGCTGTCTGTATATTTAAAACTTCTTAAGGATTAACCCTCAGCCTAGATTGAAATCATACCGCGACTTCAATCTTTTTCAAGAAAATCATCACGTAATAACCACTACTAAATCTATTATTCATTCCCATATGATTTCAATCTAGGCTGAGGGTTTGCATTATATTGTTGATTCTAGAAAATCATCACGTAATAACCCTAAAACCTAAACCCTCAATATAGAGTCTAACGAGTCACTCCTCACTTCCCTTGCGCTTGGTTAAGAACGTCCCCGCTTATGAAAAAAAATTACTTGAATGTTAGAACATAGGGGGATCACCGGGTCATTCAGTCGATGAGTGTAACCGAACTTTTTTTCGCGTGAGAGCCAATTCCCGGACTTGAACTGTCAATGTTCTTCCTTTATATAGAAATAAGATAAGAGATGAACTTCACTCATTTTTATGTTGAAGAACAGAAAGGCTCGGTTGGCATTTAGCTACTCTCCCGGCCAGCCCAATCGATATAGGACAACATGGATGTGTTTCTTGGAGGATAGATAAGAAGGCGAGCGATAACGAAGAAAGTGCTTTGGTTTCTTTATAGGCCGATCCATTCTTCCTTGCATTGCTATGCCATCTTCATAAATTGAAAAAAAGAATTAGATTATTTATTTATCTTCCGGGTCTAATAGCATCTTCCAGGTCTATACTTAGAAGCTTATATATGAATGTTGATTCAACAAATTATTTAAGGTTGGAAGAAGCAGGGTTTTATCCTCCTTAAGTTCATCTACTTGACCCTTTAGTTGTTCTACTCGATCCTTTAAGGAACAAATAATTTTGATCCCTGTGTTTTCTAGGCAAGATAAGTCTTAGATTGTGATAGGTTCAGTATCAACCCAGGCATCTTTGTCTATTCTTTTTCACCCCCGAAAGTGCCCAAACTGCCTTGAGAGAAGACTCCACCAGAACTGGTGATGCAAAGCTATGGTGAATACTGCAAACCTTTTTTCTACTCTGAGTTAGGTATATACATCTTAGCTGCTATCTATTAAGGGTGACTAACGAGTCCATGTTCAAAATTGCCAATATACCAGCGAAAAGTCGCACTATGAACAGTTTTTGTTGCAATCCAACGGATGTAGGGGATTCAACTTAACATAGAGGGATACCATCATAGGGACTAGTCATCATAAGACTCAAGCTGTTTGGATCTTTATAGATAGAGAGAAGACTTAAACAGGCATAACTATGGTTACGTTATGTCCACATCATTGGCCAGTGAGAAGGCTTTCTAGATTTGATCTCTTTCATCTCGTCCTCTTCCATCTCCGCCTGCGCCAGTTGTATCGCCAGCATAATTGAATGCGGTTCTGGGATTTACCAAGATAGACCTGATCTCTCATATGCAAAGTTAAGTAAGTATGATAAAGAGAGTCATGTCACTAGATAGGGAACGGTCTACGATTGCTGGATTCAGCCTATGAGCCCATAAAGAAGCCTTTCGAGCCTATACTCTTTGGAAATCACTGAAAGAGAGGCCTATGATTCCTCATAGAAGAGGTTAAGGAACTTCAGATAAGTGCTGGACATGCTTTGTTGAGTATCGAGTAATGTCCAAAATACCGTGAATGAACTCGAAGTAGTCTCGTGTATATACTCTCAAGAATCTCTTTTTGTATTTTCAAGTAGCAGTCGTCCGAAGAGTGGGGAAAGCATTTGAAATGTTAGGAGGCAGGGGTTAATAAAACCGAGGTGCAGGGATCTCACTCAAACAAATATCTACAGCTCTTCGCGCTAAGGTAAAGGAAAACAGAAACAATCAATTAGTAATGAGCCTTGTTGCATAGTTTACCACTCCGCTAACGCTTTGTGTTAAGACGACTTTTATGTTTCTTTTTCCACTTGGTCTACAAGCCTTGTCCTCTTCTATTTCTATTCCTCCTCATCCATTCAGGCAGTTGCTTGCCTTGTAGATATGTCAAACAGGGGATTCAATCACAATGAATTGAGTAAATTCGTGAACTTGGATTGGAAAAGAGCTTTTCTTTTCACGCTCTAGATCGGGAAGAAATCAGTAAAGTGTTCCAACTAGACAAGAAGATTGCCTGTCTGTCGAAAGGCTTCTACTTACGATGAAAGATTCACTAAACATTCAAACTTAGGCGAATAGAAAGAAGAATTTTCCCATCACTTGACCGGAATGAACCTGAGCTAGAGTAGTTGAGTACTGACTCGGTCATTATAATTCTACAATTAGAAGGTGACCACTCTTGTTGGTCTACTCGGGTTGTTGGGGGACTCACTCTGGTCTTTTACACACGAGCATGCTGGCAGTTGCTGCACCAAACTCAGGAAAGAGACTCGCATCTCATTCCAGCAACTTCCGGTTTCATAGTAGAAAAAGGTTTGCAGTATGAACCTGACTCAATTTATAAAATCTGCAACATCATACTTATCCCCACTCAAATTATTCACTGTCCGCTCAAAGCAACTTATCTTCTCTATTAGAGGATCAAACGACTATGATGGGATGTATGGCACTATCTAATTCATGGGAGTGGGAGCCAAGGACAGGGTCGGTACTGCAAGAGGCTTTCTTTAGATCTCTTTCTCGTATTGATCCACAGGTTCAGGAACTGCGGGCTTATTTTTAACCGGAGGTGGTACTGGGTCTACAGGTCTAGCATCTGTTACTCTTGGTTTACTTTGTGGTTGTGAATCTTATGTTTCGGGGTCAGATACCAAAAGGTTAGGCACGCTTTAGTGCAGAGGCTGAGTTTAGAGTCATGGCTCATGCGATATGTGAGGGGATGTGGCTTCATTCCCTCTTGAATGATATTGGTTTATTGGAAACCGGACCTTTCAATAGAGCGTGGCTCTATTTTGCCTTCTATAGAGCTAGTTGCAGCTTCAATTGATTTTGCCTATCCTGCAGTCCCCGTCCCTATCTCAAAAGCTGGAGATTCCTATTGGGAGGTTCCTACCCCCTCTTTTGACTTGTGAACCAGTAGCATTTGCCTGTATCCGTATAGGCCAGAAAAGAAATCACTTCTCAATGTGCCAAGGTTCAGGGCAAATGGAACTTAGGGTTTAGGGTTTAGGGTTCACCATGCTATCTTTCTCACAACTAAAAAGATAGCTACCACAGAAAGGAAGGGAAAGCGAACCATAAAAAAAGTCAAAAGTCAACTCTTCCTGATCGTTTCAAAATGAATAGAATATGTCGATGACAACAACACTTCTCTTTCCTGTTCAATTTATGCCTGTGGGCATCTTCCTGCTACTAGTTATTCACTTTGCATTCAATCCATGGCTCGCACGTGATATGCTCTTGCGAGTGTCTATCGTGAAGCCCCTTAGTTAGGGAAATAGCGCCATTACTTAGACTTTCTTCTTGATTCTTGCAAAGATAACAGGATATTCTGGGCAAGAAAACCTAAAGACTAGCAGGTCGCTACGCGCCTCTACTTCCACCGTGGCTGCTAAAGCTAGAGTCTTCTATAGAAATTTGGCCGATTCCTCGCCTCTCTTGGCTTCGCATAAGCTCACATTCTTCGATTCCTCGCCTTAGCTGCAAGTCTATTCACAAGTTCACAAGATGAAAGATAGACAAAATATTATTTCTTAGGAAAGTAAAAGGCAAGATCTTGCTAGTGCAAATCTATGTCGATGATATAATTTTTGACTCTATGGAGGACCACCTTTGGAAGAAGTTTTCTAAACCAATGAAAGGGAAGTTTGGAATGAGCAGTATGGGAGAGCTGATGTATTTCTTAGGACTTCAAGTGAAATAATCTGAAGATGAAATTTTCATCTCTCAGACAAAGTTCACCAAAGAGTTACTTATGAAATTCTGAATGGAGAACACAACCTTAATGAGGAATCCAATGGGTTCAACTCTGTCTCTAGACAAGGATGAGAAAGGGAAACCTTTTAATAAAACCAAGTATAGAAGCATAATTGGGTCCTTGCTCTATCTTACTACCAGTATACCCGACATAATGTTTTCAACATATATGTGCGCTAGATTTCTGGTGAGCTCTAAGGAATCTCATTATGCCGCTGCAAAGAGGATCTTGAGATACCTCAAGGGTACACCAAATCTAGGCTTATGGTACCCAAGAAGTAATGATATCGAGCTAATTGGATTTTCATATGCTGATTTTGTTGGTAGTAGGGATGACAGGAAAAGCAATTTCGGGACATGCTAATTCCTCGAAAGAAGGCTTATTTCATGGAGCAGCAAGAAGCAAAATTGTGGGGCAACCTCGACTGCCGAGTCAGAGTATATCTCTGTTTGCAGCTATTGCACACAGCTTTTTTGGATCAGGAATCACCTTGAAGACTACAACTTAAAATTCAAGGAGATTCCTATGTTTTGCAACTCCTCCAGTGCGATTGCGATTACAACTAATCTAGTCTCTCACAGCCGGACAAAGAAAATTGAAATCAGATCCGAGATAATGTGGAGAACGGTGTCATTAATCTCAGCTATGTCCCAACGGATAAGCAAGTTGCAGACATATTGAGAAGTCACTGGATGAGGCAAAGTTCTCATTCTTCAAAATGGAATTAGGAATGCTCAACATGGAATCACAAAGATGGCTAAATCTCTCAGAAAATTTCATCTCAAAGAAGACATAATTTTCCAAGGCAAATTCATCAAGAATCATTTGTGGAAACTCACCGATTCATCGAAACCACTAGTATTTTCTCAACGAGACTCGGCGATATTCGACAAATCTTACTTAACTCCTGTGGGATTTTGGCGAATTTTACTCAGGTCAATTTTTTATATTGGATCCAAAGTGTCACCCGATTTAAGGTACGCACCTATTTCTCTCTCCTCAAAACTTTTAGTATATGTATATAGGGATGTCGGGGTATATCAGTTCACTTCGTAGAAATAGAACTCCCGATTCCCATCGAAAATTTCTTTGTCGCTTCAGATTCTGTAATACCATTGTTCACCTTCTCCTCCGATCGATTCGTTGCTAGAATTTGGTTCTTCTTCATGGCTCCCCGAGGAATTGGTAACTTACTTGTAGTGGCAGAGCTCATTCGTACAGGGTTTGCCTCGACCACCGACGATTTATGATATGTCATTCTCATGTTGGAGACGGTCGGACTTACCTTCGTTCTCAAACACCCATGCAAAGTTTTGGACTTTGATGTCTAAGAGTTCTTCCACAATGCCAAGCTCCGCAGTGAGGACACTGTCATAAAAAAGCAAAGTCAGAGGTATTTCGGTTAAAGTGAAGGCTTCCCTCCTCATGAGGTTTTTGCATCTTCCAGAATGTGAAGAGGCTAATTGGTTAGAAGATGATGATTTCGCAAGGGCTCTGTTGTCTTGCATTCTGCAAAGAGGAACTACAACAGTTAAGAGGAAATGGATGAATAATGAAGGAAAACTTCTCTCAGACATAATAGGAAAAGTTCTGTTGTGTAAAGTTGGATCTCATGATTACTTGTCCTCAGTCATGTTCAAGATTTTTGTCATCATCATCTACCGGAAGAGAATTGTCTGGGGAGCAGTGTTGTTTGGTCGAATAAAGGACAGTCTCCGCGCACCAAACTTTGGAAGGATACTTAGCTTGTATCTAAATCAGTTGGACAAAGATACGTTTGACATGACAAAAGGAGTTCCAATTCATCACTTGAAGAAGATCGATTCTCCAATAGTATCCAGATAGGAAAGGAGGATCCCAAGGCAAGGAGGAGTCAGAGACTTTCCTGAGGAAGAGGAGGAGGCAGTTCCTGAGGATAGGATTCCTACTCCCCCCCATGAAATTCTTGAGAGCTCGAGTACATGAATTGAGTGGGAGTCTATTGCGATTCTAGTGGTTGTTGCACAAGTGCAATTGGTTGTTCCTTCTTCTATAGTGACAGATGTTCAAAAGACAGTGGTGCCAGATACAGTTGCAGAGACAGTTGATCTATATACAATGATCTCTTAGATTGGTCATGTTACTGTTGATGAGGTTGTTTCTGATGAGGCTGATGAAGAGATAGTTGCTGATGAAGTTTTGGATGATGATGTTGCTGATGTTGCTAATGATGATGTGTTGGTTACTGATAATGTAAATGATGCAGACACATTATAACTGCTAATAATGTAAATTATTCTACTGAGCTAAGCCTCCCAGAGATTCTACCAATAAGCATTGAGGGGGAGCAGATTCATCCTTCAATTTCAGTTCAAACAGAGTTAGACAGATTTGTGCGCAATCTTCAAAGAAGAATTGCAGAGATTCCTGTTGTACCTCCTTTGGTAGAAGAAGAAATTGTTGAAATTTCTGATGAAGAAGGAGAGGATGAGGTACTTCATCCTGCCCTAGAGGCTCAAGATCTAGCTCTGTTATTGAAAGCCCATTTATCCCCCGTGGCAGAGTTGTCCAGTGACTTTGAGGCCAGTGCAAATCTTCCATCCCCTCCAAGTATTCTTACAACAGACATTCCAAATATAACTTTAAATATTTCTCTACTGAAGTCCATAGAATTCATGATGGCCAGGCAGCAAGCTCATTTTGGTTTATCTCTAAAGAAAGTTCTAAAGAAAGTGCAAGAGACTAAAAGGGATATAAAAAACAACCTTACTGAGATTAAGGTGTGTTTTGATAAGTTAGAATCTGCCCATGACAACTGGTGTGTACAAGGTGGGGAAGCCATTGTTCACATAATGGCTGGGCTAAAGAGCAATCTGGATGTGCTCAGAAATGTTGATGAGAATGCTCAGACAATGATAATTGCCTAAAATACTTGGATGAACCATTTTAATAATCAAATGGTGTATTACAACAAAGCAATTTCATCAGAAGTTATTAAAGAAGTCAGGAAGGGGGAGGAAGAATAAAAACCTAAGGTTACTGTAATTGAAGCCTCCATGGATGAACAGTTTAAGGCAGACAACATCTATAACTATGATAACTTCAATTGGCTTCATAATGAACTGTTTGGCGGTCAAGGTTTTGTTGATGTAAGAATGCAAGAACTTGTGATCCCTGATCCAGTAAATGTTGATGTTCATCCTGCTCAGGATTATTTTCAATACTGGTTAGAGACTCAAGATTTATTTGTTGTTATTGCTGACCCAGATGTTCAAGTGGTTGACGATGTCTCTCAACCAGCTTCTAAGTGAAGAAAGTATGGAGAAGGCCCTTCTATGGTCAGGTCGGATCCTAATAGAGAACTACGTGAAGTGTGGAGTCTGATCTCAAAAAGTATCATCTTGGACACCTTCACATTAGTCGATGTAAGAAAATGAAGACAGGTACAAACACTATAGTAGGGAGGAGTTGCAGAAACAAGAAGTGGCCAATGCCGAAGAATTCACTTTAGAAATTTCAGAAGGGATGATCCAAATACCCCTCCTCTGTCACCAAAGTATTTCCCGAAGCTGAAGACTAATTTTGACAGATAGTTCCAGAAGTGCCAGGGGAAACAAGTTTAATGTCTTTTATTTTTCTGATGGTTGTGAAAATAGTTTGCCCTGATAGAACTTGCATATATATATAGTAGTTATACATAGAGAACCGGTTCTCTTAACCTTACATAGAGAACTGCAAAATTAACCCTCAAAAGGCTCTTATTTCAAAATGTGATCAGCTTTAAAGTAGTAGATCTCGATGAAATCTACAACTTTCATGTTGATCACTTTTTGATTTGAAGCAGTTTAGGCCCCCGATTTGGGCACCGATTCACGCCGAACATATGTATGGACGTCCGGGTTCGGCGTGAATTTTTTTCGGGGCTCAAATCTGGGGCCTAAACGACTTCAAATCAAAAGGTTATCAACATGAAAGTTGTATATCTCATCGAGATATACAACTTTTATGTTGATTACCTTTCGAAACAAGATACATTTGAGGGTCAATTTTGTGGTTCTTTGTGTGAGATATATTAATGTTTTGATAGCAATTGCTCTTAATTCAAATTTTTTTATGTCCTCTCCTTATCGTTCTTTAAGATTATCTTGTGTACAATTCACCTTAGTTTGTAGGGTTCTGACTTCTTCAAATAGGAGGAGATTCTTGGGTATTATATCCATAATAGGCCCTAATTTGAAGAAGTATCCCTTGAACTAAGATGAATTGAGATTTTATTTGATTGCGTGTTTTTAGTTATGTTCTTGCAGGACTCTATTGCTAAGTATAACCCAATGTTAGGTTACAGTGGGTCATGAAACACAGGACTATACAATGTAATTCCTCATTGTGTATGCCAATATGTTGGCCCACGTGTAATCTCTCTATTGGAGTATACTTCTATTTCAAGTGCATTAGAAGAATCGAGGAAGGATAGGTTGCTGAATTCAGAAGGACAGAAATTTTCTCTAAGGAAAATTCATTGAGTATCGTAGAGTATACTCGTCGAATTCGTTTACTTCATCTGTTGATACTCATTGAATTCATTGGGTATACTTACTGATACTCATCGAATTCGTAGGAATTTATTCTGCAAATTTTTCCTGTATCCTTGAGAATCGGCCAAGTAAAAAGCGCCTAGTATGCTTGTCGATATTCGTCGAATTCGTTGAAAGTACCTTTTGATACTCGTCAAATTCATGGAGTATGATAGTCAATATTCGTCGAATTCGTCGAGTCTCTTTAGGAATGCGCTGAGTTCTCAGATAGATTTGTCTAGAAATGTCTAAGTCATTTTCTTCAAAGAAGTTCGATGAGTATACCCTCATATACACGAAGATACTCGACGAATAATACTTTGGTTTTTAATTTTCTATTTTCAAATTTCCGTCACGGCTCATCCTGACCGCCATGTACAGTAACCTACAAATGTCTCCATATGGAAATGATTTCTAGCCATTAGAAGAAGAGGAGTTCTTATAAATACATAGGGTGAATTTCGTTAAACCTTAATTGTGTAAATCATTCAGAATTGAGAAGTTTCTGAAAACTTTTGTCAGCATACGTGATCCCGATATTCATGACTGTCTCTCGGCCGACGATGACAATTCTTCACGATTCGTTCTTACTCAAGAGAGTTGACTAGATCTTTGATCTCTGAAAGTCTACCTTCTTTTCAAATCTAGTTGATTCTGAGTGTTCATATCAGGACTTCAAAGATTCAAGTTCTCTATTCCTCAAGGCTTCCAAGTTCAACTTTTCAGAGGAATAAAAGACTGTGGTTTTTAGATTTGAAGAAGATTAGTTTATATAAATCTTTTTGTACTATTGTAGGAGGTCTTATCTCAGAGTTGTAGATCCTTATTTTTGGATCGAGTTGTAGGAGTGGTATTCTCCGAGTTATAGGAGTGTTGTCTCCGAGTTATAGGAGTTGAGGATCCGAGTTATAAGATTATTTTCTATCTAAGATAAAGGTGATGTAGCTGAATCAATCCCTTAGTGGTAGATAGGCGAGGCGGGACAGTGGATGTACCCAAATCGGAGAACCACTATAAATTCTCTATGTTTCTATGTGCTTATTTTGTACTAATTTTTATTCCGCTAAAAGACGAAGAACTCACCTATTCACACACACCCCCGTCTAGGTGATTTAGGTTGACTACTAGACACTTTCACATAACATGAGAACATACAAAACAAATATCAAAAGGGGATACACTTCATGTGTCTTAGGCCTTCTTGGTCGGCATGCTTGCTCTAGCTTGCGATTCTTGTCCTATAAAAATTTGTTGTAATGTCGGTTAGCAAAGACTAACCTCAACTGTGTAACCAACACTCCTCCTCCTAGCCATCCTGAGCAGATCCCGAGGCACTCCATCATCCTGCAGGTCAGCACTTCATATGCATGTAATAAAATATAAACTAACATAAAATAACAAGATTTGGTATATCAAGCATCAAACACGTTTCTATATTGAACATGTAAATTGAAGTGGGCCTACAATACAACATGTATGCAATCTTGGGTTTCTCTCATAGCACCCTATAGAGCGTATGATTCTAACACACTATCACAAATCATCACATGGGAACTCTCATTCACCAAAGGCATACAGGCGCATGGCCAAGAACTCTCCCTGAGATCCCACCCATACATAGATCACAACACCATCGGGCTTGTCCATCAGCTCCACCATTCTTGCCTATTTTACCAATTTAAGAACAACTAATGCTAAAGATCCTTGTTTGATCTTGCCCTCTTGTGGGCTTCATTGCCTGAGCTTGTCCAAAAGCTTGGCATCCTCGCCAGTTTCCACATGAGGGGACTTGTCTTGTCGGGACACCCTCCACACGTGAATCACAACATCACGGGGTAAACCAGTCGACCACAAAGACAAATCCATGCCTCCATTTTTGATTCAACAAGCATATCCTTTCCCACCCTAAACAAACATTTGTTCTCACACAAAATTAAGGGCATCACAATGGCATCTTCGCCGCAATCGGATATCTAACAAAAATCCTAATATGAACGTCAAACAACATCACCGAATTGGACCACCGACCATAGTTTTGGCTTCACCCACCATGCCTAATCCACTAGCAGAGAGGATTTCTAACGCAAATGTATGCTGAGGATAGAATCAATCGACTCAGTGGTTTATCTTGAACTATAGCGACCCGAACCACTCTCATTTGAGAGATTTGGTGCCTAAATACTCAAATAAGGGCATAAATAAAATGGATGCAATGAATGCATCCTAAGAACCAGAAGGAGAAATATCGTTACCTTATGAAGCCTCTTCCTTTCCTTGGAAACTTATAGAAGCATTGATGAATGTGTTCACCTCCAAGCCCTCTCCACGGATCTAGCCTCAAATCGATGAACGAAGCTCTAAACCTTTGTTAATGGTAGAATATGCTTCTTCTTCCTCCTCTAAGCTCTCTCCAAACTCTAACCCCTCAAACCTTAAAGAGGAAAAATGGGAAGAAAGAACCCAACTGCCCTATTTAGGATTCACGGACGGACATTTCTGGGCCATATGATCAAGTTCTAAGAAGATCTGACACCCTAAAAATGCCTCTACGGAACTTGTTTCGTCCACTACCGTCGATTAGTAGGTACCTACCGCGTCACGGTAAGATCAATAGCCCGCTAAATTCCTCGGGCCATTGCGCTACTGCCAGTGGTAATCCTATCACAAGGCGTTAGCTACTCAACGCTATCGCTAGAATTCAATGCTAAGTCCCCACTCGACAAAAACTACACGTCGAACTCAAAAGCAACACGTTGAAAAAGGGCTACCGTCGTGCGGTAGCTTCCAGAGACTCCAAATTCCTTAAACATATAAAATGGGGTGTTACGTACATCATCCGTAACTCCATTAATTTTAAAAATATCACATATTTCTAAAAAGTTAGAAATATGCATGTTGGGGTCCTCATCCTAAAGCCCATCAAATTGTATGTATTTTTTGTAGCATTTGAATAATGATTAACTTCAACTAAAAATTATAGTTCGCAATAGCGGGTCGAACAATACTTGATTAAACATCATCCAAATTTGGATGGGTTTAATAGGACATAGTCCTTTGTTCAACCACATTTGGAACTCCCATACTAGAAAAGTAATATAAGAAGGAGAAGAAGGAAAAATAGAAGGACAAGAAGAAGAAGAAGGCGACAAAGGTAAAGTTAAAGAAAAAGAAGTGTCTCCTACGGATTCCTCAACCAAATCATTAGAATTGAGATCACATTTCTAAGCGTGGTTGTAAGGTTTTCCTAATTTCCAGATCCAAATCAAATAGATTTGACAGATTCTTTTGGGTCATACACCAAAGAAGACAAAATTAAAATAGAAAAATTATAACTAAAAGTGCCCGGATTTCTCAAGGACTATCCCGTAAAAGGTTTGCAAAGTACTAGGTGGTCTTGGGGGATGAAAACCTGACACGGCTCTTGTAACGCCCTTGAATTTCTGATAATTATTTTATTCGCATAATAATAGCGTAAGGGTGTTACGTTAGTTCAAGAGTTTCGTATGCCAGCAGTTTCTTCTTAAACATCGATTATTTAAGGTACTAAATAAGTTTTCAATATATTTAATTAAAATCCTTCCCCTATAAAAAGGTCGAACCCTTAGAATTAGGTTTTTATGGAAACATCTTCTTCTTCCGTCGAACAAGACTATGTGACAGGAGGAGGAGTCGGCCTTTTCGGAAATATTTTGTTCGTCATCACCAGAGCTTGAGTGCAGAAAATTTTCGTTGGAGAAGAGATTCGTACTATTCTCGTCGAGATCTTCGAGTGTGCGGTGAGTATTTTCAATTTCATGGATTTTTAAGGTTGTAGCGAGTAGCCATAACCCTCGTTTTTACCCCAAATCTTTCAGATTGGTTTGTTACGAGTTTCTTGCTGCCGATCTGTGGCATGGTGTGCTAAGGAATCCAGAAATTTAGAGAATTGAGGCAAGTAGCAGCCTACCCCTCTTTCTTTGTTGTTATTGTTCTTCTCCCTTCTTTTTTTATTGTTAGGATCTAAGAAGAACGTGTTTTTATCTCCTTTGTGTTTGAAATTTTGGATTTTGAGATTTGTAAAATTTAGTTTATGCAGATTCGTCGAGTGTTCCCGAGAAGTCAAGTAAAATTCATCGAGTATTCTCATATAATCTAAGTAGGATTCGTTGAGAGGTTAAGTAGAATTCGTTGAGTGTTCACGAGAGGACAAACCAAATTCATCAAGTGATATCGTGAGGTAAAGCCGAATTCATCGACAGTTCCCGTATAGTTGGCAATATTAGTCGATGAATCTAAGTAAAATTCGTCAAGAGCTTAAGCGAATTCACTGAGTATTCTAAGTAGAATTCGTCAAGTGTTCACGAGTGATCAAGCCAAATTCGTCGAGTTTTCTCCTGAAGCCGAGTAAAATTCGTCGAGTGAACAGTAGATTCGTCGAGTGTTTTCGTGAAGTCTAACTGAATTCGTCAAGTGAATAGTAGATTCGCCGAGTAGACCCTTAGAAATTTTTGGATTTTCTTTCCATGCATCATTGTTGAAATTATCCAGCGTCTACCTAAATCACCTAGGGGGGTGAATAGGTGAAGTTTGTGTTTTTACGCAGAATAAAAACTACTCTAAAAATAAGCACACAAACACATTGATTTATAGTTGTTTCCCGAGTTGGGTACGTCCACTTTCCCGCCTCGCTCATCTACCACGAAGGGATAGATTCGGCTACTTCACTAATACTCAAATTTTGTCAAATCTTACACCTCGGAGCCGCAATACCTACAACTCGGAGATGACGCTCCTACCACTCGATCCAAAATCAGATCTACAAATTTGATCAACAAACCGATCTGCAAACTTATCCAAAAACGGATCTACAAACTCGAAGAAAATAAACTACAAAATTAAATGAATATTACAAAATTTTACAATCACCCAGACAAGATTTGAGATCTTCAATCCATTGTTCTTCGAGAATAATAGATCTTGAACTTTCTTGGAGAACAAGAAAATTTTAGACTTAGAAGATCATGAATCTTGACTTGAATCTTCAAACGACTTGATCAGGAGGAGTATAGATCTGTATAGAGAGACCAATCCAGTCATGTATGTCGAAGAAGATGAATCACACCGATCGTCAACGGCCGATCCGAGAAATCTCGAAGTTACTGTGCGTCTGTGGCAGATCGGGCGGAAAATCCGATTTTTGGAAATGTTTCTAGGTTATAAAATGAGATCAATAGTACGATTAATTAGAATGGAATTCATCCTACATATTTATAGTGAATCCCTAGCCAATGGTTAGAAATAAACTTCCAAAAATGAAACCTAGAAAACATTGTGCATGGCCGACCAAACCACCAGAGATTTTGAAAAATTCGAAAAAATGAACTAAGTCAAATTCGTCGAGTATCACCGAGTATCATTAGTATACTCGCTGAATGGTCTATAATATACGATGAATAACACTTAGACAAATCCGCTCAAACCGACAAATCACTCAACGTCAAGGCGGAGACCATACTCGACGAATTCGATGAGTATCGGTTGGTATACTCGACGAATTCATCGAGTATCGGCTATCTCACTCAATGCACTCAATGCCTGGCCAAGTGATATTTGACGAATGAGACTTAGAAAAATCCAGATAAGTAGTGTCGACTGGACTTGACGAATTCAGCGTGTATCGTCTAGTACATTCGACGAAATCAGCGAGTATTGTTAGATACATTTGACGAATTCGATGAGTATACACCATGATACTCGGTGAATTTCACTTGGATGATTTTCCAATTGTCAGATAATTTTCCCTAAGTATAAATGATGAATTCAACAAGTGTTGGAAGGGATATACGACAAATTCGACGAATATGAATGATCATACTCGATGAATTCGACGTGTATTCCTAGCCATACTCGATGAATTTTACTTAGGATAATTCATGTCCTTCTTATTCCAAGCCTTGATCCTTCCTTGATCCTTCTCCTGTACTTGGGATAGAAGTACACCCCAATAGAGAGATTATATATGAGTCAACACCTTGGCCTACACAATGAGAGATTACATTGCATAGTCCTGTGTTTACTGACCCACTATAATCTGACAATTGTGTGTACTTAGAAGTGTAAACCTGCAAGTACATAGCTCAAATAGCAACATCAAATACATTCACAATTCCTCTTAGTTTAACTGGGCCCTTCTTCAAATCCGTGTTATTGTGGATACAATACCCAACAATCTCCCCCTATTTGAAGAAGTCAGAACCCTATAAGCTAAGGTGAATTGTACACAAAAAATAAAATATTAAGACTTGAAAATATAAATGAAATTAAAAAATAACAACACGCATTCTCAGTCAACATAAAAATCACACACACACACACACACACACACACACACACACACACACACATATATATATATATCAAAATGTTCATTATTTAGGGGGAAACCAACAACACTCAACACATAAAACATGATATATGACTATTGGGTCTGCTTACTCTGCCTCTTTATTATCTGCTTATCAAAAAAACCCTTGGCTTCGGAGAGTTCTTTGGAGGGGCTAGAGGCATCAGATAAACAATTTGATTGTTTTTGAAATGAATCTTCTCTTTATACATGTCAGCTTGTACTTGTTCCATTCTTCTTGATTGTAGTGGTGCCGATATTTTTCACCACCAAGATCGACCAAGGAGAATGTATCTAAGATAATTGCTCTAGATATAGGGCTCCAAACCTCTTCCATCTCTCTGTTTGGTTCTGACCCGACTGCCGACGAGCCTTCCCCACATCTCCTTCTCTTGTGCACTTGAGCAGCTAGAATGTCTTCAACAAGTTCTATATTTGGAGCCTCAGCAGCAGCAGCAGTAGTATCAGCCTGTGTGTCTGCCCAATATTGAGAGTAATCCTCAGTAGATTGAACCTCATCATGAGAAGGTACAAAAGGTACCTGAGCTTCCTGGCCTGGCCTACCAAAGATATCCTTGTGAAGCCACGAGAAGTTGTCAAAGTTGTAGTCATTTACTCCTTTGAAATTTGCTAACATCGCTTCCTCAAGCGCATTTACCTTAGAGACCACCTTAGCTTCCATGGACTCCTCCCCCTTTCTGACTAATTCAGCCAAAGCATTTGCATAAGCTTGCATGCTATTGTCATAACGTGCCATTGAATTATTATGAGCTTCAATCGTAGTTTTGGCATTAGTATAAACATTATACATAACTTTCTGATTTCTCTCTAGTCCTTTCATAACAAACTCAACTCCTTTTCCACCTTGGGTAAACCAGGAGTCTAACTTGGCATCTAGCTTGTCAAATCTTATGTTAACCTCAGCTAGGACTTTATTCAGATCTCTTTTTGTATCTTTCACCTTTTTCAGAACACTTTTCATTGAGGAATCAAAATATGCCTTCTTCTTGGCCAACATCGCCTTTATGCTATGCACGATTGTGCTACCAGTAGTATAACTTGGAATCTCAGGGATAGGAGTGTTCAGCAGATACTCACTGGAAGACTACTCTATTGGAGATAAATGAGTTTTAAAAGTTGTACCAAAGTTTACAGCAAAAGTCAGAACTGGAGTCCGCTCCTCAGCATCTCCTTCCTCATTTAAAATAACCACAACCTCCTCTGCAGTAGTTGGAGGTGCATCTGGCATCTTGCCTATTCTTTTCTCAAGGTTGTGCATGAGCCTGGCAACCTCAATTGCAACTGATATAGAAGGCCTAGTCTCCTCTCCCTCAGAAGTTGAAGTGGGAATAATTTTTAGGAGAGGGACAATCAGGTTCTCCATTACCATTAGTTCACTAGTAGTAACATCAGTATCAGCAAAAGCCTCATCATCAACATCATCTTCAACATCAGCATCCTCCTCAACATCATCAGCAAAACCCTCATCTTCAGCTTCCTCAGGCACTAACTCTTCAACAATAGTCTGAGCAATCTTGGCAACCTCTGTCATCAGATTCTCTGTTTTTGCAACTCTTGCATCTGAAACTGGCACTGACTTTAGAATAACACTCAAGGGTACTATAATTGTGGCTGCTTGTGTTTCAACTATCTCCCCCCGATTACTGCACTCAAACTCTCAGGAATTTCACTAGGGTGTGGAGAGGTAATCCTGACATTAGAAGCCTGTTCTACCTCCTCCACCTACAATACATGGGCTCACCCTGGCCTCAATATCATTATATCCCACCTAGAAAATATGGAAGAATCTATTTTCTTCAAGTGATGGATACGCATGCCTTTGGTCATATCAAACCTGTCACCATCCAGCTGATTCAGGTACAGGCTGATAATCCTCCCAAAGTTGGGAGTGCGAAGGTTGTCCTTGATCTTCTCAAACAGCAGAGCACCTCAATCAAGTCTCTTTCTGTAGATGACGACTACCAGGGTCTTGAACATCTTATTAGATAGGTAATCATGGGAACCGGTTTTGCATAACAACACTTTCCCCATGATGTCTGAGAGAAGCTTGCCTTCTTCGTTCATTCCTTTACGCTTAACTACTTTGGTACCTCAGGGCAGTCTACAAAATAGGAGAGCCCTAAATAATTCGTCCTCATCTAGGTAGTCAGCTTCTTCACAAGTAAGGAGTCGTAAGTACCTTGAGAAAAGTGACGCTTTCACTTTAACTTTGGTCTTTTGAACCTTGCTCTTGATGACTCTATCTTCATAACGGAGTATGGCATTATGCAAGAATTCGAGAACTTCCTTGTCCAGAACCTTGCATGGATGTTCTAGGGCAAAGGAGAGTCCAGTGGTCTCCAATATGAGGATAATGTTGCAGAATTCATCGGAGGCTGAGGCAAAACCTGTGCGAACTAGTTTGCCTCCCCCTAGTAGACCACTTGTGGATCTCGGAGCCATGAGTAACATTGAACACTTGATAGAACTCTGTAGAACTTGATTTCCGCAACTGTTGGAATCGGCAAAACCTGGGGCTCGGGAACACAGCACTGTCAGAATTTGTCGACGAGACGTTGCGACACCGTCGGCTAGGGTTTGGACGAGATTCACAACCCTAATCGAGGAAGAAGTCAAGCTCAAATTGCTGGAACCACTTAAGGTAGACGATTACTTGTCACGGGAGCCGAAGAGTCGATAGGCAGTGTCGATGAATCAGCTTGACAGACTCGTTGAATTGTGCAGTGCGGTTGCCCCCTCTTGACTATATATATATATATAATTTTAAATTGACCTAGAAGGCGCGTACCTGTACTTTACTACTCTTCAGATCTAATAAAGAAATATATAAATTTGCCATAAAAGAGATTCTGCGAGTTTTGCTGGTGGTCGAGTCAGATTCGGCGAGTATCGCATAAATATTCGATGAGTCGACGACTTGAGCTCTGATACTCAACGAATTTGCCTTGGGACAATTTTCTTACTTTGTGAAATAATTCCCGAGTGAATTCCTTCTTTCTTGGCCTTCTTCATGAGTATATCTTCATCATGCCTAGTTTTGTTTTGACGAATGAGAACTTTGCCTTGTCCAGTGGCTTAGTAAAAATATCCACGATCTGCTTATCCGTCGGGACATAGCTGAGGGGTATATCCTTGTTCTCCATATGACCCGGATGAAGTTATACCGCACCTCGATGTACTTTGTCAGCCTATGAGAGACTGGATTTTTAACAATCGCTATTGCGTTGGATGAGTCGCAATATATTGGAATCTCTTTAAACTTCAAGTTGTAGTCTTCAAGTTGATTCCTGATCCATAGAAGCTTTGCGCAATAACTACCCGCAGAGATATACTCTAACTCAGCCGTAGAAGTTGTCATACAATTTTGTTTCTTACTGCTCCAAGAAATAAGTCGTCTTTCGAGGAATTGGCATGTCCCAGAAGGGCTTTTCCTCTCATCCCGGCTTCCTGCAAAATTGGCATATGAAAAAACAATTAGCTCGACATCATTATTTCTTGGGTACCATAAGCCAAGATTGGGTGTACCCTTAAAGTATTTTAAAATTCGCTTTGTAGTAATGTAATGAGATTCCTTTGATTTCCCCTGAAATCTAGCGCAGACGCATGTTGAAAACATTATATCTGGTCTACTGGCAGTGAGGTAAAGCAAGGATCAAATGATGCTTCTGTACTTGGTTTCATCAAGAGGTTTCCCTTTCTCATCCTTGTCCAGAGACACAGGTGAACCCATTGGAGTCCTCATAGAGGTTGCGTTCTCCATTCCGAATTTCTTAAGAATCTCCTTGGTGAACTTCGTCTGAGAGATGAAAATTTCATCTTTAGATTGCTTCACATGAAGTCCTAAGAAATACTTCAGCTCTCCCATACTGCTCATTTATAACTTACCTTGAATAAGTTTGGAAAACTTCTTGCAAATGTTGTCTTCCATAGAGCCAAATATAGTATCGTCGACATAGATTTGCACTAGCAGAATCTTGTCTTTTACTTCCCTAAGAAATAATGACTTGTTTATCTTCCCTCTTGTGAACTTGTTCTCAAGAAGGAAGCTAGACAATGTCTCATACAAGCTTGGGGAGCTTGCTTTAAACCGTATAGAGCTTTATTTAGAAATTAAACATAATCAGGGAAATTTGAATTTACAAAACCTGGGGGTTGCGCTATGTATACTTCCACTTTCAAATTCCCATTTAGGAATGATGGCTTCACGTCTAGTTGGTAGACGGTGAATCCTTTGAGGGCAGCATATGCAAGAAACAACCTGATCACCTCGAGCTTAACCACTAGAGCAAAAGCCTGGCTTTATTCTTGATAATGACTCCATTTTCATCCAGCTTGTTTCTGAAGATCCACTTTATGTCAATCACGTTTTGTCCCTTGGGCCTTGGTACCAACTCCCAGACTTTGCAATGTTCAAACTGATTCAGCTCCTCTTGAAATTCTAAAATCCAAGAAGCATCCTTGTTTGCCTCTTCAAATTTCTTTGGCTAAACCTGTGATAGAAAACTAAGATGCATTATCTCATTAGCTGTACCTCTTCTAGTTCTAACACTTTCTCCTGGCTCTCCAATTATTTTATCAACTGGGTGATCTCTTAGGTGTCTAAACCCTATATTTCTTGTCTCCCACCAGCAGGTTCTGCATCGTTTGGTTCATCCTATGGAGGTTAAAGCAATTATTCCTCTAGCGGTTCTACATCTACCAAGCTTAGATCGACGATCTTGGTCGAGCTTGGAGCTTCTTTCTTGATAGCTTCATCCAAGCTTAGTTCCTTGAACTTGGTACCTGCATCTGCACCAATAACACTAGACGAGTTGCTTTGGAGCATGTTTGTCTCATCAAATACAACATTGATTGACTCTTCTACCACCAGAGTTTTCTTATTGAAATCCTATATGCCTTACTATGGCTACTATAACCTACAAAAATACCTTCAAAACAATTTTCATTAAACTTTTTGCGGTAATACTTCCCATTATTAAGTACAAAGCATTTACTTCCAAATATTCTTAAATAAGACACAGTCTGTTTTCTGCCCTTCAATAGCTCATAGGGGTCTTACGATAGCTTTTGTTGATGAGTGCTCTGTTTTGTACGTGACGAGCTATGTTGACTTCTTCAGCCCAGAAGTACTCCGAAAATGAAGTGTCGTTCAACATAGTTGTACATGCTTCAATTAGGGTTTTGTTCTTTCTCTCAGTAACTCCATTTTATTGTAGAGTGCGTGGGGAGGAAAACTCATGAAAGATACATTGACTTCCACAAAATTCTGTCATGGCACCAAACTCAAATTTTGTTCCATGGTAACTTCTAATTTTGACCACTAAGCAGTTCAATTCGTTCTGAATTTGCCAGACAAAATTTGTGAATGTGTCGAAGGTGTCTGACTTGTGTTTCAGAAAGAACACCCAAGTAAAATGCGTGTATTCATCAACAATTATTAACGTTTAGACCATACCTCCTAAACTGTGAATAGGCATTGGACCGAATAAGTCCATATGAAGTAGGTATAAACTTCTTAAAGAATCTTTTCCAGCTATGCCCTTGAGGGTATCCCTTGTCTGCTTACTCATTTTGCATGAGTGACACAGACTCTATTTAAGGCACATGATGTTGGGGGCATCGCGCACTAAGTTGTGAGAGAATAACATATTTATTGTTTTAAATAAATATGTGCTAATCTCTTATGCCATTGGTCACAAAGAGACGCACTATATTTTGCAAGAAAACATAATGGTGTAGAATTGTCTAAGCAGAGAAAATTTAAACAAAAAATATTTCTGCCCCGAGGGCCTGTTAAGACCGTCTCCAAATTTGTAGAAGACTTTATCAAACACTTGTCCTTGCAGAACTCAACGATATAGCCTTTATCACATAGCTGACTTATTCTTATAAGATTATGGTGTAATCCTTCAACATAAGCCACGTCTGTGAAAGAGACTACTCTATTGGAGATTATACCAGAGCTTTTTATAGTTCCCCGGTCTGACCCTCAAAAAATTACTTTTGGTCCGTCTTTAACTGGGTTGAAATCAAGCAACAAGCTTCTTGTCCCGGTCTTGTGCAGAGAGCATCCACTGTCCAAATACCAGATCGGATTTTTGTTGGCCTTTGGACATACCTGCAATGACAAATCACTTTACCTTAGGAACCTAAACATATTTGGGTCCTTGGTTCCTGGTCAGCTTAACACGACTAGCAACATTAACTCTATGAGTGGTCGGCCTCGCATGGTTAACTTGTGGAGTTACAAAAATAGCAGGGTTAAACCAGCAATCTACGCAAAAATGACCAATTTTATCACAGCACTAACAGTCAAACCTATCGTACCTTCTCTTGTAATCCTACTTTACCTTTTGAACGTGAGGTCTAGCAGGTGCAACATACTTGGAGGAGGAAGCCTCCTGATTATAGCATACGCATGGCTTCTCCATCTCCTTTGTTTTAGGTATAAATGTTTTGGCTTTTAGTGCCCACTTATGGTTATGTCCATGATCATAAGGACCTTAACTCTTGATTTCAATCTCTTTGTAAGGTGCTTTGAAAACACTGGAACCATAGTCTCGGGGATGGGTCCATCCCTAGTATCGCTTCTTGGGCTCTACATAACAAGGCCTAGCCATATTACCATAGGATGACTCAAGGTCAAACTTGTTTGTCGGGAAGATTACCTTCCAAAATGAGGGTTGACATAAAGGTGCCTTCCGCTTTTCTTTGGCACTGGCTTTCTTGGCAACCTTACCTTTTCCAACTATGTGTCCAAGACCACTACCCTTCTTTGGAGCTGAGAACTCATCAATGACAGGGAGAATAGTCTTTGGCTTGGAGTAACTCTCAACAAGTTTTCACTCCACTAAGAGCTTTTCTTCTCGCTCATCAAGATATTTCTCTTTTAGACTTATTAGTTCAATCGAGCTTTACAATTCCTCTTGTACGGAGTGAACTTCACTTATTTCGAATCCATGGGACACGTTGCAGTCGGATAGGATATCACTATCAATCGATACCCAGTATCGTTAGGCGATATGTCCAATATATATACGACTCATTATTTTGTGGAGATTATTTCTTGAAGTTTCTTTTGTGTTCCTTCCCATGCAACCAACCCAGAGAGCTCTAGCATCTAGAAAGACTCAATCATCCCAAGAAGGTTCAGGTGTGGAGAAGCGACGATTCATACCCGGCTCCTGAAGAAACCTTGGTAAGGATTCGTCGGCATCTTCAATGCTACATTTTGAGGGAGTTTTCATTCTAATTTATTATTCGTAATTGATAAAGGAAATCATCATCTTGTGCGTGGAATCTTAGTCCTTGTGTGGCTTAGGAGAGAATCGTTGCCTTGTGCATGGAGTCTAGGTCCTTGTGCAACTTAGGGAGTTCTTGCGGCCTTGTGAGCAGCGACTAGTTCGTGTTATGATCTAGGTTGTGGCAAGTAGCTAGATCTAGGAAGAGATACGCTATAGACAACCGCTTCTTGTTGGAAAGACCGTTGAATTCAAAAGAAGTTTGTAATTTTTCAAAGACTTGATCTCTAGCTTCATAGAGATATATTATATTTTGTTTAACACTTATGAAATAAATTATCATCATTTTTATTCTTGTGATTTACTAAGTGTTTATTCTTGATTATGAAAAATTAGTTTTTGATTCTGCTATTATTTTTTCAAGCAAAAAATTAATTTAAAATTATAAATAATACTAACCCTTATTAACCCCCCCCCCTTTAAGGTCGTCTCATGATGCAACATTATCAAATCTTGGTTTATCTTGATATCTGTCTCTTCTCCTAGAACCTTCTGATTTTATCAATTTTCAAAATCTTCTTGCTGAAAGATTAAACATCTCATTCTCTATAACAGATGGCTCATCCTCAGTATCTTTAAAAGCAACTGATTTTTCTCTAGTAGTTAAGTTATTCTTCTTAGCTTCTATTTCAGCTATACTCTTTAGCAATTACTAATATGACTTCAACTTTCCTAGCAAAGCATTTATTGTAATTCCTTTGTAACACCGTGATTCTCTGATGATTCAAATTCTAGAATCTTATGTACTTGGGAAGAACATGAGTAATTTATCATTTATTTCAGTAAGTAATATATCTTTATTAAATCCTTTCAGCTCATTGAATATCATACTGAATCTGTCATATATTTCTGCTTAAGATTCATCATTTTTTTTTTGAAAATTCTCATAATATGAGATTAAAAGTGATCTTCTAACTTTTCTCTCATCTACACTTCCTGCAACTATTCTTGAAATTGATTCCTATAACTCTTTTGCTGTTTGGCAATCAACAACTTTATGAAATGTATCATCAGACGTAGTAGAGACTAGTATGTTCATAGCTTTTGCATCATAATCTTTTATCCTCTTCTCTATGTCTGTCCATTGACTTCCTTATACAGGTTCTACAGTTGTATTTCCCTCTGCATCCTTCTTGTATGGAATTGGTAGTCTTATTAAAATTAATTCAAATATATCCTCATCAATAGAGTTCATGTATTATCTGATTCTAGTTTTCTAGAGTCTAAAATTTCCAAGATTACAAACCTGTGACCTAGTAGATGCAAATTCTTTGAATGTATTTGAAGACATTTTTGAAAATATAAATGTAAATATACTAAAGAAACTAAAAAGATCTTTTGATCAAGGTGTTAACCTTTTATGGATTAATCCTGTACATTAACCACATAATGATCAACCTACCTCTAATACCAATTGAAATGAGATAGCAGTTGCTAATTACCTCTGAGTTTTCTCTAGAGGGGGGAGGGGTGAATAGAGAATAAATTTTTTATTTCAAATACCTAGTTTAATTCATAGAATTGGCATATACATCAACAATTAACCATAAATAGATACAGGTATATAAAATCACAATACAAAATTGAAAATAAACACAAAAACACAGAAGTCATAAAGATTATAGTGGTTCTCCTTCAATATTGGTACATCAACTCTTCTACCCCCTTGGTAGGAATTCACTATCATAGTGTCTGTCTTTTTATCAGGAGGCTCTTAGAACTAACACTAGATCTTTTGATAAGGAGATCTTAAACCAATACAATATGATTCTTTTCTAAAGGACACTCTCAAAACCTATCACTGAATCCTTTGAAGACAGATTCTCAAAACTCTTTTCACAAAGTGTAAGAAGAAAATGAAAGAAGATTTGTGATAAAATTAATCTTCTCTCTGTGTCCTCTTAGCAGATTTATGAGGACTAGTAATGATTATATATAGAACTTTTGATGAATCTCTGAATATCAAAATCACATCGATTATGAGCCTTATTTCCAAACTATCCTTGAATCTTCTTTGAAACTGACGTAATTTCCACTTGAGAAGAAGAAGAACTAATTCTCTGTAGCAGATTCGATCTTAATCTAACAATCTACTGATTGATGAAAGAAATTAAATTATTGATGTTGATCTTCGAAACTTTCTTTGTTGAAATCAATTTATCACAATCTGATATGGATTTCTTAATAATCTGTAGTTGATTATTGATGTGTAGAATCAATAATAACTCATCATCCTTGTTTTTTCGGTTGTATCCCATCATGTATATGTATGGAATGACATATTCTAACGTCTCTAAGCTTATATTATGCAAACCCCTTATTGAATTAATTCTCATTGAAAACCTCAAAATAAATTCTGTTAAGAAATTAAGTCGATGTAATGCCGAGTTCTAATCGAAGAAACATCGAATTCTGACTGTCTGTAAGAATAACTTTGTAGTTGACATTCTATTGATATCATGTTGAAGTATGTATTGATATAATTATTTGAGTGCCTTCGACTTATTAATTTTCAATTGCTCTAACTTTTATTCAAAGTAGCATCAAATTCTAGTCAAAGTTGTGCCAATTTCTAGTCAACGCATGTTGGTAAATCATGACTTTTCTTATAAATTTAGTATGTCTTTCATATGAACTTTATATCAATAACATTCTAGGACATCTAAGACAAAATTACCTTTACTACACATCATGGGTAATAAACCTAGTATGTAAAATCACTAAAAATAATTTGTTAAGATAAAACATAAGGGTTTTTTCCCAACAAGTGTCCTCCTCATTCTGCATGTGCCGAATAGAGAAGGTCCAGAATAAACTGATCATACCATTGAACTTTATCAGGAACCAATAGAGATCTGAATCTCTCATCTCAAACTCCCCTTCTACTTCGATTGTCTCTGCCATTGAATCTGTTGAGACCTTCTCATCCTAGATCCCTAACTCCCTTACCAAGCAGAGCCCTGCTATGACAGCCTTATACTTGGCTTGATTTTTAGTGAGAGGGAAACAAATGTCAATTACATGCTTGATCTTTGTCCCCTATAGACTCACCAACACTACTCCCCTCCCAGGTAATATATTCATGATTCCCTATCAATAAGCAACTCCCAGGACACATACTCGAGAGACTCAGATTCCTCTGCCTCCATAACATATTTGGACAGGATGTCGGCCACCTCATGTCCCTTCATTAACAATCGCAGGACAAAAGAGATCACAAACTTTCTCAACTTCAATGACCACTCTGTTATCCTTCCTAAGTACTCCACCCCTTCCATATTGTTGAGAAAATGGAAATCGGTCACAACTTTAATCGAGTGCACCTGGAAATATGACCGGATCTTCCTGACGGAGAAGACCATACCAAATGCCAACTTCTCAAGGATGGGGTACCTGAGCTCCGTCTTCCTCAGGACCCTATTAACATAATATATGGGTAGTTGTTTCTTTTCTTCCTCTCAGACTAGAACTGAGCTTATCTCCTCAGCTCCCACCCTACTATACAGAGTCAGATCATCTCCTTTTCATGAACCTTGGAGTACTGGGGGATGCATGTGCTACATCTTCAAAGTCTGGAAGGCCTCCTCGCACTCCTGTGACCACTCGAACCTCTAGTTTCCTAGCAATATCTTAAAGATGGGTAAGCACTTCTCCCCTACTCGGGAAAGGAACCTACTCAACCCTGCCAGCTTCCCTATCAGGTTTTGAACCACCTTAGCATTCTTAGGAGATTCCAGGTCTAGGATCTCCTACACTTTTTTTGGGTTGGGCTCTACCCATGCTAAGGTTAGGAGGTGACCCCAAATACTTCCCTCTCTATGCCCCGAAGGCACACTTTAAGGGGTTGAACATCATTTTGAACTTTCTCAGGGTGAAAAAAAGTCTATTCTAGGTCCTGGAGGTGAGACTTGACATTCTTGCTCTTCACCATCAAGTGATCCACGTAGAACTCAAAATTTCTCCTCTTACGCTCCCTGAAGACTCATTCAATCATCCGTTGATATGTTGTCCCTACATTTTTTAACCTGAAGGGCATCATCTTGTAGCAATAAATCCATCGCCTGTGAAGAACAAAATTTCCTTATCATCCAGGGGGGTGTATTCAGATCCAATGGTAGCTATAAAAAGCATTCAAAAGACTCATTAAAGGGAAACCGTCCGCTGAATCTACCAACATGTCGATTCAAGGCAAATCATAACAATCCTTGTGGCACACTTTATTCAATAGAGAGAAGTATATACTCTTTCTCCATTTCACATCTCTCTTCTCCACCATTATAATGTTCGAGACCTAGCCTGGGTATTGGATCTCATAAATAATTCCGGCCTCCAACAACTTTCCTAAGTTCTCCCCTATCAGTTTTACAAGATTGGTTACCACAAACCTCTTCTTCTAGTAAATAGGACGAACACTTGGGATCGAGGTTGAAGAGATGGCATGTGTAACGCTCCTGGCTTCCTACTATTGAAAAAAAAACACTTTTGGCTTTTTGGAGCTATCACTGGCGATAGTGTGCCACCTGGCATACAACCAAACATTAGTTGGTCGTATGACTGTTATTAAGTGGCGCTGACTTGTTCAAGCTGCCATCGCTAGAAATATCTCTTGGCTATAGCGTTTAAACATATCTCTCAATGAAAATCGTGTCATCCATTCCTTTTGGCTTGGAGATCATATGGTTGCGACTAATCCAAAGATTGTTAAGGGCTAGAGGAGTGTAATCTCTTCTCATTATCTCTTGCTCATTATCTCTCTTCAAACTAAGAAAAGGGAAGAAGAAAAGAGAAAGAAAAGGAGAGGAAGAGGAGGAGGAAGGATGAACTCAGCCATTAGAGGAGTGCTTGAGCTTGAAATTATGAGCCAATGGTAGATCTGTGGAGAGGAAAGCACTGCAAGCCTTATCATTCAGATCAAATGCGAGATTATGACACGAAAATAATCTTTGAGGGTTACGACTCTCCTTCTGAATACTAGGACATGCTAGTCCTTTTAATTGTCATGGTTGCATGAAAGCGTCTCCATTAATTAGTGGGAGGTGAAGCTTTCAACAGGTCGATACGAATTATCCCCAGTAGAATTTGCATATAGAGTCCAGATAGTTGTACGGACATATGCATGCTCTGTGAAGCCCATCTGTGATAAGTTGGTCCAGATTGGTGAAGTTTGATTTGTGTGCCGGAGAAGTCTCTGTGGAAAAATGAGTAGTTTTCGGTGTTCTTCGGTGTTCTTCGGTGTTGTAGGTTGCTGCAAGTATTACTAGAGGTTCACTAAAGGAAACACTTAAAGTTACAGCAGAATCGAAGTTCTATTTATATCGCCCAACGATAATGATATCGTTGGTGATAGCTTTTGGTCGTAACCAGTGAGCATTTTTATGTGTTGGGTGAGAATTGCCCGACCTTGTAACCGATTTTGGTTCTATTAATACCACCCGACAATAATTATTATCACTTGCGATCGCTCCCAGTGAGCTGATATGTTGATTGTGAAGCCAGTGTCCTAGATACAAGGTGTGCAATATGTTAAGCTGAGGGTCGACTGTGCCTAGCTTGTTGACTGATTAGTCCGATATTTTTAGTGTTTTTCAGACTCATCTGGGATAGTTTTCACACACTTGCACTTCACTTTTAGTACATTAATGTTCATATTTTACTGGATCACATTCTCACATTAAGTGCACTATTTAGGCCCATTGTGGTGTGCAATTATGCATTGTTTTATTAGTGGTAAGCACTTGGTGTTCCCCATATAGTTTTTTCCTATTATTCTGTGTGTTGGAGGTATGTGCCCCAGCTATGGTTTTCCTATGCTGGTGGGCAGAGCCCCATTCTAGTCCCTATCTTTTCTAGTAGGAATCACGCGATCATGTGTTTTTTTATGCCCGATTTGTGCGACCGTGAGATGCCTACAACATTTTGGTGCTCTGCCCTGGGCCATATGATTTGCCCGCCCACGAGCTATTTTGCCCTTTCATGAAAAAATCGCACGACCACCTGTTTTGGTCAAAATATTTTATGAAATTATTGCCTGTGCGTTTTCTCCACTCACGGTTGCATTCAACCGCGCGTGAAGGAAATCGTACGATGGGTTTTTCCTCGTACGGGCTTTTTTACTCGTGCTTGTTCAAAATCGCACGGTCTCCTTCTTCTTCCTGACTAGGCCATCCTGCGAGATAAATATCCCACTTTCCACGCATGGTCGTGCGTTCGACCGTATGTGCCTTAATTTTTGACGTGTTTTTTATAAATACCCCATGTTTGCCATAGTTTTGGGACCATCTTAGATCCCGAACGAGTTAACGATTTTTTACCATAGAAGAAGCTCCGGCTCCATTTTCTCCCACCTTCCATGAGGGCTTTTCCCAAGGCCACTTCACATCATCCAAGTGCTTCAATGAGAGGATTCCACACTCATTTTCAATGTTGAGCAAGTAGATCTTAGCTTGGAACGTGGCCAGATTATAGTTTACCAGAGAAGATGGGTCCATTGGGAGGATATGGCAGCCCTCCTCTACACGGACGATAGTTGACACTGAGCTAGGATGTGGATTGTTGACCTGATAATTCCTACCGGGAATCTATAATAAGCCTCAAGATTCGGTTGTATCTCTTGCCTTTTTCTTCCCTTGATTTGATGATGTTGAATGTGATCTTCATTATTTGATGATATATTCCCGTCTAGATTTGTGATTATTAGTTCTATTTTCATGGTTATGAAAATCTTTATATTTTAAAGTGTGCTTGGAGTGTGTTGATTCCACCACCATCCTCCACTCCATTCTGCAAGCCTTCTCTTCCACTACACAAGCCTTCTCTTCCATTCCATAAGCCTATTCGTCCATTCTGTGAGCCTACTCTTCCATCCCTCCAAGTGAAGCGATGCATAGCATCCTGTATAATCCACCTCATTGTGAAGCGGTACAGGCAACCCGCAGCATTAATTTAGGTTTTCATTTATTTTTGTTGTTTTTCTAAAAACAAATCCAAGCCTTATGCAGCCCATCCGATTGCAAGGACTTCAATCTCAAGTCCTTCCTCAAAAGTAAGCTCCACCTTATAGTGTTTCTTGAGAGATCAATACTTAGGATTTACTCCCGCATTTTATATTACTTGAGCGACCGGTGCACTTGTCATTCAACGCATCAAGTTTTTGGCGGTGTTGCCGAGGAGCACAATCATGTGAGTTTCTTGAGAGAAAGATGAGAGATAGAATGCATTAGTATATATCACCCATTGTTTGATTTTCTTTCATATATATCACCCATTAGGATTTACTTATAATCTTCCTATGGTAGATGATTTTCTTTCATAATATCACTAAAAATTGAGATTTGTATTTCTTAAGCAATACTAATAAATCAAAGCACTTATCATGCATTAGTATCATATCATATATATGTGTTTATAGGATTAAATGCTTTAGTATGACCATAATCAATCACCTATTGTTTGTGTCTCACAATAGCGGGGGTTTAAGGTTGTGTGCATTAGAGATGCTAACATGTAAACCATAACTTGTCCTTAGCCGAGGAGAGTTCCAATAGGTCCATGAGTAGCACTAGGGGGAAGAATGTTAGGTTGAGTGGATTCTTTTGTATGCATATGAGATTAATACCCCAACTTATGGCATTTGTACAGCTCCTCATGCCCATCTGTCACTTAGTATGAGGCTAGGGTGTAGACATATAGCTTGGGTATTGGATTCTAGGGCATACTCATGATTCACATATACATTGCATGAACATTGTTTCACTTATAATATTCATTATACTCATACATAATATTCTATCATACTATCTTGTGATTGCATGATATATCTATTTGAGATTTTATGTTTTTAGAAAAACATAACTATTTTTTAAATATATATACATATAATTATAAAATGATTTAAAAGAACAAAAATTCTTTTTTTATCTCTTTGTGTGTTTATTATTTGGTATTTTTATTAAAAATAAAAAAAAATAAAATTTTTTAAAAACTGCATATTACTCATTGCCCTTGTTAAAGATGATTAATTATATCAATTTAAGATGAATTTTAATGTGTAATTTAATTTTCAAGAATCTTAAAACATTGTTATGTTTATGTCATGTATTGAAAAGTATATTGTAATGTGCAATAAATTAAATGTAGAAAATATGTGTAAGATTGTTTAGCATGCCTCTAAGTATGAGTAATATTTTTGTTTAATAACGATCCATTCACTCACTTATTTTTTGATAACCTATATGTGGTCTTAATCATATACTTGCATGATTGTGGAGTGTAATGACATAATGGTATAAAATGCATAAATAGATTACCTACACTATATTGAATTGATTATTTCAATTCTTTGTTTTTCATGCACTCATTCATTGGAGAAAGGCGTCTTAAAAAATTGTTATTTTTGCGCAACAAGTGAATTCAGAGTCCTTTGTCACAATAATATAAATCAAATAAAAATTGATAAGGAAAACTCCATCAAGCACTACTCACCCTCTTAATAAGTCTTAATGAGCATTGTGAGGTTGAGCACCTTGGAAAAAGAATTGTAAAGTGTCTTGTAGCAAACAAAATTTTCACCATTTCTCTTAGTACACCGGATCACAAAAAAAAAATACTAATAAAGGCATAAATGTGATCCCCCAAGCACTACTCTACTCTCTGATAAGTCTTAATAAATATTGTGTGTAGAGCACCTTGGTAGTTGTACATCTTACTTATGTGCATTGAAAATTAGTTGAAGTAATATTATTTATGTATTTTAATGTTATGTTTTTTCATTATATATGTCATGTGTTTTTATTAATTCACTTGTATAGTTTATCAAAACACAATTTGTACACATCATTATTTCTCATATAACTTCTACTCATGAAATGTGAATCCTAATACATACCCTAACTATTCTCTAAAATCATAAGTAAATGCACTAGATAGCAAAGCATGACTGCTACAATGTTTATTTTTACTTGAAATGCAAATTAGCTCACATTGTGGTCTGTATCACTCTTTGATATTTTGAAATCGTTCTTGAAAAAATTTCAATGAAATAACATCTCTTAGATTTGAATTGAATTGAAAACATCTTCTTATTAGGCTTAAAATTTCATATCCTTAATATGATCAAATTTTCCAAAAAGATTTTTATTTTAAGAGTGCTTAACATATTTTTATGTGTACTACTTTTGCTTAATCATGAATATTTACTCTCTCAACAAGTGGTAAATTATGAGTACTAAGTGGTATTATGTGCTTAATATGTGCTATTTTTCTATCTTATTCAATCATGTATGCATTTTGCTCAATAAGTGTCAGAGAGTTATCTATGATCTTGCACATTGCATCATATTTTTCTTCTCCAACATAGACCATTTTTAATTCTCATTGCATACACTCATCTCTACCCTCCTTCTAATCTACCAAAAAAGGGGGAGAACATCGTAGAAATTGCCCGCTCATGATAATTATCTTAACAATCAGTAATATGTTTTTCACAGGTGGCAACTTATAGTAATCAACAACTGGTATCATAGAAAAGCTCTACTCTTTAATATGCCTCTCCCACCATCTTTTGATAATACCAAAAGGGGAAGAATGATTTTGAAGAAATATCTCAATTAGGAAGAGTACAAACTAGGAAGAGTTTATGTATGAGTAGTGTCCATCTAGGGGGAGTACACATTGAACGCTTATCATTTACTATCAACACAAACACTATTATGCAGTATTTCTTCATAGTAGTTTTGTTATTATCAAAAGGGAAAGTTTGTTGGAACATGCGTTCTACATCTCTTGGTTTGAGAATAACAAATCTTAGTGTGTATTTAATCAGGTTTGTTTTATGTTTATAGTGTGCAGGTTTACATGTGTGAAGAATAAAAGCCTCAAGTTCTAGTACCTGCCTTCGAGCGCTAATGCTACCGCCCACGCTAGCTTGGAATTAAATTTGCATGAGTTCTCAGTGACCTACCACAAGGTCTTAGTCATACCATCGGGCACTAGCTGTCTCGACAAACGTCGATTCATCTTTGTCGAAAGATACTACTACCGCCTGGTGTTAGCTTTTACCGCGCTGCGGTATCCAAAAGCGGCTCAAATATATTTTAGATATTTTTCCAAAATTGCTAGGAAGTTGTCAACACCGCGTGAATGGACTTATCGTTGGGCACTAGCTCTACTAGTTGCGGTAGCTTAATTTAAAATGACTATATTTTAAATTAAGAAGTCTGTAGGTGCATCAAATATCATTTGGAAGGCAAGGATATATTTTATTTTCATGAGGAATAATTTATTTCTAAGGATGAAGGAAAAAATCCACAAAATTGAATAGAATAAAAATGAAGGATTTTGATGACTGTGAGCTACCGTCGAAGCTACCACGCAGCGGCAGCGGTAGCTTTCTGCACAGCTTTCTCTAATTAAAACATCCTGAAATTGAGTTTCAGGCAATAGTTTTTCACGAAATTTAATTGTAAAAAGGGAAGGAATTGGACATCCCAACTAATTTAGGAGAATAGTTCTTCTGAGGAGATCAAAAGGAATTCACATGCAAGGATTGAAGGCTACCAACATGAGGATTAAGAAGCCTTCGTCCTAATATTCACGTGAAGGATCCTCGCTACGAGAAACTATCATCAAGCGCACACCTTCACGAATCTAAATAACATTAAAGAGGAAGACTCTCAAGACAAAGATCGAACCTTTACAATCAAATCATCATCAATATCAAATGTTCTAGATAGAGGGGAGTTTTCTCTAATTCTTGTATTTTATTTAACCTTTTTTTATATTATGTGTGTGAGGAAAATCGACTGAAGTGTCATCGAAATCCGGGAAGGGTTTTGTTAGAAATCATCTCGGTGAGGGATGTCTAAATCGGGGGATCTAGTGGGACTCTAAGACCACTTCGGGTAGTAAGGTGAAGAGCCAGCTCAAAGACCTTTCCAAGGCAAAAGAGAGAGACAACTGGTACAGGTAGAGGGTCGGTATAGAAACAAAAAGACCAATTTGTATTTCATCGCCTTCAATCTCCGACATCATGGAGATCTTGTTTTAGTACTGTAAACATCTGTTCTCATTGAATAAAATTATATATTGATTATTGCATCTCAAAATCATGGTTGTTTTGTGTTTATTGTTTGAGCGATTTGTGAGAGATCAGAAAATAAAATATTACAAGAGATCCATTCTCTGTGATCTACCGTCGAGCGGTAGTGGTCTATTGCCCCGCGGTAGCTTTCAGAAAGTATTTTATTAGAAAATTTCATTTTAAGTTTACACTATCTTCACAAACCTTATTCACCCCCCCCCCCCCCTCTAAGGTTGGTCACCCGATCCAACCGGAACAACCACTGTCCAAGTACCATATTAGCATCTGATGGGTACTTGGACTTACTTGCAATCATAAGGTTTACATTAGGAACCCAAAAGGATTTTGTTCCTTGGTTTATGTTAGCTTTTAAATGGCTATATCTACTTTCACCAGCCCTGATAGGTAGACTCATCCTTATCCTAGGCACAATTGGGTTATGCTAACAGTCTATTGCAAAGTGCCCCACCTTTTCACATCATAAACACTCATGGATATTATATCTCCTCTTTTGAACAGACTTTAATGTGTTTAAGCCAATGGCCTTTATCTATTCAAAGGGGATAACAACAGTCTTCTTCCTATTTCTTTCAGTAAAAAATTAACTGAAAGTAAGTCTGCCAGTAGGCACACTTAGTTAATTCTGATTTACACTAATAGATGTCTTCTTTGCAGTTGACATGGTATTGATGGCATCAGAAATGATCGAGTGAGGCCTACTTATAGTCTTTCTCCCAGTCTTTTTGTTAGAAGAAAGATCTTGGGTGGAGGCCACTTCCTTACTCTTGAGAGTGGGTGCATGAGCCCAAAATACAAATGGTCCATGGCAGGCCATTTGTATTTTCTCATGGGGAGACTTTAGGGCACTCAATCCCATGCCCTTTCTTCTTCTATTGGAAGCAGCATTAAATCTCTTACAGGAAGAATTGTGGTTCTTCCAATGCTCATACATATTGTCATGGTCATACCTATTAGAAGGGAGAATAACCTTCTAAAAGGTGGTCTGAGGTACAACTGGAACCTTTCCTTTCCCTTTGGAATGGGCAACTCTAGTATTCAACTTGAACTGTAATCCTCTCTTATTATTTTGATAGGAGAGACTAGCATCCTCTCTTTGAGGAACTTCTCTTAATGATCCTTGATGATCTTAATCTTTTGACTGATTATGTCTATTTGGATGATAGAGATTGTCTTTAACTGAATGAATTCCCTCCTCATCTGGGCTAGCATAGAAGCTGACTCAGACTGCAAGGAATTAACTTGTTATAGAGAGGCAATCTCTTCATCTTGTCTCTTGACAAGCTTCTTGCTCTTCTTCAGAGTTTCTAGGATAGCACCATACTTGTCAATTAATTAATTGACATCTTTATCAGCTTCTGATCCATCCCCCTCACTGGATGAAGTGGAGGCCTTAAAGTCTGAACCAATCTCATACACTAAAGGAGAGTTTGGAAGTGAGATTACCTCATCAGGAATAGAATTGACCTGATTATCTACAATTAAGGTCATGAGGTTGAATTCTTCATCATCTTTAAAATCACTGTCAATAGAGGATAGTGGTGCCCCGATGCCTATTATGGTAGCAGGAAGATCAACCTTCTCTTCAATAGAAATGAGAAAAATGTAGGCCTCTTCTTCTTCTAATTCTGAAGAATCAGAATCACTAGCAGACAAGCAGGTTTTCTTCATCGCCATAAAGATTTTTTTCTACCTTCTTGTCCTTATGATGCTTCTTGTCATCTAATTTCTTGTTCTCCTTTCTCTTGACTGGACAACCAGCAATAGTATGTCCATATATGTTGCAATAATTGCAAACAACATTATTCTTAAAGTATTTGTTCTATTTAGAATCATACCTTTCCATAGAGGGATCTTTTCTAGACTTCTCCATGTTGGTATATGGCTTTATGGAGCTAGATCTAGAAGAGCCCTTATTATTCCACTGTCTTCTCCTGCTCAACATCTTTTAAACTATTTAGAGAATAAGGTAAGTTCTCCATCTGATAGTTCAATGCCTGAAGTGTTAGGATCTGAGCACTTTGACTCAGTAGCTCTCCTTGGTGGAGGAGTCTTTTCCCTGCACCTCCTTGTGACTTCAGCTTTGAAGGCCACAGTCTTATCTCTATTGAGCATTCTGGCAGCATCTTCTTCTGCTCTTCTAGAGTTCAACTGCAGCTCATGAGATAGCAGCTTCCCAAAAAGGTTTTGGGGCAGAGTGTTGGTTAGGTTGCAAACCTCCCTGATGGCACAAATCTTGATATCACATTCCTTTTTGAGGGATCTCAATAACTTGCCATTCAACTCATAATTTGTAAACTGTTTGCCATAGGTTATAAGACTGTTCACAATCTTGAAAAACTTTTCATAGCATTCAGCTATGGAATCCTTCTTGTCTTGCTTGAAGGGCTCATACTGCTGGTTAAGGAGGGATTTCTTGTCATCCCTCACCTCCCCTATCCCTTCTATATACATAATAATAGAATCCCACATCTCCTGTAATGTCCCATTTCATGCTAGAACCCTCGTGAGCATTTTAAGTCAAGAAAGCTGACTCAAGCTCGGGGTGCACCGGTAATAGGCGTCAAGTGATACTCGACTGATAGGGCAAATTTCACTTAGAAGAATTCTTGACACAACTAGACGTTGAGTGTGTTGAGTGGTCTCAACGCCATTCAAGTTTTACTTAGAAAATTTCTCTGGATCCACCAGGCATTGAGTGCGTTGAGTGGTCTCAATGTCATTCCAGTTTAACTTAGAAATTGTCCTGGATTTAGAAAGCATCGAGTGCATTGAGTGGTCTCAACGCAAATCGATGAATTTTAACTTAGAATAATTTTGGACTCAGAAAGCATCGAGAGCATTGAGTGGTCTCAATGCCATTTGACGAGGTGTTGAGTGATTTAACTTTGAATATTTCTGGCCTCAGAAATTGTCGAGAGCATTGAGTGATCTCAACGCCATTCGACGAGGCATTGAATTATTTGACTTAGAATATTTCTGGACTCAAGAAGCGTCGAGTGCGTTGTTTGGTCTTAACACCATTCGACGAGGCGTTGAGTGATTTGACTTAGAATATTTCTAGACTCAAGAAGCATCGAGATCATTGAGTGGTATCAATTCCATTCGATGAGGCGTTGAGTTTTTTAACTTAGAATTATTCTGGATGCTATAGGCGTTGAATGGACTTAATGCCACAAGACAAAGGGTCGAGTGCGTTGAGTAAACTCAATTCCATTCGACGAATTGTCATGTATACTTGATGATTTTGACTGGAATTTATAGGCATCGAGTGATCATGACAAATCTCGATGATTCGTCGAGTGTGTATGGTATACACATCGATTTTGACTTAGAACATTTTTGGGAGACTGTGTTGCGGGTTCATGTGTACGACCTGAACTTGGTTTTCGAGAAATGCTCCGATTGACTTATTAGGACCTGGTCTTTTTGACAAGACTTAATTTAAATAATAATGGGCGGTCCAAATACTAGGGTGAAATGTGGCAGACGGTCTAAACCTAATTCTTCCTATAAAAGGGGACTTACGAAAAACCCTAGCCATCACTTCACTTCTTGCCAAATCGTTACCTGTGGCGAAACCGTCAGATGAGGGAAAGCCACCGGTGATAGATTTTGTTGGAGTAAGATGTCGCCGAGAAGGATAAAAAGGTCCATGGCCAAAAATGAGGTGAGCTTTCTACCCTCTCCCTTGGTGCTAGATCTATAGTTATTATCTAGGAGAGTTGTCCACTCAAAAGAGTTTGACTTGTGAGATGAAGATCTCCTAGGAAGAGACCATGCTAGGACCTTGTCCTAGGGATTTGATGTCTTCAACCTCTCCTCTCTTCTTTGTGAAGATGATTGACTTGGTTTCTTGAAGAGGAATGGTCTATTGAGGGTGAATAAGGGAAGAGGAAAGTTTGAATATAGTCTTGAACAAATAACTAAAGGAATAAGATGAACCGATGTTGTTCATCTTGCATTAAGATGCGTGCAGGAATCTATTTTCTATGTTCTGCGAACTTCAAGGCCGTTTTCGAGTAAATTATGTCCAGATCAGGGTTTTTCACTAAACACAAAATTCATA
This sequence comes from Platanthera zijinensis, assembly GCA_039513925.1. Lineage (NCBI taxonomy): Eukaryota > Viridiplantae > Streptophyta > Magnoliopsida > Asparagales > Orchidaceae > Platanthera > Platanthera zijinensis. The sequence continues at coordinate 51,480,271 of CM077079.1, read as the reverse complement.
GCCCTTTAAAAGACCTTTCTAACGGATGGTTACACATTTTCATATGAGTCTTGTAGCCTCAAGAATGTCCAGTCGATGTTGCTATACAGTCATGTCTTAAGTACATGTTGTTCTCGGGTTAGTGTAGAACCGGGTTTGGTTTTGGTATAGAGATCGTAGCAAAATAATGTTGAGGTTTTGGTAAACATAGTATATACGTAATCATGATAAATAAATGTTTTTGTGAAACATGATTGTACAAACAGTTTGAAGGAGTTTGATAAACAAATGGATGGGAAAGTTAGAGAACAAATGATTTGATATGATTGGTTGTACAAATGATATTCTTGTGAAATCCGTTAGGGATGTGCATAATTATAATCAGGAGAATAAAATAGGTTTTGGAAAGAGGGTGTGATGTCTGACAATTGAATGTATAACTCATATCTATGTTATCATGCTTGATATGTATATGAAGTATCATTATATTATTGTGGTTATCATATGGAGTTACACTTGTTGTGAATGCTTGATCATGTAGAAAGGAATTGGTTGTTGTTAATGCATGGCCATGTTATATGATGTTTAATGGAATATGTATGTAGTCCATTGCTTAGAGTTGTCTCCCTACGGGTAGAAGTGTGGGGATGGTATTTTATATGAGGTGGCTTGCAACCTGTGTTCTTGTTGAACCCTTAAGTGCTTTGGGGAACGAAAATGCTAAGTGGGTGTAAGTACGTGAGTATTTGACCACACTATATTGATGTGATTATAAGGGACTCAATGTGGAACCCTTATATGTGAAAATTGCATATTGTACGAGTCGACACGCAGTGTCGTAATATAGGTTTAAGGATGGTGTGGCAAGTCTATGGGCTGATTAGTCGTCACACCGACGGGAGATGACAGATTCACTTTTGACGGTTTGGATATGTCATTGGTGCTCATTGTCAAGGCCCTTTCTGTGCCAAGGCCCTTTTTGTTCCAAGTGGACTGATTGGCTGTGTCCTCAGTGCTCATTCCCGATGCCCTTTCTGTACCACACCAGTAGGCCAGTTTGGGCTGTGTTCTTTGTGCACATCTACCTAAGACCCCTTTGAGTCGTAGTATGCATGTGAGATCTGTTTTTGTGTTCTTAGCATTGAGGCGTACGGAGGCCTAGGTCAGGTAGTGTGGAGACCAGCCTAGTAGTGCAAATCTCGTTCACTGCCACCGTCTGGCCAAGACGGATAGCGCCTGAGAGGTTAGTTACCTGCTCAAAAAGTGGGAACTACAAGTTTGTTTCGACATAGCAGTGTGTGTATGTGTGAGCATGGGTGATTCATCATATTACATTCATATCATTGCATTGCACCGCATAAGATTCTTATCATATAAGTTTGTATGGGCACTCTTATATGATGAGTTACTTTATTGTTAAGCCGATCCTTAACTTATATGTCTGTATGGGCATTCATATAAGTTGAGTTACTTTCCTGTTGTAGGTTCATACTTGTATATTGTTGTTGATAGTAGAATTGCTATTGTAGATTGATTCACTCACTTGTTGTACATGTTGGATACTCTGATATTGATTAGTCTTATACTATCTGCTTGTACTTCTGCTTATATATATATATTGTACCCTTTAACTTTCTCCGCCCGGTGCCTAAGAGTTGTCAGGGGAGCGGATGTGAAAGCCACTTAGTCTTTATGACTAATGGTTTCTACGTCTTCCTATTTAGGAGGAAACCCCGCAGAAAGAGGAGCAATAGGTTGTGCAGGAGGGCAGCCAGGTCAGGGTGACAAGGCCTAATACGACGTTACCATCGCTACCGTCGATTATGGATGTTAGTTTTTGATAAACTTTAATTGTAGTCTTTGGGCAAGTTTTTTTATGTACTCTAATATTATAAAAGAATGATGATGCTTCTTATTATTGATATACTTGTGGACTTTTATACTTATATGGATTTTACTACTATTTATTCTTTATGTTGGGTTGGCATGGATGATATTTGTTTTAGCTGGCAGGATAGGCGTCCTGTAGTATTGGTCATCCCGTATGTTGGCATTACCGCAAGGCAGCTGTTCTGGGCATAAGACTCACCTCGGCCATATCTTGTGTTCCAGGAGAGGGGTCTTACAAATGGTATCAGCTTGCAACGATCCTCAACTAAAGAAGTCATTGAACAATGGTTCCACCCCCGTTCGATTGGTCAGTTTGCGGATAAACTAACATTGCAGAAGAAGTGGTGTGCCCATGTGTAATTAACACTAAGTATGTCCAGTCATTACCCTACCTTTAGCCAACCTGAGCTTAGATTTGTACCATTATGTGTAGATTCTGGCGCGTGTAGAGCCAGTAATGGGTACTCCCGCCCCTTCCGTCCCTACCCAGTTCCAGCAGTCTGAGTTGGGACAGACACTTATGATGATCTTAGATGCCTTCAGGTCTCAACAAGCTCCTGTGCAGCAATAAGCCCCAGTCTCCAATTGTTTGAGCACCTTTTGAGCCTTCTCCCCCGGCTTATCTTGGGATGAAGTTGGTAGTTTGTACTGAAGAGTGGATTGACACTATGGAAGATCTAATGGCTGGAATCAGATGACCAGCCAATATGGTTGTGACCTTAGCGGTGTTAGTCTTAGAATTGCATACGAAGAGGTGGTGGAAGTCCCTCATGGGTTCCACTTTCCAAGGCCGAGTGTACACGGAGATCAGTTGAGATGAGTTTTTTGGAGCTTTCTTGGAGCATTTCATTCCCTCGACTGCTCGAGACGAGCTTAAGAAAGATTCCTGCAATTGAAGCAAGGATCTAAGTCCGTGATGGAATATTAAAGGGAGTTTCAGCACCTCGCTAGGTTTGCTGACGCATATGAGTTGGATGAACATGGTTATGTAAAGAAGTTAACCAAATGCTTGCGAGATCCCCTAAAGAAAGCCCTTTTGTTTATAGCAAACACAAGTTTGGCAGAGATCATCGATATGGCAAAAAGGCTGGAGGCGGATCACTGGGGAAGTAGTAAGAGACCAGCCGACGGCATAATGGAAGCAGGACCCAGTTAAAAAAGGAGGTAGGACAACAGAGGAAGAGGAAACAATAAAGGAAGAGGTTGCTTCCGCCAGAATTTTAGAATTGAGCGCCCGGCCCCATAACCAACACTACCTCCACCGCAATAACTATACGTGCAGACAAGGGAGAAACATGAGTGAGTTTTCTTCTAGTGCAATCAGTCGGGCCACATCAAGTGCTTTTGCCCAAAACTAGGTGGAGATGCTCTCCCTGCTCTTCCAATTGCAGCCCCGCGAGGACAGGGACATGTGTGTTGTCGAGGACGAGGACCACGAGGAAGGAATCGTTGACCTGCTCGAGAGCATATGTTTGCGCTGGACATGGTGCAGGAGCGGAATTCTCAGGATGTGATTGCAGATATGTCGTGATTTGGTTAATATGTTATAAGTATTTCTCTTCAATTACCTACGATATGCTAAGAGGCTAGCTTTGAGTCTTTATAATTGATACATAGGCACTGTAATGGTTAGTGGGAAACCAGCTCATACACTGTTTGATACTGGTGGCACTCACTCGTTCGTTTCGATAGACTTTGTTAAACACATAGAAGGAGTGCAACACATTACCGATACCAATCGGAGAGTACGCCTTCCGGATGGCTCCGAGATGACGTCATCCGCCAAGTGCGACTTGGAAGCATACATTGAAGGAAAACCTTTTGAAACCCATGCGACGTTGTTGAGAATCCCATAATTTGATGTCATTCTACGCATGTCGTGGTTGGATTGGCACCACGCCAAGATAGAATGTGTGGAGAAGCAAATAACCTTGAGGCATTGAGACTCAGAGGTCATTTTCCAAGGTATCAAATTTGCAGCCTGTATATTATTGTCTTTGATTCAGGCCCTTAAGGCCCATATGGGAGGGGACTAAGTATATATGATATATTTTGAATTAAAAGATATGGCATCAAGCGTGAAAGATGTGTGGGTAGTATGGGACTTACCTGAGGTGTTTCCTAAGAAGTTGCCAAGATTACCCCCATATAGAGAGGTGGACTTTCAGATTAAATTAGTATCGGGTGCCAAACCCGTCTCTCGGACCCCTTAAAGAATGGCTCCAAAGGAAATCGCCGAGTTTAGGGTTCAGTTACAGGAGTTGGTAGAATCAAGGTTTGTTCACCCCAATTCATCACCATGGGGAGCCCATGTTCTATTTGTCAAGAAGAAGGACGGAACATTAAGATTGTTCATAGAATATCAGGAGCTCAATCGACTGATGGTGCGGAACACCTATCCCCTACCCCGGATTGATGAGTTATTCGATCAGTTGGTGGGAGCGCATTGGTTTTCCAAACGTGATTTGTGTCTTGGGTATTACCAGTTGTGCATATAAGAGGAAGATATCCTGAAGACAGTGTTTAGCTTGAGATATGTTTTGTACGAGTTCACGATAATGTTGTTTGGACTCACAAATGCCCCTTCTGTGTTCATGAGTTTGATGAACAAGATGTTCGAGCTATACTTAGATGTCTTTGTTATCCTCTTCATCGATGATATTTTGGTCTATTCGAAGACAGAAGAAGAGCATGCAGAGCACTTGACCTTAGTGTTTGTAAGACCCTTTTTTTCTTTTAAACCATCAGGGTCATATGCCCAGAACCGCTGCATTGCTGTGACACCAACGAACCCGGGGAGGTCATCACTACAAAATGCAGATCTTGTCGTCCATACTGATCGCAGAAGAGTAGAAAAAATATAAGAGTATATGAAAATAAAATACTGGTCCAGAGAAAATCACATGAAATAAAATAAATCTCCACAAAGGGAGAGTCCACAAAAAAGATAAAACAATGAACTATAGAGGGCTCCTACCCGATACATCAAAATCCTCACTACAAGTCACTCAATAGCGAAAGCAAATCTATAATATCTACTAATGGTCAGGACTCACTGTCCCTGCTTGCTGGACTCCCGTGCTAGACTACCCCGTTTCCATGCACACCGACCTCTGGGGCTGCATCTCCTGGTTCGGCTCCACGATCCCCTAAAATGAATTTTTCAACTACCGTTAGTCTAAAAGACTAAGTACTATCATCCCCCACCCATCGCCCATGGCTCCTAGGCACCGAGAGGGGAGAAGGAAATGGAAGGTAATGAAGGTGGAGAGTAACAAAGGTAAGCAGGTGGCGGCGGAGCTAGTCTATCATGAGTATATAATCACAGGAAGTATAAGTAAGCAGTAGTAGGTAAGCAGTATGAGTATACACAAGAATAAGTAAGCAAGTAAAGTATGAGAAGGTAAACTAAGTAACCATGACCTATAGGAATGCCCATATAAACCTATAGACCAAGGGGTCATTTTGCAAGGCCTTTGTATAAAGTGTCCCATACAAATTTGTACAATATGTGTTAAGGGTTATATGCAATGATTATGATATGTCATGCAAGTATGCTATGATGTGATCATGCAAGTGCAATACACACACTCGACTCTGTGCACATAGACCTTTAGTTTCCCTTTTATTGTGCACCGTAGTGGTGACAGTTGGGTCCCAATAAAGCCCCTTGTAGTGGTCGGGCCTTGGCCGTTATGAAAGAAGCTAAAAGAGCATGCCCTATTTGCCAAGTTCAACAAATGCGAATTTTGGCTCTGAGAAGTTGCCTTCTTAGGACATGTGATTAGTGGAGATGGACTAGCCGTGGACCCGACCAAGGTGCGGGCTGTAAAGGAATGGTCGTCTTTGAAGTAAGCGGTCGATGTATAGAGCTTACTTGGACTTGCTGGGTATTATCGCAAGTTCGTGAAAGGATTCTTGAAGATAGCCCTTCCCCTCACCGCTTTTATGAAGAAAGGTGTTTTATATGAGTGGACACCCCTGTGTGAGGCTGCATTTCAAGAGCTGAAAGATAGACTTATCACCGCACCAATCCTAGCTCTTCCATCAGGAAAAGAGGGATTTCAAGTTTACACTGATGCCTCCTATCAAGGAATGGGGGTAGTTTTGATGCAGCACGATCATGTGATCACTTACGCTTCAAGGCAGTTGAAGAAGCATGAGTCTAATTACCCAGTACATAATTTAGAGTTGGGAGCAGTGGTGTTCTCCTTAAAGGTTTGGAGGCATTATTTATATGGCATTCACTACGAGATCTTTTTGAGTCATAAAAATTTGATGTATGCCCACACTCAGAAGGAGCTGAACTTGAGGCAGCGGTGGTGGTTAGAATTTTTGTGTGATTATTAATTTACAATGAATATTTACCCCGGGAAAGCAAACACCGTAGCAGATGCTTTGAGCAAAAAAGTACCAGAGTCGAGCCCTGAGTCTCGGATGATGAGTACGAAATTGGCTCGAGTGCTTGAGTAGATGGAGATCACATTGGCGTGTAAGGATTATTCTGAAACATATACTTAATATCTAGCTGCCATGAGCATAGTTTGTGACATTCGAGATCGAATTCAGGCAGAGTAAGGGAAGGATGCTGCTCTGGCCCTTGTGATAAAAGCTATTGAGGATGGATCTACTGAGGAGTATACAATGAAGGATGGCCTCATTCATTTCCATACCAGGCTCTACATTCCTAAGGGTGGTGAAATCTGGGAAGACATCTTGAGAGAGGCAGAATGTTCCAAGTATTCGGGGCATCCCGAGATTTCCAAGATGTATAGTGACTTACGAAAGACCATGTTTTGGCCAGGAATGAAGAGTGTTGTTAAGTACTATGTTGCACACAGTGAGGCTTTCCAGAAGGTGATGGTGGAGTGCAAGAGCCCTGGAGGATTATTACAGTCAATTCCCATCCACTAGTGGAAGTTCGAGGATATCTCCATGGACTTTGTTCATGGGTTACCTCGCTCGCGCTCTGGGAACGATTCAGTTTGTGTAATTATAGATCGCTTGACTAAGGTCGTCGGATTTATCCAAATTAAGAAGGAGACGCATGTGGATGTATTGGTTCATCTCTTTGTGGATCAATTTGTACGGTACCATGGTTTGTCTAAGACGATAGTCTACGACCATGATTGTCTCTTTACCTTCAATGAATGGAAGCCAATTCAAGCACATTTGGGCTTATCGCCTTACCATTAGCACGGTCTTTCATCCTCAAACGGATGGTCAGTCTTAGAGGACCATTAGAACTACAGAAGATCTATTGAGATTGTGTGTACTTGATAGAGGAGAGCCATGGTAAAGGCTCTTGCCACTAGTGGAATTTTTGTACAACAACAGTTATCAAGCTAGCATCGGGATGGCACCCCACGAAGCACTTTATGGGAGGAGGTGTAGAACTCCATTGTCATGGGTGAAGGATGAGGAACCAAAGGTTTTGGGAATCGAATATATATATGATACTGATGATGTTGTTAGATTGATATGGGACCCCAAGCTTAAAGCTCAAAGTCGGCAGGTAAAATACCATAATAAGAAACATCAGATGGTGGAATTTCAAGTCAGTGACAAAGTATTCTTGAAGATCAGGTCGATGCATGGAGTGTCACGAGTGTGTGGTATGAAGAAGCTCAGCCCGAGATATGTGGGGCCCTATGCTATATTGGAAAGAATTGGCCCTGTAACCATCGACTGGAGCTACCACCAAAACTTAAAAATTTGCATGACGTCTTCCATGTGTTGTCGCTTCGAAAGGCACTATTACGACCCGATCAACATTTTTGCACCATAGATGGAGCAGTGGAAACTGATAGGTCTGTTCGACAATAGACAGTGCGGATTGTGGATGCCGAGATGTGGAACTTGCGTCAGAAAAGTGTACATTGGTGAAGGTCCTTTGGTCTAACCATGGGAAAGGATAGTATATTTGGGAGCTAGTGGAATTGAAGTGGAAGCGCTACCCCGAATTGTTTCCCCCAAGGAAAAATTTAAGCATATTATATTCTATGCTTTGTATCCCCTATAGCCTTAGCCTGATTTCGGGGACGAAATCTTTTATTTTATTTATAGGATTTGTAACGTCTCATTTCATGTTAGACCCCTCACATGCATTTTGAGTCAAGAAAGCTGACTCAAGCTTGGGGTTCACCAATAAAATGCGTCGAGTGATACTCGTCTAATAGGGAAAATTTCACTTAGAATAATTCTGGACTCAACCAGGCTTTGAGTGTGTTGAGTGGTCTCAATGCCATTCCAGTTTAACTTAGAAAATTGCTCTAGATCAACAAGGCGTTGAGTGTTCTCAATGCCATTGCAATTTAATTTAGAAATTGTCCTGGATTCAGAAATAATCGAGTGCGTTGAGTAGTCTCAATGCCACTCGAAGAAATTTAACTAAGAATATTTCTGGACTCAGAAAGTGTCGAGAGCATTGAGTTGTCTCAATGCCATTTGACGATTCATTGAGTGATTTAATTTAGAATATTTCTGGGCTCAGAAAGCATCGAGAGCATTGAGTGGTCTCAACGCCATTCGACGAGGCGTTGAGTGATTTGACTTAGAATATTTCTAGACTCAAGAAGTGTCGAGAGCGCAGAGTTATCTCAATGCCATTTGACGAGGCGTTGAGTGATTTGACTTAGAATATTCCTAGACTCAAGAAGCGTCGAGAGCATTGAGTGTTCTCAATGCCATTCGACGAGGCGTTGAGTGTTTTAACTTATAATTATTCTGGATACTATAGGAGTTTAGTTGACTCGACGTGACTCGATGAAGCGTCGAGTTCGTTGAGTAAACTCGATGCCATTCGATCAATTATCATGTATACTCGACAATTTTTACTGGATTTTATAGGCGTCGAGTGATCACGACGACTCTCGGCGATTTGTTGAGTGTGTATGGTATATACGGTGATTTTGACTTAGATCATTTTCAGGAGACTGTGTTGCGGGTTCATGTGTACAGGGTGAACCGGGTTTTCGGGAAATGCGCCACTTGACTTATTAGGACCCGGTCTTTTCAACAAGACTTAATTTAAATAATAATGGGCGGTCCAATACTAGGGTGACACGTGGCAGATGGTGTAACCCTAATTCTTCCTATAAAATGGGATTTACAAAAAACCCTAGCCGTCACTTCACTTTGTGCCGAATCGTTACCTGTGCTGAAACCGTCGGAAGAGGGAAAGCTGTCGGTGATAGATTTTTGCTGGAGGAAAGACTGTTCCGTTCCGTGAAGAATAACTCCAACGAGGAGAAGATACTGCCGAGAAGGATAACAAGATCCATGGCTAGAAACGAGGTGAGCTTCCTACCCTCTCCCTTGGTGCTAGATCTGTAGTTATTATTTAGGGGAGATGTCGACTCAAAAGAGTTTGACTTGCGAGATGAAGATCTCCTAGGAAGAGACCATGCTAGGACCTTGTCCTAGGGATTTGATGTCTTCAACCTCTCCTCTCTTCTTTGTGATGATGATGGACTTGGTTTTGTGAAGAGGAATGGTCTATTGAGGTGGAATAAGGTAGGAGAAAAGTCTGAATATAGTCTTGAACAAATAACTAAAAGAAGAAGATGAACCGATGTCATTCATCTTGCTTTAAGATGCGTGAATAAATCTATTTTCTGTGCGCTGCGAACTTCAAGGCTATTTTCGAGTATGTTTCATCCAGATTAGGGATTTTGACTAAACACAAAAGTCATAGGCCTTGGAAAGACCTTTCAAATAGATGGTTACATGTTTTCATATGAGTCCTGTAGCCTCAGGAATGTCCAGTCGAAGTTGTTGTACAGTCATGTCTTAAGCACATGTTGTTCACGGGTTAGTGTAGAATCGGGTTTGGTTTTGGTACAGAGATCGTACCAAAATAATGTTGAGGTTTTTGTATAATTAGTATATACGTAATCTTGATAAACAAATGGTTTTGTGAAACATGATTGTACAAATAGTTTGAAGGAGTTTGGTAAACAAATGGATGGGAAAGTTAATTAAAAAATGATTTGATATGATTGGTTGTACAAATGATATTCTTGTAAAATCCATTAGGGATGTGCATAACTATAATCAGGAGAATGAAATAGGTTTGGAAAATAGGGTGTGATGTCCGACAATGAATGTATAACACATATCTATGTTATCATGCTTTATGTGTATGTGAAGTATCATTATATTGTTGTGGTTATCTTATGGAGTTAAACTTGTTGTGAATGTTTGATCATGTGGAAAGGAATTAGATGTGGTTAATGCATGGCAATGTCATATGATGTTAAATGGAATGTGTATGGTAGTCCATTTCTTAGAGTTGTCTCCCTACGGGTAGTAGTGTGGGGTTGGTATGTTATATGTGGTGGCTTGCCACCTGTGTTCTTGTTGAACCATTAAGTTCTTTGGGGCACAAAAATGTGAAGAGGGTGTAAGTGTGTGAGTATTTTACCGCACTAGATTGATATGATTATAAGTGACTCAATATGGAACCCTTAGATATGAAAATTACATGTGGTGTGAGTCGATATGCGGTGTCATAATCCTGGGTTAAGGATAGTGTGGTAGGTATACAGGCTCGCCAGTCGTCACACTGACAGAAATTGACAAATAGAATTTAGACGGTTTGGCTGTGTCATCAGTGCTCATTCCCGATGCCCTTTCCGTTCTAAGTGGACGGATTGGCTGTGTCCTCGATGCTCATTCCTGAGGCCCTTTTCATACCACAACGGTAGGCTTGTTTGGGCTATATTCTTGGTGCGCATCTATCCAAGACCCCTCTAAGTCATAGTACACATGTGAGCTCCATTGTTGTGTTCTTAGAGTTGAAGCATATGGAGGTCTATGCTAGGTAGTGTGGACACCAGCCTAGTAGTGGAAAGCTCGTTCCACTATCACCGTCTGGCAATGATGGATGGCGCCTGAGAGGTTAGCTACCTTCTCGAAAAGTGGGAACTACAAGTCTGTGTTAACATAGCAGTGTGTGTGTGTGTGAGCATGGGTGATTCATCATATTATATTCATATCATTGCATTGCACCGCATAAAATCCTTGTCATATAAGTTTGTATGGGCACTCTTACATGATGAGTTACTTTACTGTTATGCAAATCCTTAACTTATATGTCTGTATGGGTATTCATATAAGTTGAGTTACTTTACTATTGTATGTCATACTTGTATACTGTTTTTAATAGTAGAACTCCTAGTGTAGATTGATTTACTCACTTGCTTTACATGTTGGATACTCTGATATTGATTAGTCTTATACCATCTGCTTGTATTTCTACTTATATATATATATATATATATATATATATATATATATATATTGTACTCTTTTCCTTTCTTCGCACGGTGTCTAAGAGTCGTCCGGGGAGCAGATGTGAAAGCCACTTAGTCTTGATGACTAACAGTTGTTATGTCTTCTTTTTTAGGTGGAAACACCACAGATAAAGCAGCAGAAGGTTGTGTAGGAGGGTAGCAAGGCCAGGGTGACCGGGCCTGATATGACATTACCATAGCTGCCATCAGTTACAGATGTGAGTTTTTGAGAGACTTTTATTGTAGTCTTTGGGCAAGTTTTTTTATGTACTCTTATATTATAAAAGCCTCTTGATGCTTCTTATTATTGATGTACTTATGGACTTTTATATTTATGTGGATTTTACTTCTGGTTTTTCTTTATATTGGCTTGTCATGGATGATATTAGTTTTAGCTGGCAGGATAGGCATCTTGTAGTATCGGTCAACCCGTATGTTGGCGTTACCACAAGGCGGCTGTTCTGGGCATAAGACTCTCCTCGGTAGTGTCTTGTGTTCTGGGAGGGGGGTCTTACATCTCCTTGGAAGTTCTGTAGTGGAACAAGTTCTAGAATATAGAATCATCTATGGACTTACAATAATATTCTGGGCCCTCTTGTCCATAGTGTCAAAAATTACTTCATCCTTGGTCATCTCAGTGTATTTCTTAGGAGTTTGCACATTAGCATCTATAGTAGAGACCTTCATGGGAATAAAAGTTCCCACTTGAACGGTTATGTATATCCTAAGGTATGAGGCTTCCATGAACAGCCTTATCCTCTCCTTCCAGATCCCAAAAATATCCTTCCTACAAATAGGAAGTTTCATAGAACCCAACTCCTTATGGATCTCACCTGAATCCATGGAGATAAGATTTTGCTACCCTTGGTGTTCTTATTCAGACCGTTAAGTCCTTTTTGAACAACCTCACTTTGATATCACTTGAAAGTCTTTGTTCAAAGGTAGATAAATACCTAGAGGGGGTGAATATATTTGTTTTGGCTCTTTTGAATCTTTTAGATTTATAAGTGTTGGTACCCTAGTTTGATTTGAGTTTAGTCTTGTCTTCTTAGTCTCTTGACCCATGAATTATCTATGGTCAAGGTTAGTTATCTAGCTGTAGAGTTCCCAGCTTATCCAGATAAGAATTTGGTTAAGTAGTTTGTTCGTTCGACTATGGTCGAATGCCGCTCGACTATCGTCGACTAACTGTTCGACGATCGTCTATCAGTTGCTAGACGTTCTGTCTGCGTTGATAGCTCGACTATCTGTTGATAGATCGAATATCTGTGTCGCTTTGATAGTTCGACTATCTGTTGATAGGTCGACTATCTATGTTGCTTCGATAGTTCGACTATCTGCTTGGATAGTTCAACTATCTGATAGTTCGACTATCTGTTGATAGATCGACTATCTGTTTTGCTTTGATAGTTCGACTATCTGTTGATAGATCGACTATCTGTTTTGTTTTGATAGTTCGACTATCTGTTGATAGGTCGACTATCTATTTTCTGGGATAGGTCGACTATCTGCTTGATAGGTCGACTATCTGTGTTTGTTTGGAAGTTCGACTATCTGTCCGGATAGATCGACTATCTGATAGCTCGACTATCTGTTCTGATAGGTCGACTATCTGCCTAGGTAGTTCGACTATCTTCTTTGATAGTTAGACTATCTGGATCGTTCGACTATCTGTCCGATAGTTCGACGATCTCCGTTCTTCGGTCGACGATCTCCGAGGGTCGTTCGACGTTTTCTGTTTGCCTTTTTATTTTGTATTTATTTATTCTATTTAATAAATTAATACATTATCTGGCATTTTATTTCAGTTGTTTTATGATAATATTTCCAGGCAATATCTGCTCCATCTCTTTTGCCTGAGTCAAATCTTTTCAGATAAAGTTGTTTGTCTTATTAGTTGACAGTGTATTTTACTTTATCTGCTGTCAGTCCTTTATAGCCGTTAGACTGAAAAGTCTTCCTTCTGCTATAAAGAGTTTGTCTCTGATGTGATTTTATTTAGTACCTTTATTATCAGATTGCTTCCTGCAGCTTCCTTGAAAAAGGTTTATCCCTTTTATAGAATATTTTGCTGCAGAGTATGTTTGTCTTTGTGATATTTGCAGCCCCGGTTTCAAGTTTCAGAAGAAGACAAACAGTTCAAATTGAAAAGAGCCGTTGCTTGTTGCTGCTATAAAAGGAATCCTTTGGAGAAGGATTTCAGCTAGCTAACCAGTTATTCTAAGAGTTATTCAATTAGCATTCAAGCTTTCATCAAGACCAAGTTCACTGCTCTCAGCAATATTCATTCAACTGAGAAGTGTTAAGCTCTTCTGCTCTTCTTCAACCTGAGTTCTCCTGCTTCCAGGAAGTTCAGACTCAGAGTTCTTTTAAAGAAGAAGAAGAAGAAGATAGCTACTAGAAGATTTCTATTTTATATTTTATATCTTCTTGTAGTTTTTCCTTCAGTTCTTACTGAAGAGTTTTCTGCACTGAAGCAAGACTTCACCTGGACATTCTTTGAGCCAGGGGGAGCCTTGATTCTTTTGAGCTTTCTAGCTCAGTGCAAGTCTTTGTGCTTCTCTAATCTATTGTAAAATAGAGAAAACTTTTTAACCTTCTTTCCCCCTCCTGTATAGGGTTATTACTCCCTTCAAAAGTATCCCTTGGTGGCAGGGCACCTGATCAAAAACCTGTGTTGGTTCTTAGACACCTGATCAAAAGTCTAAAGGGTTTCTAGATCTACCTGAAGCAGATCTTGTGGTGGCAGGGCACCTGATCAAAAACCTGTAGTGGATTCCTACCTTGTTGGTAGAAGAGTGGACGTACCCAAGTTGTTTGGGGAACCACTATAAATTCCTTGTGTCATCTGGCTTGCTTAATTTAATTACCTGCATTGTGGCTGTGATTAAATATAACTAGGTTTGCTAGTTGTTGATTAGGATTTCCAAGCCTTAACTGTAATTACAGTTAGCTTGAGTCTGTGCACATCACTTGTGTTAGGCTTTAGGGTTATCTCCATATCTATAATCTTTTCATTCCGCATTTCACTCCAAGGGAGTTGGGAAGACTATTAAGTTTTGTCTAGTGCAAAATTTGATAACTCTATTCACCCCCCCCCCCCCTCTAGAGTAGTATCTATCTCTTCACTTTCAATTGGTATCAAAGCGAGGTTGACTGACTGAATAGGCTAACACCTAAGTCACAAGATCCTGATAGATACCAAAGTTTATAGATATTCACTGTCACTATCATGGCCCAGTCCAAGGATTATTCTAGCACCAGACCTCCAGCATGCAACTTAGCTAAGTTTGGCATCTGGAAGGTAAGGATTAAATTATATATGAATTATATTGATGAAAGTATCTTTGCTTCTATTTTGTCAGGACCCCCAAGAGCACCTGCTGCTTCTTCTGCCTCATCATCTGATATGAGTGCAGTGCCTCCTCCAGACTACAATGATGAGTACAAGAAGGCAAAGATAGCAGATGCCAAGGCGATGAACATTCTGGCTCAGACAATGTCTGATGAGGTATTCCAGAAGGTTGCCGACTGCTCCTCAGCAAAATCAATGTGGGATACACTGAACCAGATTGTAGTTGGTTCAGCTGATGAAAGGAAGGACAGAAGGTCCAACCTTATCTCACAATATGAGAACTTCAAGAAAACTGATGCTGAATCAGTTGAAGCCATGTACACAAGGCTCAGCTCAATCATCAATGAGCTGAGGACCCTTGACAAGGACATATCATTGACAGAGGTCAATGATAAGATTCTTATGTGCCTCCCTAGCACATGGGATCTGAGGATCTGGCCTATCAAGGAGGCCAGAAGCACAAATGAGATTTCAACTGAAGCCCTTCTCGGCAAGCTCAAGTCTTTTGAGCAAGTGCTGAAGACAAGGGAAGCAGAAGCTGAAGCAAAGACCCCTACTCCAACAAGAAAAGAGCAATCTCTAGCTCTTAAGGCTGCTGATGCTTCTGAAGGCAGCCAATCCAATGAGGAGCTAATGGCATTATTTGCCAAAAGGTTTCTCAAGATGGGGAGAAAGGAATTCAGAAAGAAGTCTTCACGATATGAAGACAAACCAAGGTATGATCGTTCTCCTGCTAAAGAAATTATCTGTTATGGTTGCAGGAAACCTGGACATATCTTACTAGATTGTCCAGAGGAGAAGAACAAAGATAAGAGGAAAGAAAAGGAACAGCACAGGAAGCACTCCAAGCCATCCTCCTACAAGAACAAGAAGAAGGAGAGAGGTTTCATTGCTGAAACCTGGAGTGATTCTGATGAAGAATCTTCCTCCTCTAGCTCCAGTGAGGATGAGGAAGAGAAGAAGGCAAAGGAAGTTTGCCTGATGGCAATAGATGCCTACAGCAATCACTCAGCTGCAGAGAGTTCAGATTCAGAGGAAGAAATGCCAACAGAAGATGAGGTACTATCTTCTTATGATTTCACTTCTGCAGAATTCAAATTAGATTTTAAATCTTTATGCTTAGATTTAATTAGTTCTGAAAAAAAGATTAAAGAACTTAGACATAGGCTAGCTGAATCAAAAATCATATCTACTGAAAATATTAAGTTAAAGGAAGATCTCACTAATTATAGTGAAGAAATTAAGTTTCTTAAAATTGAGTTAGCTAAGTCTAAAAGGTTAGAAGAATCTCTAAATGGTAGAAGCCTTAAGTTATTAGAAATAACCAGCATGACTAATACTAGGTCAGGCAATAACAAACTAGGCTTAGGAGCTTCTCCCAGTGAACCCCCAGTTATTCTTAAAAATAATCTTTTAACTCCAGTGAACTTCATTTCAGCTAGTGGAATGAAGAACACTGAGCAAGTAAATCAAGTTAATAAAACTTTAAATAAAGCTAAGAGAGAAAAGAGGAAGAAATTTTTTAAAGAAATACAAAGAGCGTCGAACGCTGCTCGACGATCGGAAGCTCAATGGTCGAACGAGGCTCGACGATCTGAGCGCCCATCGTCGAACGTCGATCGACGTTTTCAATATGATTTTCAAAATCATCATCAAACCCGTAGAAACCTAAATGAAAATAGAACCCCTAGGTTTGTTGACCCATCATCTGCATGGAGAATCCCACCTAGGAGATCTCACCCATTAGGTTATCACCCTCAGCCTGCATTTTCATTTATTTCTAGCTTTTCTTATGTGAAAAACAAGGGACCCAAGGTTACCTGGGTCCACAATGTCTAAATGAATTTCTTGCAGGTGAAGGCCTATCCTATCACTCAAAATAAGTGGTATTTGGATAGTGGATGTTCCAAGCATATGACAGGAAATAAAAATCATCTGTCAAAGTTCAAAGCTAAGCTCGGCCCAAAGGTTATCTTTGGAGATTCAAGCTGTGGTCAGACAGAAGGCTATGGCAGGATCACAATTGGAGCTGTTACTTTCAAGAGAGTTGCATATGTGACTGGACTGAAGCACAATTTGATCTCAGTCAGCCAGCTATGTGATGCTGGCTACCAGGTTTCATTTTCTAACTCTTCTTGTAATATTACTTTAAATAATAATGTTGTTTTAGTATGCATTAGATTATGTAATATTTATTTAGTAGATTTCAATTCAACTCATTCTGAAATCTGTTTATTTAATGAAGTAACAACTAATAATAATTCTTTGTGGCATAAGAGGCTTAGTCATGTTAACCTTAAAAATATATCTAGGTTATCTAAACACAACCTTGTTAGAGGTTTACCTTCTTGCCCCTACAAAAAGGAGAGCCTATGCAAGGCTTGTCAGCTAGGCAAGCAAACCAAAAACTCTTTTAAATCTGTAAATAAAAGTGATTCTCCTAGAATCCTGTATTTATTACATCTGGACCTGTTTGGCCCAATAAATGTACAGAGTTTAGGAGGGAAGTATTACACCTTAGTCATTGTAGATGACTTCTCTAGGTTCAGTTGGGTTTTCTTTTTGAGAACTAAGGCTGATAACTTCAAAGCCCTTACAGACTTTCTATTATGTGTGCAGACTGAGTACTCTACTCATGTGGCCTTGATCAGAAGTGATCATGGTACTGAGTTTGACTCTCTTCTCATGCAAGAATTCTGTGAGAGAGAAGGTATCAAACATAGCTTCTCAGCTCCTAGAACTCCCCAACAAAATGGGGTAGTTGAAAGGAAAAATCGAACACTCATTGAAGCTGCTAGCACATTGTTGGCAGATGCTAATATGCCTCTTTCCTATTGGGCAGAAGCTGTTAGTACAGCCAATTATGTCTTGAATAGAAGTCTGATACACAAGCTTAAGTGTAAAACTCCTTATGAGTTGCTTAAAGGAAAGAAACCTAAAATTAATTATTTTAGAGTATTTGGTTGTGTAGTGTACATTCATAATAACAATAAAGAATACCTTAGAAAATTTGAAGCAAAAGATTCAATGGGAATTATGCTTGGATATTCCCAAGTAAGCAAAGCTTATAGGGTTTATAACAAATCAACCTGTAAAATTGAAGAATCTGTGCATGTATCTTTTGATGAGTCTCAGATGTTTTACAAGGAGAAGGAAAATTCTCCTTCCTCCAGTTCATTGCAGGTACCTGATGCCACTCAAGAGATTCTTCAACTATCAACTCTTCAGATCACTGAATCAGACAATGATGAAGACATTGCAGAAGCTGTTGTTGTTCCACCAGCAGTAGATCAAATTCCTCCTGAGGAATTAATCCCAACTGTTGTTGAAGATCACATCCCACCTGCTGATATTGTCACACTTAGAGATCACCCCACATCTCAAGTGATAGGAGACATATCAGCTGGTGTTCAAACAAGACATCAGTTAAGACAGGATGTGATGCACGCTTGTTTCCTCTCATAGGTTGAGCCCCTCACCTTTAAAGATACTGAGCTAGATCCCCACTGGATCATTGCTATGAAAGAGGAACTCAATCAGTTTGAGATATGTAAAGTTTGGACTTTGGTTCCAAGACCTAAAGGCCAACTGATCATAGGCACCAAGTGGGTGTATAGAAACAAGTTGGATGCAAATGGAATTATTGTAAGGAATAAAGCTAGGCTTGTAGCTCAGGGCTACAGACAGGAGGAAGGTATAGATTATGACCAAACCTTTGCTCCTGTTGCAAGGCTAGAAGCAATAAGGATCTTCTTGGCCTATGCAGCCTACATGAAGTTTAAGGTCTTTCAGATGGATGTCAAAAGTGCATTCCTAAATGGTGAGCTTAAGGAAGAGGTGTTTGTTGAACAACCACTAGGGTTTGTTTCTTCAACTCAGCCCTCACATGTGTTCAAGTTGCAAAAAGCTCTTTATGGACTAAAGCAAGCACCAAGAGCCTGGTATGAGACTCTAGCTAGTTTCCTTTTAGAGCACAACTTTACTAGGGGAGTAGTGGATAGAACCCTTTTCGTCAAGCACCACAAGGACACAATCCTGTTAGTTCAAGTGTATGTGGATGATATTATATTTGGTTCCACTGATCCCAAACTTTGCAAAAGGTTTTCTGACCTGATGCACTCTATGTTTGAGATGAGTAGTATGGGTGTGCTGTCTTACTTTCTTGGTCTCCAAGTTAAGCAAGATGCTGATGGTATCTTCATCTCCCAATCCAAATATGTTAAGGAATTGGTAAAGAAATTTGGGATGGCTGATGCTTCAGCAATGCCTACACATATGGCTACAAATGTAGTTATTGATTCTGATGATCACGACAAGCCAGTTGATCAAAAGAATTATAGGGCCATTGTTGGTTCCCTATTATATTTACCTGCAAGTAGGCCAAATATAATGTTTGCTACATGCCTTTGTGCTAGATTCCAGGTCAACCCCAAGGAATCTCATCTGATTCTTCTAAAGAGAATCTTGAGATACCTGAAGGGATGTCCAAATCTAGGACTTTGGTACCCAGCTGAGTCAGAATTTGAATTGATTGGATATTCTGATTCTGATTATGCTGGTTGCAGAGTTGACAGGAAGAGCACCTCAGGAACTTATCAATTCCTGGGAGAGAGATTGGTCTCTTGGTTCTGTAAGAAGCAGGCTTCTGTCTCAACTTCAACTGCAGATGCTGAATATATAGCAACTGCCAGTTGTTGTTCACAGATCCTGTGGATTCAAAACCAGCTTGTGGATTATGGTTACTCACACAAGAACACCAAAATCATGTGTGATAGTACCAGTGCTATCTCAATTGCACAAAATCCTGTGCACCACTCTAGATCGAAGCACATTGAGATTCAGCACCATTTCCTGAGAGATTGTGTGGAAAAGAACAAGATTTGTCTTGAGTTCATATCCACTGAGTTTCAGAGAGGTGATATTTTCATCAAGCCCTTAGATGAACAGAAGCATCTGTTCTTTTTGGTTCAACTAGGCATGATCAATGGAAGAGACTAAGTGTGACTTCTGCCTTGTTGAAACTTGTTTGAAGACAGTCGAACGACGTTCGAAGATAGTCGATCGGGTCAAGCCCATCGTCGACCTATGGTTGATGAAAGCTTGTCTGTTTGAAGATCGTCGACCGGCGTTCAACCATCGTCGAACAAGTCGAGCTCATCGTCGATCTTTGGATGACGATAGCTTGTTGTTTGAGAAGCCAGAAATAGTCGAACGATTGCTCGACTACTCTGCTTCTGGACCGATCGTCGAACGACCGTTCGACCATCGTCTCCAGTATCTTTTAAATAGATCGACTATCTCCGGTCTAATATAAAGCCGATAGTCGACCTAGGTTAAAAGATCTTTGCTTTTATCGTCGACAGAGAGCGTCCTTTCGCATTCCGTCTTCCCGCTTGCTCCGTGTCTTGCGATTTTCTGCCAATTCGTCTTCTCCGTTTCTCTCGCGCCTTCTCCAGCAAATCGATGGCGATTTCTCCAGCGCTCCTCGCAGTAGTCAAGTTTGACGCAGGTTTCAGCGTGGATTTTGATGCATTCAGCAGCTGTGAATCAGATATCGTGGAAATTCTCCAGCTATGCAAGATTAAGGATTGGAAAGGCTAATGTCTACAAGGATCATGTTAAATATCCCAGAGATAAAGGAATGGGCATTTACGTCGTCTTCTACTGAAGATTCAATGACAGGATCTATTGGCGGAGTACAGGTAATTTTGACTCCCGCCGTTTTGACTGATGTTTTTGGATTGACTAATGGCGAAGAAGAATATGAGCAAGATGCTCCAGAATTTGGAAGAATGTTGATTGAGCTGGGACATGCAGAAGGCATTCCCTCGAAGCTGCTCAAGGTAAATTTTCCTTTTAAGATTAAATTTCTTGCTGAGATTATCAGAAAAGTGCTGCTAGGCAAACACTCTGCCCACGATAACATTACAAGACAACAATTTGCACTAATGTGTGCAATTGTCAACAAGAAAAGGATCAATTGGGCAGGTGTTCTGTTTGACTTGATAAGGAATAAGAATAGCAAGAAGGAAGTTACCCTAGGAAGGGTTGTTGGGATTTTTCTGAAGGAAAGATATTCCCATCTGCTAGTTTCAGCTGCTACCACCATTAATGCCAGCAAGAAGATGGATCCCAATCTGTTCTCAAAGTGGAAGAGGACATTCCTGAAGCTCGCTGCTGCAGGGGCTGCTCCAGCTACATCTGAGAGCACAAGGACTGACTCTGTCGCTCCCCACCCTCAAGAAGTTGGCTCAGCTCCTTCATCTATTCCTTCATCTTCTTCTGCTTTGCCGTCTACTGCAGTTGAAGTTCCTTTAACTTCAACTGAAGTACGACTTTCTGCCTCTCCTCCTGCATCTTCTCAACCCAACTTTGATTTGTTGGCGTCTGATATTGTTTCTCCAGTTCATTCTCCCATTCCAACTCCTCCTCACTCACCTTCTCCACATCATTCTCCAGTTAACTCTCCAGTTAACTCTCCAGTTCAATCTCCAGTCCTCACCACATTTCATCCTGACATATCAACCATTTCTGCTGCTTCTTCATCCACTGCAGTTCCACCACCTTTTGAAATAACTCCAGATTTTATTTCCAGCATTGTGGAGTTAATTACCCCCTCAATCAAAATCATGATTGACGAGGCAATTGCTCCACTTGCTTCCTCCATTGCTTCTTTGACTGATGCCATCAAAATTCTCTCTAACTCTGCTGAGCCCTCTTCATCCAGGGGCCTGGTTTCAGTTCCCACTGAAATCAGGCAGGGGGAGATGTTCAATGAAGATGTCTCTGAGTAGCTCCCAGCCTCCCCTCCAGCAGCTCAACTTGCAGTATCAGAAAAAGTAGTAGAAGTTTCAGCTCCTCCTCCATCTAAAAAAGAAAAAGAAATATCTGATGCAATAATGTTGTCTGAATTTGTTGTAAAAGTTTACCTGGAAGAAGCCTCAACTCCCTTAGTTGCCCTGTTCCTGGAAGGAATAATCACTTCCTTTCTAGATGATTTATGGGAGTTATGTTATCCTGAAAAAAATCCTGAAGGTATGTCTCTTTCCCAATTTGTAGATTACTTAATTGATAAGTTAGTATGGGAATATCTGGAAGGGATGACTAGATATCATTTAGCAAGATTTTACTCCTAATCCTACAGATTTAATGGAAGAAGTAGATGTTGTTAAAGAGCCTAAACCTGTATCAGCTCCTGATATCCAAGTGGCTGTAGAGCAAGCAGTGTTATCTGAGGCTGTAGAGCCTGTTCTAGTTTCTGAGGCTGCTGAACCTGCTCAGCAAGCAGTGCTATCTGAACTGGTCCCCTCGACAGTTCCTGAGTTTCAACAAATGGATCCTGAAAGCCAAGTTGGAGGTTCTGATGACACCCCAAAACTGAGTTTGGAAGAAGAGAAAGCAAAAGTTGCTTGGCAACAAAGAGTAAAGGCTGATTTGGAAGAGAAAGAAAAAGCTTGGCAAGCTGAAAATTCTACAGTATGGGATGATTCCCCTGGCTTAGACTTGGATACTCTCCTGGCACATGATACCATGGAAGAAGAGAAAGAGAAAGCTGCCCTGAAAGAAAGGGAAAAGGCTGTATCAGAAGCCTATGATCCGTATGATCATCCTCCCTCATCTCATTCTGAGGATGAAGATGATTCAGATCTGTCTGAAGATTCTAAGAAAAAGAAAGCTGCAAAGAGGAAAAGAAAAGCTGTAGCTCCTCCTCCTCCCAATCCCGATCATGACACTCCTTACTACATTCTGAAAGGGATTGATCCTAAATCCAAAGAGTTCCAGCACTGGATGTGGTTCTCTAAGAACCAGCAAAAGGAGAGGAAGAAATCTAAAAGGTATGATAGTCCTGCTCCCAGATGGACTCCCAGATGTCCTCCTCCTCCACCTCCCGGTGCAGGAGCCTCTAGCAATATTTCAGCAAATCCATCTTCCCCTTCTGACAAATCTGCACGTTCTCAGCCTCCTTCAAGGAGAAGTTCTCAAAGCCATCAAGGTAAATCATATTCTGGATATCAAAGGCATGATGCTGAGACAAAAGAGCAAGTAAAGGAGGTGGTTTATCAAAAGCCAACATTTTCACCTCCTCCTTCACCCAAGAGAAAAGTTTCACCTGCTGTTAAAGACACTTCAAAGAGTAAAAGAACTATTTTCTCAGAAAAGTCCTGTAAGAAGTTTGCAGAGTTTGCACCGCCGACATCTCTTGTTATTCAGGAAGTAAAAGATCCAGCTGAAAGTTTATTAGATCTGTCTACCAAGTTTAAAGCTGTGAAGCCTATAGATACTGCATCTGAAAATAAGTATGAAAGTCAAGAGTTAGATCCTGAGTTCAGGATGGCTCGTTTTCTAGAGCTTGTTTGCTCAGCCCAGATAAAGAAAGCTAAGGCTGAAGGAAAAGATTCTACAGGATTTACTACAATGTCAAAATTCAGAATGAAGGAACTTGATAAAATCCAGGTTAGCCCTGAAGTTTTTGACCCTTCTAAATACATGGAAAAGCATCCAGAAGCAGTCGTCCCAAGGGCATCAGAACAAAAAATTATTGGTGTACAAGATCTGAAGATGTCTAAGAAAGAAGCCATAGATCCCTTGAGGAAAGTATCTTTTGTTCCTAGCTCTTCTGATCCCAAACCTGATTATGTAGATCCTTAATTTTGATTGACTGTTATATATATCTGACTGATTGTTAATTGCTAGTTAGTTGTTTAACTATTTCCTGTATTGATTTTATTGTTCTATAGCTAGCTCTGTGTTTTAGTTTTTGAGAGACTTAACTCAAATAGGGGGAGATTGTTGGTACCCTAGTTTGATTTGAGTTTAGTCTTGTCTTCTTAGTCTCTTGACCCATGAATTATCTATGGTCAAGGTTAGTTGTCTAGCTGTAGAGTTCCCAGCTTATCTAGATAAGAATTTGGTTAAGTAGTTTGTTCGTTCGACTATGGTCGAACGCCGCTCGACTATCGTCGACTAACTGTTCGACGATCGTCTATCAGTTGCTCGACGTTCTGTCTGCGTTGATAGCTCGACTATCTGTTGATAGATCGACTATCTGTGTCGCTTTGATAGTTCGACTATCTGTTGATAGGTCGACTATTTGTGTTGCTTCGATAGTTCGACTATCTGCTTGGATAGTTCAACTATCTGATAGTTCGACTATCTGTTGATAGATCGACTATCTGTTTTGCTTTGATAGTTCGACTATCTGTTGATAGATCGACTATCTGTTTTGTTTTGATAGTTCGACTATCTGTTGATAGGTCGACTATCTGTTTTCTGGGATAGGTCGACTATCTGCTTGATAGGTCGACTATCTGTGTTTGTTTGGTAGTTCGACTATCTGTCCGGATAGATCGACTATCTGATAGCTCGACTATCTGTTCTGATAGGTCGACTATCTGCCTAGGTAGTTTGACTATCTTCTTTGATAGTTAGACTATCTGGATCGTTCGACTATTTGTCCGATAGTTCGACGATCTCCGTTCTTCGGTCGACGATCTCCGAGGGTCGTTCGACGTTTTCTGTTTGCCTTTTTATTTTGTATTTATTTATTCTATTTAATAAATTAATACATTATCTGGCATTTTATTTCAGTTGTTTTATGATAATATTTCCAGGCAATATCTGCTCCATCTCTTTTGCCTGAGTCAAATCTTTTCAGATAAAGTTGTTTGTCTTATTAGTTGACAGTGTATTTTACTTTATCTGCTGTCAGTCCTTTATAGCCGTTAGACTGAAAAGTCTTCCTTCTGCTATAAAGAGTTTGTCTCTGATGTGATTTTATTTAGTACCTTTATTATCAGATTGCTTCCTGCAGCTTCCTTGAAAAAGGTTTATCCCTTCTATAGAATATTTTGCTGCAGAGTTTGTTTGTCTTTGTGATATTTGCAGCCCCTATTTCAAGTTTCAGAAGAAGACAAACAGTTCAAATTGAAAAGAGCCGTTGCTTGTTGCTGCTATAAAAGGAATCCTTTGGAGAAGGATTTCAGCTAGCTAACCAGTTATTCTAAGAGTTATTCAATTAGCATTCAAGCTTTCATCAAGACCAAGTTCACTGCTCTCAGCAATATTCATTCAACTGAGAAGTGTTAAGCTCTTCTGCTCTTCTTCAACCTGAGTTCTCCTGCTTCCAGGAAGTTCAGACTCAGAGTTCTTTTGAAGAAGAAGAAGAAGAAGATAGCTGCTAGAAGATTTCTATTTTATATTTTATATCTTCTTATAGTTTTTCCTTCAGTTCTTACTGAAGAGTTTTCTGCACTGAAGCAAGACTTCACCTGGACATTCTTTGAGCCAGGGGGAGCCTTGATTCTTTTGAGCTTTCTAGCTCAGTGCAAGTCTTTGTGCTTCTCTAATCTATTGTAAAATAGAGAAGACTTTTTAACCTTCTTTCCCCCTCCTGTACTGGGTTATTACTCCCTTCAAAAGTATCCCTTGGTGGCAGGGCACCTGATCAAAAACCTTTGTTGGTTTTTAGACACCTAATCAAAAGTCTAAAGGGTTTCTAGATCTACCTGAAGCAGATCTTGTGGTGGCAGGGCACCTGATCAAAAACCTGTAGTGGATTCCTACCTTGTTGGTAGAAGAGTGGACGTACCCAAGTTGTTTGGGGAACCACTATAAATTCCTTGTGTCGTCTGGCTTGCTTAATTTAATTACCTGCATTGTGGCTGTGATTAAATATAACTAGGTTTGCTAGTTGCTGATTAGGATTTCCAAGCCTTAACTGTAATTACAGTTAGCTTGAGTCTGTGCACATCAATTGTGTTAGGCTTTAGGGTTATCTCCATATCTATAATCTTTTCATTCCGCATTTCACTCCAAGGGAGTTGGGAAGACTATTAAGTTTTGTCTAGTGCAAAATTTGATAACTCTATTCACCCCCCCTCTAGAGTAGTATCTATCCCTTCACTTTCAATAAGTTTGGTGTGTGTTAGAGTTAGTTGTTAGCTTTTAAGAATCACAACAACACATAATATTTTACAGTGGTTCCCCTATCTAGGGTAAATCCACTTTCCCCTTCACCTATTTAGTAGTGTCTTATATTCGGTTAACTTCTCTTATATCCTCAACTCCTTGAGCTTACACCTCAGATCCTTCAGGATCTTAAAACTCAGAGTAAATCTCACTCCTACAACTCAGAATGATTATAGTCCTACCTCAGGCATAGCAGCGCTGCACTCAGAGTTAAGCAACTCCTACGTCAAACACAACAGTCCTAGCTCTCAGAGATACATCGAATCTCCTACCTCGGATCTTGACCAAGATCCTACCTCAGATCCACTCATGGATCCTACCAACTCAGAGACAACAACTCCTATGTCTTAGCCTTTATAATATAGGCTTACAACCCAAATCACAGTTATCCTATAGTTTGAGTAAAGTTTTGTAGTAACAGATTCCAAAGAAATAAACCTATGAGCCTACTTCTTGGACTGTGTAGAAACATTCCTAACTCTTCACCGCAACAAGATTGTAAATCTTTAAAGTTGATCTACTTATGCTAAGAAGATCTGTTGCAGAGCTCTGCTCCTTCAACCTTGAGTAGATCTTATGTTTAATGTAGCAATCTTTAAGAAGAACATCAACAATGTTAGCTCTGCTAGTTAAACCTTACAGAAAATTAGGGTTTTAGTTATTTCTTAAGTATCTTGAGATATTCTTCTTCAACCACTTGAACCAGCAATTTATAATTTCTCTATATTTTTATATAGATTATCTCTTTCGACTTTGTATCCCTAACTACAACGGATCTTTGATCTATAAGGGTAAGTGGTATGGGCAGCTGTAAAGTAGCTTTGCCATTAACTGCACTGCAGAAAGCATACAACACCCTTTGTCCTTTAGCGCACAAAACCCACTTCATTTGACTTAGTGATGATGTCAGCATGACTCGCCGCTTGTGGACTTAGCAACTTTAACTATATAGTGTGCATAAGCGTTGAGTGAAGTCTTGTTACTCAACGCATTGAAGCATTAAGTGTTGCCTGGAGACTCAACGCATCTGAACCTCAAGTGTTAATTGCGGAAGCGTTGAATGGTAACTCTTCACTCAATACAAAAACACTTAGCTAAATAACTATCTAACTTTTGAGGTGTTGAGTGAGCCATCATCACTCAACGATGTTGCCTTTGATAGCATATTTGATAAGGCGTTGAGTGAACCATCATCACTCAATGCTTTTGCACTTTACATAATCCTTCTAGGTTATGGCGTTGAGTGAACCTCCTTCACTTAATGCTTTTGGACTTGGCAGTTATCTTGATTAAAGGCATTGAGTGAACATTCTACACTCAATGCTTCTGGACTTGTATAGATTTTCTAACTAAAGGCATTGAGTGAGCCTTCTACACTCAATGCTTCTTGACTTTACCTCTTTCTTTGATAGGGCGTTGAGTGAGCCTTCTTCACTCAACGCTTTTGTACCTGGATAGATTCCTTTGTGTAGGTACTGAGTGAATGACCTTCGCTCAATGCTTCTGGACTTAGCTAGATTTGAGTCCAGCTCCACTAAGGCTTTGAGTGACTAAACTTCTATTAATGCTTTTAGGCCTCTGACTTTGAGTGATGTGTACTCACTCAGCTCTTCTAGACTTAGGCAAATTTCTATTTCTCTATAGTGTCTTGTCATGCATCCAACCAAACTTCTGACCCTATCAACCTGTCAAATCAATGAATAGTGGACAACCTGCATATATTGAACTAGAACACATATAAAATACAAACATGTGTATACTATTGACTTGTGGGCCATCTTTATATCTGGGACATTATGATCAATAGACCCAACATGAACCTTATGAAATCATCCATAATAATAAATGCATATGAATTACCTCTGAAACTTTGAGTGGTAAGAGGACCAAATAAATCTATTTGTAGTAGGTATAAGATTCATGGGGAATCATTCTTACAAATTTGTTTGAATGAATATTTCATCTATTTACTTAGCTGGCAGGCTCTTTATGGATTGAATTTTTTATACTTACCTTTTGGTAAGCCTCTTACTAACTCATTTTTTCAAATCTTTGTTATGGTTTTGTGATTTACATGGCCAAGCCTTATATGCCACATCTCATTCCTTTCTATTTCAGTATTGAATAAACATAATTCATTATTAATATAGTAAAAGTCAACAACTTATATATTGCCTTTTCTAGATATAGTTAGTACAATGTCATGTGTTCTAGAGTTTACTAGTTGGCAATGATTATTAGTGAAAACAACTTTGTATTCAACATCATAAAGTTAACTAATGCTAATCAGATTATGTTGAAGTCCTTCAACATAAGCTACTTTAGCAAAGGTGATATCCCCAATTTTGATCATATCATAACCTTTGGTCTAACCATAATTAGAATCACGAAATACTACATTGAGACCATTTTTGGCCTTGAAATTTATCAACATATTTCTTTGTCCAATCATATGCCTAGAGCATCCACTGTCCATATACTACTGTTGATTTGTGGAAGTACAACCTTTTTCCTACACATGAATTTAAACATTAGTTGGGATCCAGGTTACCTTGGACCCATTACTTCATTTTCCATTATATGGAGTAATGAGTATATGAAGACCTTTCATAATATCTCTTATGATAAACGAGTGTTAGTCTATCAAACCAACAGCTTCCAGTTATATGACCTTTGATAAAACAATCAGAACAAACATCATTTTCAAAAAAAATGATATAAATAATTGCACTCAAGGGATATGCATCAAGTTCAAGTAGACGCAACATTTGGAAAGCGTCGATTTGATGTCAACATTTCACAAGAGTTGTGTCGATATGAAATCGATGCATGTTCCTAATTCATTAAAACTACTGATTTCTATTTCTTATCTATCATTGATTGTTTATTTACAACACATTTTCCTTTAAACTTTCTCTTATCATTATTGAAATTTGAATAGTTATTATGTACTATTGTAGATGGTACTTTTACTTTAATGAATGATACATGATTTTTTCAAGCGGGTTTAATATCTATTGCTACTCTCCTGTTAAGTTTTGCTCCTAAGCAAAAATGATCAAACCCTATCTTAAGGTTTTTAGTATTATTCTAAAGCTGATTACCCCTTCCATTCAAGGAATCTTCAAAGACTTTTTCCTTTGATAGTTCTTTTAATGAAGAATTTTCTTCTATTCACTTTATAATTTATTCTATCAAATTATTTATCTCAACTTGTAAATGCTTACCTTCTTCTATTTACTTAATATCATTAAGACAGTCTTCATATATTTTCAATTTTTGTGTTAATGATTTGATTTTCTTTTCAAGTTTTATTTAATTTATATAAAATTTTCTAAAACATATCTTAAAATCTTCAGAAGTAAAGTCTATATCATGAAAATAATCTAGTACCTCAATTGAATCATGATTAACCTCTGTATCTAGAGCCATGAGACAAGCTTCTTCAGCAAATTTTTCATCTTCATTATCTGATGAAGAACTGGATTCAGAGCTTGTGTCACTCCAGGTTTCAACAATAAAACCTTTTCCCTTTCTCTTATCCTTCTTCTTTAGATATTTCTTCTTTTGATCCTTTGAGCTTGATCTTTACTTTTGCTATTCTGGACATTCTGTTGAAATATGTCAAGGTTTTCTGCAAGTAAAACATATTATCTCCTTATTGTGAGTCTTGTCTAATTTTGGTTTTCTCATACTACTGTCTCTTCTTCTTGAACCTTCTGATTTAATCCATTTTCTAAATCTTCTTACTAGAAGATTCAACATTTCATTTTCTGTAATAAATGGTTCATCTTCAGTAACTTTGAATGCAACTGATTTTTCTCTAGATGATATGCTATTCTCTTTAACTACAGTTTCTGCTCTACTTTTCAATAATTGCTCATAAGATTTTAATTTTCCAAGTAAAGCATCTGTAGAGATTTCCATGTGACAACTTGCTTCTCTAATAGTCCAAATTCTTGAATCCCATTAACTAGGAAAGCATATGAGTAACTTATCATTAATTTATGTGAGAGACATGTCCTTGTTTAGTCCTTTTAACTCATAAATTATCATATTAAATCTGGCATACATTTCTGCTATAGATTCATCATATTTCTTCTAAAAATTTTCATAGTGAGAGATTATAAGTGATCTTCTATCCTTTCTCTCATCTGTACTTCCATCAACAATTCTTGAGAGTGATTTCCATATCTCTTTTGTTGAGAGATATTTTATAACCTTTTGAAATATGTCATCTGGCATGGTAGAGACCAAGATATTTATAACTTTTGCAATATAATCTTTAACTCTCTTCTCCACATCAGTCCATTCATTTCTTGGTGTAGGTTCTACAATTATTTTGTCATTTTCATCCCTTCTATATGGCATTGTGGTCTTATCAAGAACTATTCAAAAATGTCCTCATCAATATAGTTCATATACAATCTAATATTGGCTTTCTAGAGTGTAAACTTATCAAGATTACAGATTGGTGGCCGAATAGATGCAAATCATTTGAAAGTATTTGAAGCAATTTTTGTAAATAAAATTTGAATTTATTATTGCAACTAAAATGATCTTTTGATCAAGGTGTTAACCTTTTATAGATTAATCTTCTATAAATTAGCCTATTGATGATCAACCTCCCTCTAATACTAATTGAAATAGGAGTTTAGTTGTTATATTCCTCAAAGTTTTCACTAATGGGGGGTGAAAACTATAAAGCAAAATCATATGTAGTTAATCAAAATCACAGCACAACAGTAAAAAATAAGAAATGAATGTAAAATCATAGAAGACACAAGAATTATAGCGGTTCCCCCTCAATTTGGGTACATCCTCTCTTTTAATCCCTTGGTATAAATTCACTATCACAGTGTCTGAGTCTTTTAATTAGGAGACTCTTAGAACCATACCAGATCTTTTGATAAGGAGATCTTAAACCAATTACAATCTGAGTCTTTTCTCAAGGAGACTCTTAGAACCTCACAAAATTCTTTGTAGAGGGATTCTTAAAACTCTTTTTCTCAAATGTAGAAGAAAATAAAGAGAAGTTTTTATTTAAGATGATTCTTATCTTAGTGTCCCCTCTTCAAATTTCTGAGGATAATTAATGATAATCTTTAGAACTTTTGATGAATCTTTTAATATCAAAATAACAAAGATTATGAATCCAATCATTAGATGATCTTTCAAACTATTTCTCAAAATCTATTACAACTTTCTTTTGAGAAGAAGAAGTATTAATTCTCTTATCATATTCAACAACTATCAAACAAATTGACTGATATTGGAAGAGATTCAATTGCAGATGATAATCTTCCAAGCTTTATCTATCGAATTCAATCTTCTCACGATCTGATATGATTTTCTTAATCGTCTGTTGTTAATGACTGATAATCTGTAATTACTACACATTTTTTATGTCATCATATATACATATATATCAACAGCCACTAACATCACAAGAATCTATTATGTAAACCCCTTTTTTATTTAATTCAGATTAAATCCATAAAACAAATTCTGTTAAGAAATCTAGTCGACGTAACATCGAGTTCTTATCGAAGAAAGATCGATTTTTGGCTGTGTGTATAAAAATCTCTATAGTCGGCATTCCGTCGATATCATGTTGATGCTTATGTTGATTTAATCCTTAAATGTTGTCGACTTATCCAAATTAAGTTTATCTGACTTCAATTCAAAGTAACATTGAATTCTAGTTGATGTTGCATCAAGATCTAGTCGACGCATGTTGCCAATTCTTAAGTTTTCTCTTCAATTCAGTATGCCTTATATATCCTAATAAGGTATGATTTCTCCTCTCAGAAACACCATTATGTTGTGGTGTCCTGGGTGGATTGAGTTGTGATACTATATCACGAGCTTTCAGATGATCACAAAACTTTTGACTGAAATATTTGCTATCTTGATCAGATAAGAGAGCTTTAACTATTTTTTCTAGTTGGTTCTGTATATCATACTCAAATTCATTGAACTTTTCAAAGGATTCAGATTTGTACTTCATAAGATACACATATATGTATCTAATGAAAACATCAGTAAATGTAATAAGGTAGTGAAACTCACCTCTAGCCATAGGACTTATGGGGTTTGTATACATCACTATGTAGTATACCCAAAAGATCAGCAGCCCTCTAAGTATGTCCGATGAAAGGGGCTTTTGTAATTTTGCCTAATAAATAAGTTTCGCATCTCTCAAATGATTCATAACCAAATAAGTCCAGTAGTCAATCCTTATGGATCTTAAAAATGCATTTCTAATTTATATGACCTAAATGACAATGCCAAAGATACGTAGGATTCGAGTCAATCATTTTTAGTATTTTAGAAATCTCAATGTTATAGATAAGTTGATATAAGTTCAAAATATATAAGTCATTAAATATCTTAGCAACAGCATAACAAACATTATTAATATAAATAAAACAATAATTGTTCTTACTTATAAATGAAAAACCTTTCAAGAATAAACATGAAATGGATATAATATTTCTTGTTATGGAGGGAACGTAATAGCAATTCCCTAATGCTATTACAAGCCCAGAGTGTAAAGAAAGATGATAATATCCAATGACAATTACTGTAACTCCTCCTCCATTTCAAGTGCATAGGTCTACCTCTCCTCTACCCAACATTCTTCACCTCCCCAATTTCTATACATTTGTACAGATGTGAGAACAACATACAGTATCCAATACCTAATATGAAGGAGCAAAAAGATTGATCTCTATAACAAAAATACCTGAAGTTGAAATCACAATTTCCTTCTTCTTCTATAGATTCTCAAGATAACGAGGACAATTCCTCCTCTAGTTCCCTGCCTTCTCACAATGATGATAATTCCCTTCCTTAGTCAGTCTCTTCTTCTCCAGTGTTTAAGACTTCAAATCAAGATATGGCTTTTATCATATCTTCAACTTCTTGGAACCATTGGTCTTGTCCTTGCCATTATGCACCACCAATATGGGTCTAGCAGGCATAGCCTTCTTCATATTATTCTTGGTAGTTTGTAACAAGCCTAGGAGCTTAGGCAGTGTATTATTAATTTTATTTATATTGTAGTTTAAGACAAACTACACATAACTGTCTGACAACGATTATCGGATCAAGTCAGTAGCTAAATCTTGGCCCAATGGAAAACCCAATCTTTTAAGGTTTTTAATGTATCCAATCTTCTTGAGTACATGAGTCCCTACTAGGTAACGAGCTCCCATCTTTCATTGAAACAAGGCCTTAGGAATATCGAACCTCTCTTATCAAGCTTGCCCTTGGAACATTTTATTTAAGTGTTCGATTATCTCATAATGGCACATGGTTCACGTTGCTTTTGAAACTCAGAGATTATGGTGGAAAGCATGAGGCACTCAACATCTAAGAAGCCATCTTGATACTTTTTATAAGCTTCTTAATCTGCCCGAGAATCAGATCCCTGTGGCTCTTTAGGGGAATTTTCCTCCAAGACATAGAGCTTACGCTCTTTCTTGAGGACAATCCTTAATCTTTATGCCAGTTAAGGAAGTTCATCTCAATGAGCTTGTTTTTCTCAATGATGGCTCTCAGGGACAAGGTGAGATGCGAATTACTTTCCATGAAATTTCTACAAGAATTTTGCAAAAGTATTTTAGTAATATATTTCTAAATACATTTTATTTAATAAGGACTTTATTAAATACTCCCGCTATTTTCTTTAAATTGATAACCCTTAATATTAATTTAGAGAGTTTATGTGAGTTACTCTTTAGTGGATAAGATTCGTATTTCACCCCCATCATACTTCAGTTTTGGCTGATCACCCATAATGTGATTATTTAGGCAGGCAACTTTTGTCAATTGCATCATCATGCAACTTTTGTATGGCTAGAAATTTACTATTATTCACATCCATCTTATGGTGTATGCTAACCTTATGCCTCTAGGAACTCAACCATTGAGGTCACATAGTTAAGTTAGACCTGATGTTAATAGCAGGATATCACAATTTTCCACTCGCAACCTTACTAAGATAAATTAATGCACATTATTTTGGCAAGCCCACACTTTATCATCTGTATACTTAATATAAGTATTAAGGGGTTTTTGTGACATGTGATTAATAATTAATCGTGTTTAACACTTAATCACTATGCACACATTTATACAAAATCATGAAAATAAATACATCACACATTCCAAATACATTCCAGATTCACATTAATGAAACCCATCAATAATTAATATTTTTGGAATAAATATGAACTATTCTAAATATTCGAATTTACATGAACTAGACACATGCAAAATCATCTCTCCTTATGCATTAGATAAGATCGCTTTTTGTGCTTATAGTTTCACAAACTACATAGATAAAGATGGTTGCTACAAAGAGAGGAATTTTTTAAAATATGGTAATCTCAGAACCTCCCTCTGATACCACTGTTGGTTTTTCTCTAAGGTCACATTATATGTGTGCAGCGTGATAATTTCAAGAAAAACCTAAAAGAGAAACAATGGATCTTGTAAAAAACCATTAATCAATAAATTAAAATGCAAAGGTACCAGTGTGGAATTGAGTCATAATACTCAATCAAGATTCAGAATCTACAGAGATAATTGAGTCGAAATAAACAATCTAGATTCTTCTTCGATTGAGTTCGCGACAAACGCAGAACAAGATCTACAAATTCATGGGTATCCACAATAATGTCAATAAGAGGACCTTTCTTTTGTTGAATGGAAGTAGGCTAAAAAATGATCGGGTTCTTCATCTCTATAAATTTCATGATATATCGCTGGAGAAGATGGCCAGTGCTCAGGTCAAACCCACCGCCGGCACTCTCGCTATTGCTGTTTTTAACAGTTTATAAAGGGCACTAGGCAAATTTAAAATATAACCTTATAACTGATATATATATTATATGCTTATATATATATGTTATAGGTCGCACGGTTTTTCTCAGGTCCGGAGTGATTGGATTGCCTTAGCTTGGAGTAGGACCGGGCACAAAATAATCAAATTAAACCGCATCGAACGACGAGAGGAAATTTTGACATGGAAATCATAAAAAGGGTGAAAAACCATGTGATTAGATTTATGTCAAGCCAAAATCCACTAGCTTCTTTAAATTTTTCAAGACAGCTAAGTCCTCGAAGCCTCGATGGAAGCACTCCAGCCTTGGAGAATTGCTAATCTTATGGAACCTTGGTGCGAGCGTTCTGGTTGGAAAATTCTCTAAGTACAGAAAGATGTTGGAGGGAGCGCTCTCGTTGAAGTGGAGCCTTAATGGAAGCACTCTTGTGGAGGCGATTGACGTGACTTGAAGCTCCTTGAAACCATAGCATAAGGAGAGAAGCGAAGGGAATTCCTGAGCGGAGAATCAGCCTAAATCTATGATCTCACCAAAAAACTTCAGAGCTCTCTCATGCCTTTGGAGTTTCTTGTCTTCAAATGACGGCATGGGCATATTTATAGTTTTTTGGAGGGTTATTGTGGTAATTATGTCGGGGAGTATTTTTTGTTGGCAAATGACGTCGCTCCATTTCAATTACTTAGATCACCAAATTTAATGGAATGACGGAGGTGTTCAAGAGTAATTTAGACAGCTCGAGCAGGGTTCCCGGAGATGACGACGACTAGAGGTAGCTAATGGTGGCAGAGGCATGCGGAGATGGCAGGGGTTGCTGGTGGCGGCAAAGGCCGCAGGCGCGCACTGGGTGAGGCCCCGTATTGTGCGGTTATAGACGCGTGGGGGGCACGATCATGACCACGTGCGTGGTGCGACAGTGCGCGTGGATCAGCCCTGCATAACTACACGGTGAGCAGCACAACGCAGATAAATGATGCATGGCCACACACAGCCATGTGGTGCCCAGTCCTACGTGGTCGCGCGCATGTAGGCTGCGCGGGTGCTATCTGCAAGCATGCTCAGTTCACGGGCATGCACAAACTGCGCGCATGTACAAGCTGCTTGGTGTGCTTTTATGCGTACCGGCTTGGCTCACCTACGCAGCCCGGTTGGGCACGTACGCGGGTTCGATACCCTTTCAAGGTGTTTCTAAGGCTTGGGGAAATGCGGCTTGCGCGTGCAACTGTTCTGGTTCATCCTAGCCATACTTGTTCGATATACTCGGTTTGACTCGAGGATTTCAGTGGGAACCCCATCAAATGCCCCCAAATTTTTGGGGGTTTTGATCCGCGAAGCAACGAGGCCAAAACTTTCTAAGCTTGGTTATTTAGTCTCAAGTTTGTGGACTTCAGATCATTTCACCATGCATGCATCACCAGTTACTTTGGCTTGTGGCATGAAACATCCCCTTGGTTGGGCTTTGATATGAGCACTGGTGCCTTGGATTACTTCTTGTCTGCTTTGTGGGCTAAAGGTTCCGTGAGGATGCCTGGATGGCGATCCTTACAGTAGATTTCTCACGCCTTACCCTTGCTTCTTGGACGATGTTGGTGGCACATTATAGGATTGTCCTTCTACTTTGTGCTTTGTTTGTTGTGATGATGTGGAAGCATGTTGCTTTTCACATTCCATTTATTGAATGTGCGAGTATGAAGTTTCGCTCTAACTTGTGTGGTTGTCAGAGATTGTTAGTGCTAGTGGCGGATCCTTGGATGTGACGTGGGGCAATGTGCTGCCCACTTGTCTCGGCATCATGTAAAGACCCGTAAGCTTGTTACTTGTTGAATATGCATTCCACATCTCTTAGTTTGAGAATAACCCATCCTAATTTGTATTTGATCACATTTGATGTGTGTTTATAAGGTGCAGGATCTATAAAATATGTACCCCATGAAAGAACATATTGAAGAGGCAAAGATTTCAAAGTTCTGTTTATATCGCCAGCAGTATCGTTGTTGCAGGCGCTATCGAAATCGCTATCGCCAGCAATAACCTTAGCCATGGAAGCACTCCGCATAGGAAGGAAAGTCCTACCGCCAGGCGGTACTGCTATCGATAGGCAAAAACCCTATGGAAGGTACATTTTTAGAAAAATTAGGAACCAAAAATGCTTGTTTCCAAAGATCAAAAGTTTCCTAATTTTGATGAAGAAAGTTTCCAAAAATAGAGTATGCCAAAGATAGAGATTGCTAAGGAAGATAAGATTACTTAAAGTTGTTATTGTCATGCGGTACCACTACCGCAGGCGGTTGCTCCTGAAGCCTATTTAAAGAGTTGTTTCTCACCGTATACGGGATTAATTCCTCTTCCACCAAAGCCACAACTCAGAATATCTTAAGAGAGACTCGTGTCTATACCATCACGAGAAATCCTTTAGGAAAACACGAAGATCTAAAGGAGTTCTTAAAGGGGAACTTCTACCATGCTTATTCAATGTGAAGGACAAACGTACCAAGAATACCAATGTCAACATTGCCTTTGTCTTCACCTTTAGAAATCTTTGAGGAGTTTTCTCTTGCTTATTTTATCATCTTATAATAATTTTGTAACTTAAGTGGAGAAATCATTCTGGGACAATGTCGGATTCCGAGAAGGATTCCATGGGAAATTCATTGTAAGTAGGGGCGACTAAGTCTTATGAGACTTAGGGGTAAAAATCATCTGGTGCAAATGTCAATTTCCTGGGAGGATTCCGTGAATTCATTACATATGGGGGAGACTAGGTTGAGGGTAGATATAGGGGCGGTTCGACACCTTATCTAGGAAAGATATGCTAGAATTAAGTGGTCCTGAAGGATAAGGGTCGATATCTAAAAGGAAAACGAGATTTTCATATTTTGCCTCAATTTCTAGCATCATAGAAATCAAACATTACGTAATTAATTTATTGTGAAATAAAATCATGTTTTACATTATTTTATTATCTTGGTTTATTTTCTATTCTAAAATGTTCTAAATAATATTTCTCCATCAAAGCATCAACGCAAAATATATTGCAAATTACTTTTTAAAATAAACACACAGATTTCACTTTCTGTTACTAGTGCTAAGAGGTAGTGTTATCGCTGGCGATAATGAAGGAATGTTGAAAATCGACCTTCTTTAAAAGTAATTTTCAATTTAATATTTTTTGAGATATTAAAATATATTTTCTGATAAAATATTCTGAAAATTCTTTTAGTAACTCTGATATTTTAAAAAAGATTTAAATTTTTGAAAAGCCCTTATTTACCCCCTCCTCCTCTAAGGGCGCCTAAAGATCCAATAAGTGGTATCAGAGCGAGGTTATTCCAAAACATCTACACAACAGAGAATAATGTTGCTTAATGATCTCGCTTCCACTAGAGAGGATGAAGTTTTAATGAATGAAAAATATTTTGCTCTACAATTATTTATGGGTAAAAATTATAAAGGTTGCATACTAATGGAAAATTTTATTAAAGCTTTAGATATGGAAGTATGGAATATTATAATTAAAATAACCACGAGTATCCTAAAAAAATAAAATGTTTTTAAAAGATAAATCAATGAATAGTTTATTTTGCGCTCTTGATCAAGAAATTTTCAATCTTATTTATACTTTGCCTACTGCTTTTGATATTTTGAAATTTCTTGAGATTACTTACAATCTTCCTTTCATAGATGATGAATAAGATAAATTTTATATGGATCCAAGAGAAGAATTTGATTAATACTCATGCTTGGAGGAAGAACTATCAAATGATGAGATCATATCAAATAGAAGGGAAGATGAAATCTAATAAATGGAAGATGAAAATGCAAAAGGAACTATATGTTCAAATTTTACCTTCTCCAAAAGAATTATAAGTAATTCAAATTCACTCTTTGTTTCAACCTCTGTTTTTATAATTCATGTGCTAAATATATCTAAATGTAAAATTAAGAAATTAAAAATATTAATTAAGTATTATGTTTAAAAATAAAAAATTAAAAGCACAACTTAATGTAAAATCAAATTTTTATGTGTCTAGTTCTCCCACTTGCACTTTTATTGAAAAGGCCTCACAGTGTATAGATTGTTATGAATTGAAAGAAAAATTCAAGGTTATTTAAAAATAGCTAGGTATTTCAAAAGAACACAGTAAAAAGTTGATTAATGTAAATAGTGTTTTAACTCATAAACTATAATCATTAAAAGTATTTGTGCAAAAATTCTCAATCAAAAAATCTTTTATTTCTAGTTTATCTTCAAAAATATGTAATGTATCTACTAGCATTTCAAATTTCATAAAACATGCACCTAGTAGAATATCTACCCCCATTCAGTTTCTCCCAACATTAAAGTAAATGTTAACGAATTTCTTATTAATAATGCTTTCAAAAATCTGTATCTTTATAAGCCTCAACTAAATGTTTATGGAAATTTGTCATATAAAAAGAATATTCAATCAAAGTATGATGGAGCCCCATCATTAAAAATGATGCACATATTCCACTCAAAAGGACACATTCATTGTTATCTCCCAATGGATTATCACGCTATATTTAGGTACCCCAAAGGAACCATCACTCTTGGCTCCTTTTGGATACCTAAATCTCTTATCCATTAATATCCACCTATTGCATGAAGTTGAAACAAATCGAAATGAAAATACTCAATAATATACTTCATGATGTGCTTAATGTTGTGTTTTTGTTTATTTTGTTTTTTAAACAAACATGCCCTGATCACTTTATATATTTTTTATTATATGCCTTTCACACATTAAGCTTAATAATTAAACAAAACTAATTGGATGAACTTGAAATAAAAAGTTATATCTTTGCAAGTGGCAAAAATAAACTTATTTTCTAATCTCTAATATCATTAGAAAGTGAATATTGAATTAACAAAATCTTTTTTTTTTCAAAAATTGATTTAAATAGGCTATAAGGGGTCTTAGGCTAACATATTAATATGCACAAATTTTCAATTATTTCTCTAATTTATTTTATGCGTATGATAGACCCTATAATAATAAATTATAATCAAGAAAAATCAGAATAAAAAATTACAAAAATTATATGTTTTGAGTAAAAATAAAATCTTTATTACTATTGACCGACGGTAGGTTCTAGCACCGATAGTAGGAATATTTTCTAAAAAAATCTAATTTATTGACATTTTTATTTTATGAAAAACTATTATGCTAATTGTCACTACTTTTGATTTCAGAAAAGTTTTATATTGAATAAATTTACTATAATAAATTCATAACAACTTTGTGGCTTTAAATTGAATAAATAAGTTTAAATTCATCATATATAAAAGCCATAGGCTATAAGTTGTAATTAAGATTAAACACTTAGATGCCTTGATCATTTACTCGTGTCATGTGTCTCACTATAGTAGGGTTGTAGGATTGTGTACATTAGAGACTTAACCTCTAAGTTATGTTTTGTCCTTAACCAGGGAGGGTGCTAGTGGGGCCTTGCGAGTCACTGGGGGGAAAGAGTGCTAGGTTGAGTGTCATCTTTTGTATGCATATGGGATTAACACCCCAACCTATGACATGTGTGCAACTCCTCATGTCCATCCATCACTTAGTACGTGGCTAGACTATAGACATATTGCTAGGGAATCTTAATCTAGGGCATGCTCATATACATTGTGTGCACATTATTTTACATTATATGATTATCATGTCAGGTTGTTGTGGTCTAACTCGGCACTCCTAAACTAGTCCAAATTTGACTGTCTTATCTTGGGAGCGATCGAGCGCACACACAGTCAATAAATTAGATTGATCGTACATACAAAGTTTTAACATGGAAAAACCCCTCAACCGGGTAAAAAATCACGTGACAGGGACTGTGCCGGTCAAAGTCCACTACTTGCATGTGGTTATAGTTAGTTTGCATGATCGAGGGTGACATGTCGCTCCTCGTTACAAATTAGAGGTGAGAGAATACTTTGCACCTAGCAGACGACAAACTGTCTCTCTTGGTGTCTTGCGCAAAATTACACTTGGCGGTGATGGCCGTCTTTGAGCGTCATTATGGCGCTAGAGGTAGGAACGATGTGTTCGTAATAGTGCTTGTATGGACTTAAAGGGAGCTATGAAATAGGCTTTGTTAGAAGGCTTGGAGGTGTCTTGAGCACGGCTCAATGATGGCTTAGATGTGGCATGAACGGGGCTTGCATGTGGCTTGAATGTACCTTGGATGTTGCACGTGGGAGGAATCCGACAAAGCTCTTGCCTGAGGAAGAAGAAGACTCGGAGAAAAAATATGAGAAATGAGAAGGCATAGGGCTCCTTTTATAGCCTCAAAGAGGTAGTTATGGTGGCTAATTGGCTATCCGCACACCATAACCACCCAAATTAATATTTCACACATAATTTAAGGGTGCACATTATGACCATTTATTTCGCTACTCGTAGACTAATTAATTTAATAATTAATTTTCCCCACTAACCTGGTATATAGTGGGTTGTTACATGTCAATCGGGCGACGATGAAAGATCCGAGAAGATCGGACAGTGGGGGCGGGCTCTCTTGGGTGGCCGACGAACTCACCGACAAACTTACCAGTAGACTTGCCGACAAGGAGGGAGACCGCCACCATCGGTCAGGAGAGTAGACGACGACCTAGTTGGCGGAAGAGAGGGGGGAGCGGCTGGTGGTTGGTTGAGGGCGGCCGATTCGTCCGCCTCTTTGGCCGCACGTCGGTGGCGAAAGAGCGGCGGCTCGGGCAGCTCTTTGGCCATGCTCCGGCAGCCGGAGTTCGGCGGACATCTCAGCCGCTTCCCGATTGTGTGCTGGAGACCGAAGAGGGGAAGCCGGCTCGGCCGCTTCCTGGTCATTTGTCGGTGACTGAACAGGGGCAGCAAGCTCGACTGCCTCTTTGGTCACATGCCAGCGGCGAAGGAGGGCGCCCGGCTCGGCCGCTTCCTCGGTTGCGCACCGGCGGCCAAGGAGGGGAGGCTGGCTCGGCCACTTCCTTGTCCGCGCACCGGCGGCCGAGGAGGGGTGGCCATCGTGGCCGCCTCTAAAGCCGCGTTCCAATGATTGAGGAGTGGATGCCGCTTGGCCGCTTCCTCGGGCGTGCACCGGCGGCAAGAGAGGGGTGGTCACCCTGGCCGCCACTTTGGCCGTGCGACGGTGGCCGAAGAGGGTCGGTCGGCTCGGCCTCCACCTTTGGTGCGTGTCGACGGCCGAGAGCGGGTTGTCGGCAACAGCAAGAGGGGGCGGCCAGCATTCAGGGATTATGTCGGGCGCCTAACGACAGCTAGGAGATTCCCGTGGTGATTCTTATATCATGTGTAGTGGGATCGGTGTATGAGGGCATCGGGGT
This sequence comes from Platanthera zijinensis, assembly GCA_039513925.1. Classification (NCBI taxonomy): domain Eukaryota; kingdom Viridiplantae; phylum Streptophyta; class Magnoliopsida; order Asparagales; family Orchidaceae; genus Platanthera; species Platanthera zijinensis. The sequence goes on along the minus strand of CM077079.1, from coordinate 51,438,598 downwards.
GGCGATTGCGTGTGTATTCAAACCAATGATCCCATTAATTTAGTGGAGATCATAGGGGGGAAGCGGCTATGTGCAACATTACTTCTTCATAAAAGGGGACTCATCCCCATTACATGCATATCTAATATTCGAACATTTGTATCTTTTGTTTATACTATAGGTATTTAAGCATCCATTATTTTGAAAAACATAAGTACTTTTGAAAACAAATCTTGTCACCTTTTGCAAAAATGTTAAATCCACAATTTTTTTATTATTCTTCAAAACTCTTTGCAGCAATTGGTGTCTCATATACTAGAAAACATGAATCAAGAAAAATTTGAATAAAAAATTATCAAAAATCATGTTTTATAAGCAAAAAACCATGAAAGTCTTTAATTCTAAGGTAGCTAAACACCAAGAGGGGTGAATAGATTTTAAAGTCTTTTAAGATTTTCCCTCCACTTAGTGTGTTGTGATTTAGTTTCTTTTTCTTTCAAGATAAACGCACAGATGACACAGTAGATTTATAGTGGTTCCCCAGATTATGAGTACGTCCATTGTCCCTCGCTTTTCTAACAGCTTGTTAGACAAGGCCCTTCTCCAAAACTCGGCTTCTAAGAGCTTACAACATAGATCCCGTAGGATCTCTCAGTCTCCTCCAAGACCTACAACTCAGGCAGAAGGCCCTATTTCTGAGCTAGCTTGCTCCTACAACTCAGTGGTCAAAAGACACCCTACCTCAAACATGAGCAAAGTCGTAAAGCTCAGGCTATTGAGGTTAGCCCTACAACTCCAATCCAAAAGGATCCTACTACAGCCTTTATAAATCAGGCCAACAAATCAGATCCGAAAGGATCCTACAGTAAGAAAAGAGTTTGTTGTTGTTGATTAGGTACCCGAGATTATTTCTCTATGCCTTCCTTCCGGGATGGAGTTAACAGCCCTAACTTTCTTCACAACAACAAAAATAATATCTTCAGTAAGTAGCTGCCTGTGCTGAAGAAACTCAGAAACCAAGTTCCTGAACTTGCTGAAGAAGACTCTTCAATTAGCTAACCTAGAATGCAGAAACAGATGGCCTTCTCCTACTTCTTTATCAAAACCTTATCTGAACTTGTTTTAGTAGAAGAAATTAGCTACAGCTAACTTGATGGAACTTTTGGAACAGTTGGCTGACCTTTTTTGTTACAAGCTCGGCAATAATGGCGATGAAGATGAAGTTCAGCCGCAACTTCTTGAGATGAATAAAACCCTAAAAGGTAAGTTCCATATCCCGATCGTGTTCCATTTGTCTTCCGCCGATTAATAGTTATTTGGCCCATAGGGACCACCCGTAGTTGTTGGCTACATCTTGTTTTGACAGAAGTAGACGTACAATAGGCTCTAGGCTCCATTTATTGCGTTTTGTAGCTTTCCCGCAAATAATTTGAACTCTGTTGTTTTTGTTGACTTTTGCTGACGTCAGCATCTGTGAACTTAGCAAAATCTTCATATTCAATCCAAGCATTGATTGCATTGAGTGAATAGCCTTCACTCAATGAATTTGGACTTAGCCAATTTCTCTACATCTTAGGCATTGAGAGCATTGAATGAATGGCCTTCACTCAATGCTTTTTGACTTGGCCAAAATTTCTGCGCTGCCAAGCGTTGAGTGCGTTGAGTGAGATCACTCAACACCCTTGGACTTAGCCGATTCACTGATTGCTTGTCTTCATGCTGAGGCATTGAGTGAACTGGCTTCACTCAATACTTATGTACTTTGCTGCAACCCTCTGTATCTGCTAGGCGTTGAGAGATTGAGTGAGCCTTCCTCACTATATGCTTTTATCCTTAGCCGCATCTCTGAAATCTGCCAGCTTACTGAGGCATTGCGTGCGTTGACAGAGCTGTCCTCGCTCTCAATGCATCTGGACTTAGACAGATTTTTCTGTCTATCTTCTCTTCATGCTTTGAGTTAACACTATCCTGTCAACGCTTTCTTCTTTGTGCGTTGAGTGAGTTGTCCTCACTCAATGCTTCTAGACTTAGCAAGAATTCTTTGACAGAATCTTCATAAGCTTTGACTGCGTGAGCTTGACTCAACAATTCTTTGTTTATGGCATTGAGTGAACTGGCTTCTGTCAATGAATGTGGACTTAGCCGCATTTTCTTCCTTGCCAATGCTGAAGCTTTGATATACTCAGCTATACTCGACGCCTTTTGATATGTGGCATTGAGTGAACTGCCTTCACTTAATGCATGTGGACTTAGCCACAGAATTGCTTTGCAGACTGCTAGGCTTTGACTGTCCACACCTTATTCAGTGCTTTTTAGCATCTAGTATTGAGTGAACTGGCTTCACTCAACCCTGTGAACTTAGGCAATTTTAAGCCTTTCCAGCATCCTTCTTTGACATCTGGCGTTGAGTGAACTGGCTTCACTCAATGCCTGTAGACTTAGATAGATTTCTGTCTCTCCACTTTTCTACCTTGTGACCACCTGTCAACACCACTTGGAATACCTGTCCAATCAATGTTACAAGGACCAACCTGCATCCATGAACTTGAACATACATCAAATACAACTATGTGTATACTATTGACTTATTTGACTTCTACAAATCGAGACATTGTGAGCAATGGACCCAACAATCTCCCCCTATTTGAAGAAGTCAAAACACTCAAATAAAATTTTGAGTTAATGATATACACTAACATATGCAGCAATAAAACATTAAATTTGAATACTTATAATAATAGAATAAGAGTATCAAGTTATAGGTTACCACACTTTCCTTACCTACAGGGTGATCATCATCACACCCTGCTCCCCCTATTTTGCTTCTGCCTGGCCTTGATCATTTCCTTCTCCTCCCCCTTTTTGACATCTATAAATAGTCAGGGAGGTGTTAGCCTTTGATTATCTTCTCCCCCTTTTTGAGTACAAATAACCAACTATTGTAGTAGCTTGCTCCTTCTCTATATGAGGATGAATCAATCCATGCAAGTGTTGGACTTGCACCCCTCAACTAAAGAACCTTCTATCATCCTTCTTAGTAGACACTTTAGTATATTGTAGTCTGGATAGCACTTGAACCACTTCAAAAACTTAATACCAATGAAGGTATACCACTTGAAAAATCTTCATACCACTGGTGGTCTTTTCCAATTACAAGAAGTAGTATAACCTACAACAATAACAACACAAGGAGCAACTAAAGCTATACCAAGTTCAACATACCCAACACAAACTTGAAGGTGTTGAACTTTGCTTCATCCAGTAACTTCGTGAAGATGTCAGCCACTTGCTTGTTTATAGGGACAAACTCAAGACTGATATCTTCATATTCCACATGCTCCCTAATAAAATGATACCTAATCTCAATGTGCTTAGTCCTACTATGAGAGATAGGATTCGTAGTAATTGAGATTGCACTAGTAGATTCACAGTACAAAGGAGTTCTACTTATCTGGAGGTTATAGTCCTGGAGCTGATGTTGGATCCACAATAACTGTGTACAACACTACCTGCTGAGATATATTCTTACTCAGTTATTGAGATTGCAACACTGGTCCGCTTCTTGCTGCTCCAAGACACTAGTCTTCCTCCCAAGAACTGATAGGTGTCTGAAGTTCTCTTCATGTCCTCTTTGCATCCTGCAAAATCTGCATCTGAATAGCCTGTTTTTTCAAAATCCCTATTTATAGGGTACCATAGGCCAAGATCTGGTGTGCCTTTAACATACATTAAAATCCCCTTAGCAGTAGAGTAATGAGATTCTTTAGGCTAGCCTGATACCTAGCACAAACACATGTAGCATACATGATGTATGGCCTACTTTCAGTAAGATATAAAAGGAAGCCAATTGTTCCTCTATACAAAGTTTCATCAACAGGTTTCTCTGCCTCATCCTTGCCTATAGGCATACTTAACCCCATGGGAATTTTCATGGTAGAGGAATTCTCCATACCAAACTTTTTGTTCAACTCCCTGGTGAACTTAGACTGCGATATGGATAACCCATCTTCAGTCGATCTTACTTGGAGGCCCAAGAAGAACTTATGTTCACCCATACTGCTCATCTCGAACTTCCCTTACATAAGTTTGGCAAACTTCCTGCAAAATTATAATCAGTAGATCCAAAGATTGTCATCTATATAAATCTGGACTAGGATGATCTTGCCATTAGATCCCCTTAGGAATAGGGTCTTTTCTATCTTCCCCCTTGAGAATTTGTTCTCAATGAGGAAGCTAGACAATGTCTCATACCATGCTTTAGGGGATTGTTGTTTGGTCCATTGCCCACAATGTCCTATATTTAAAGAAGTTAATCATGTCAATGACATACATAAAGTTGTATTTGATGTGTGCTTAAGTTCATGCATGCAGGTTAGTCCTTGCAACATGGATAGGACAAGTATTCCAAGTGATGTGACAGGTGGTCAAAAAGTGAAGATGCTGGATAGGCTAAAAATTGCATAAGTCCACAGGCGTTTAGTGTAGTCTACTCACTCAACACCAGGTGAGTAAAAACATTGAGTATAGATTGGTCTGTCAAATCCAAACAATTAGTAGGCTGAAAATGTGGTTAAGTCCACAGGCATTAAGTGAAGTCTACTCACTCAACGTCATACAACAAAAAGCTGTGAGACAGGCTAAGACAGTCAAAGCCTAAGAGAAATCAGGCTAAGTCTATAGGCATTGAGTGAAGTTTACTCACTCAACACCATATAACATAAATCATTGAGTATTGCTCAAGTCAGTCAAAGCCACGGAAAATCTGTGTAGTTATTTTGACTAAATACAAAAGTGTCGACACACTCCATAACTATATCGACATATTTATAGGAGGAGTGTCGAGACAATACAACTATCTCGAAACATTGGAGAACTGGTGTGCTGACTTAATGATGTCGACACCTAACAGACTGTAACGTCGAGACAAGTCAACTGTCTCGACATAGTGGAGATTTAAAGCAAATCTGTCACAGAAGATTTGACCAAGTCCACAAGTGTTGAGTGTAGCTTCCTCACTCAACGTCATGTAATAAAAAGCATTGATTGAACCTTATTCAGTCAGAGATAGTGCTTTCAACATATGATTTTGTCTAAGGACAATTGCATTGAGTGAAGGCTGCTCACTCAACACCTAATAAACTAAGAATTTGTGTAAGGACAGAGGCATTGAGTGAAGTCTACTCACTCAATGTCATGTCAATATAATTGATAGAAGCTGAAAGCGTTGAGTGAAGAAACAACACTCAACGCTTCCCAAGCAAGAAAATCGGCTAAGTCCATATGCGTTGAGTAAAGCTTACTCACTCAACGCCAAGAGGTTGAAATATTTTCTAAGGGTTTTTGGCGTTGAGTGAAGGTTGCTCACTCAACGCCTAGTGACAAAAAAATCTGTCTAAGTATTTTGGCGCTTAGTTAACCTTACTCACTCAATGCTTATACTAAAGATGTTTGATTTTGACTAAGTCCATAGATGGTGACGTTAGCAGTAAACAAACTTAACATTTTTAAAATTAAGTGCGGGAAAGCTACAGAACACGACAAATGTTGCAGGAGGGCTACTGTACGTCTTCTTCCATTAAAGCAAGGTGCAACTTTATGTTGCAAGTGGTCCCCACTGCTTCCTGGAGCCGTTAATCGGCGGAAGATATAAAGGGACAGCTTCAGATGATTGAACTCAACTTGTATGGTTTATCCAAAACGAAAAAAGCGGCTGGACTTCTTCTTCCTCGCCATTGCTACCGAGAAAAAGCTTGAAGCCTTCCAACAAAACAAAAGTTCAATTAGCGGTAGCACTTTTCTTCTACTATAGTAAGATTAGAAAGACTTATAATAAAGAAAGAAAGGAGAGCCTTCAGTCTTCTGCGGGATCAGATAGCTTATTGAAGAACTCAAGACCTAGCCATTATTTCGTCTTCTTAGCAAGTTCAGAATTTATTTTCTGAGATTCTTTCAGCAGAGGCAGAATTTCTTCCTACTGTTGTGAAGAAAGTTAGATATGAGATAACTTAGCCCTAGTTATTGACACAGAGAAATTTCTCTTTATCAAATTAATTAAACAACTATTTTTTTGTAGGATCCTTTTGGATCTGAGCTGTAGGGCCATTGTCCTGAAGTAGGGCAAATTTGCCTGAGCTGTTGGAGAGTTATACTCTCTAAGTGTAGGATCCAGTTTGGATATGAGGTAGGTGATCATTTAATCACTGATCTGTAGGTCCTTTGGGCCTGAGGTAGGTGAATCATTCTCACTAAGTTGTAGGACACTTGTTCCTGAGTTGTAGGATCCTTTGGATCTGAGGTAGTTCTTAACAGCCTAAGGTAGGAGAGTCATTCTCTCCGAAGTAGGATCCTTTGTGGATCTGAGGTAGGGCTGTCCTCCCAGCCTGAGTTGTAGGGCCTTTGTCCTAAGGTAGATGATCTACTGATCACTGAGTTGTAGGGAACTTGTGCCTTAGCTGTAAGTCTTGGAGGAGACTGAGAGATCTTGAGGGGTCTATGGTGTAAGCTCTTTAAGCTGAGTTTTAGAGAAGTGCCTTGTCTAACTGAAAGTTAGAAAGGTGGGAGGAGAGTGGATGTACCCTTAATATGGGGAACCACTTTAATTTCTGTGTGTGCTTTTCTGTGTTGTTTTCTTTGTGCAGGTTCTTGAAAGCTAGTTAACTGCCAACATACTGAGTAACTAAAGAAGAAATTAAATAAAGTCACAAGACATCAATTAACCAATTCACCCCCTTCTAGGTTGCAAGCTACCTTGAAAACAAAGACTTTCAAGTAGTATCAGTGCAAGGTTGCTCAAAAAGGATTTAACAATCTGAGTGATCTTTAAAGGTAGCCATAGATCTTAATTTATGGGTCTCTAGAGAACCATAAGGAGTTGGGTTCCGTGAAACTCCCCATCTATAGGAAGGAGTATTTTTGAATCTTGAAAGAGAGGGTAAGGTTGTTCATGGATGTCTCAGACCCTAGAATCTTTGTGACTATCAAGGAGGGACCCTTCATTCCTATGAAGGTCTTAGTTCTAGATGCCAATGTCCAGACTCCCAAGACTTATTCAAAAATAACCAAGGATGAGGTCATGTTCGCTGCATTGGGCAAAATAGCCCAGAACATCATAGTTAGTGTTATTGATGATCTACCTTTCTAAACTTAGTCCACTGCCAGACCTCCAAAGAGATATGGGACACCCTAGTGGTCTATATTGAGGGTACTAAAGAGGTAAGAGATGATAGAAAGTTCATGCTCAACCTAGAGTATGTGTTTGATCCATAGTTTGGATTTTGGCCGGCTAGGTTCACTAATTAGGATGTTTGACCCACATTGTATAGCCAGGGTCAAGTCTGTTAGTCCTAGAGTTTAGGATAGTCTTTAGGATCAATCTTCATGGACCAGCCTACAGAGGACTTCAGTAAACTCATGTCTTAGAAGAATTCAGAGTTCAGAATATTAGTTTGAAGTTCTTCGAACTCAGCTTGACGATCCTCGATCGCAGATCGACGAACTAAGAGTTCTTTCTCTGAGTTGAGCTCGACGATATTGGAGCTCAGGTCGACGATTTCTTCCTTTAGATTGATTCTCAGCTCGACGAACTTGGAGTGCAGATTTAACCAGATATTTCCTTATTGAGGTTCGTTGAGCTCAGGTTAATGAACAGGATTTCTCAGCTCGACGAACTTGGAACTCCAGTCGACGAAATCTGCCCAGAGGTCGATGAACTCTATCCCGAGTCAGAATTATAAGTTTTCCTATTTCTGTCCCTATTATGTTTTATTCTTTGGCAGTAATTTTCTGAGTAATTAAATCTTATATTCTCAAGAATATAGTCATTCTTGCAACATTAATTATGGATTTCATCAGAGTTAATTAATTGCTTATTTTAATGGGACAGTTGGGGAAACACATTAATGAATATATTCCAGTTGTTTCATTCTCCAGAATCAAATCTACAATTAATGCTTACAATTCAAACTTCAAAAGAGAATTAGACAGTAGGATATAAAAGAGATTTTCTTTTAGTCGACTGATATACACAGGAAAGATCAGAACACAGAACACAAGAGTAATACAGAGAAGAGATGCACAGTCACACAAAATAACATACAGAACAAGATCTGCTCCTTCTCTGTGTTGAAAACATTCTGTTTTCCCCAAGATCTTACAGAAGACTGCAGAAGAACATCAATCTTATATCAAGAGTCTTCTTCAACTTCTACTTCAGGAATCATCAAATACAACTCTTAGATCAGTCTACTAGTTCCTGGATTTCAACAAGACAAGGCTGAAGACCTATACCCTGAGCAAAGCTCCTGTCTTCCTGAACCATTCATCATTTCAGGGGGAGCTTTGACAACAGCAATCCACTTGTCTTCTCAAGTTGTTTTGAGAAAGAGAAGACACCATCAACTCTCTCAACCTCACTGTAAAAGGGTTTATTAACTCCCTTCAAAAGTTTATTTGTTGGTTTTTGGGCACTTGATAAAAAGCCTAAAGGGTTGTGAGATTTCCCTGTAAATAGATCTTGTGGTGGCAGTCACCTGAGCAAAACCTGCTATTGGATTCCTACCAGGGTGGTAGAAGAGTGGATGTACCCAGATTTGGGGAACCATTATAAAATTCTTGTGTTGTCTGTGTGTTCATTCTCTCTTTGTTTTTGTTGTGCGGTGATTGGGTAGTTTATCCTAGTTTCTATTTCATTTTATAGTACTACTATTATCACTAATTTCTCTGATATAATTTAAAAATAGCCAAAATTTTTAAGTTACCTTATTCACCCCCCCCCCCCTCTAGAGTAAATCAGGTCTATCCCCTATCTTTCAATTGGTATCAGAGGGAGGTTCATTTGGTTACACAAGCTAACACTTGAACCAAAAGATCCTTGATAGATGTGATTTTTTTCCCTAGTTATTTTATTTATTTCATATCATGTCATAGAACAAGGATTATGCAAGAACCAGACCTCCAGTTTGCAACTTGAATAAGTTTGTTATCTAGAAGGCAAGAATTAAATTATATATGAACTCCATTGATAAAGATATTTTCAATTATATTTTGACAGCACAACCAACTCCAGTAGCTACATCTACTGCAACTTCCAGTACTCATGTTGTTCCATCACCTGAGTGGACAGATGCACAGAAGAAGGCCAAGATAGCTGATGCCAAGGCTATGAACATTCTGGCTCAGACAATGTATGATGACATTTTCCAAAAAGTGGCAGAGTGCACCTCAGCTAAGGACATCTGGGATTCCCTAAACCAGATGGTTACTGGATCTGTAGATGAGAGAAAAGATAGGAGATCAATTCTCATCTCTCAATATGAGAATTTCAAGAAAGAAGAGTCAGAGTCAGTGAGTGACATATACAATAGACCCAGCTTAATCATCAATGAGCTGAAAAATCTGGATATGGACATAACCCTCACTGAGGTCAATGATAAAATTCTCGTGTGCTTTCTCAGCTCATGGGATTCTATATTCTGGCCAATCAAGTAAGCCAGAAGTCTGAATTAGATTTCCACTGAATCTCTACTAAGAAAGCTCAAATTTTATGAATAGTTAATGAAGACTAGAGAAGCTGTCGAGAAGAACACTCCCTCATCAGCTAGAAAGGAGCAAAACATAGCATTCAAAGCATCTGAAGAAACAGAAGCTCCATCAGCTAGTGAAGAACTTCTTAGTCTCTTAGCAAAGAGATTCTACAAAATGGCCAAGAAGGATTTCAGAAGGAAGTCATCTAGACAAGATGACAAGCCAAGGTATGATAAAACCCTAACTAAAGAAATTGTCTTCTTTGGCTGCAGGAAGACAGGACACTTCATATCAGAGTGTCCAAAGAATCAAAAGAAGGAGAGAAGAAGAGAAAAGGAGCCAAAGAAGCAGTACTACAGCATGCCCTCCTTCAGCAAGCACAAGAGGAAGGAGAAAGGCTTTGTTGATGAAAGCTGGAGTGAAACTGAAGATGAATCTTCATCTTCAAGCTCCAGTGAAGATGAAGAAGAGACTAAAGCAAAAGAGATTTGCTTAATGGCTTTTGATGTATCAGGCAGCCCCTCAGAAGCTGAGTAGTCAGACAGTGAAGAACCTCAATCAGAAGAAGATTAGGTACTGTCCTCTTTTGATTTAAATTCAGATGATTTTAGAACTGAATTTAAATCATTATGTATTGATTTAATAAATTCTGAGAAATAAATTAAATTACTTAGAGAAAAACTAGCTGAACAAGACAATTTTCTATCAGAAAACATAAAATTAAAAGATGAGTTAACAATTGCAACTGAAAAAAATATGTCATTAAAATCTGAATTAGCTGAGGCAAGGCAACTTGAAGAATCCCTATATGGGAGAATCATCAAGTTGATGAACATCACAAGCACAGTAAGTGGCAGACTTAATGGCAAGCTGGGCTTAGGTGCTTCATCAAGCCAACCCCCATTAATTCAGAAAAACATACTGTCAACCCCAATCAAATTTGTTTTTGAAAAAGGCAAGGAAAAGGTAGATGATCATAGTATTAAACAAATAGATTTAAAATAGAAAAATAAGAAACAGAGAAAGAACAAGAAAAATCCTAACTATAACAAAGTTTAGCAGATTTCATTGAACCTAGATCGACGAAATGTGTACGGTTCGTCGAACTCAAGTCGATGAACTCCGAACGCAGATTTTTATTATAATTATTCTTTGAACTGCGATCGACGAAACCAGTATGGTTCTTTGAGCCGAGATCAACGAAATTGGGGCATAGAGAATGAATATTTTCATTCTCTGAGCGAAGTTCGGTGAACTTATCCCCATTCCTCAACCTCAGATCGATGAAAAGCCAAAATTCGTCGACCCCAGTTCAGAACAACAGAAATTTTAATTCTTACAGATCATTTAATAAACCAAGAGAATATATTAATCCATTCACCCAGTGGATAACTCCACCAAGAAGATATCATCCCCTAGGATATAAAAATCAACCTGAATACTCCTATATTTCCAGTTTTAATTTAGAAAAGAAACAAGGACCCAAGGTAACCTGGGTCAAGAATACCTAATCTGTTTAATTGCAGGAGAAAGACTATCCAACCACATAGGAACAATGGTATCTGGATAGTAGCTGTTCAAAGCACATGACTGGCAGCAAGGACAATCTAATCAACTACAAGTCTCTAGGTCCAAAAGTAATATTTGGTGACTCCAACTATGGACAAACTGAAGGCTATGGAAAAGTCAAAATTGGAGCTGTCACCTTCAAGAAGGTAGCATATGTAAGTGGACTGAAGCACAACCTGATATCCATAAGTCAATTATGTGATGAAAAGTTTCAGGTATCATTTAATAAAACCTCCTGTATTATAACTTCAGTAGATAATAAAATTGTGTTAACTGGAACTATAGTAGGAAAAATTTATTTAGTTAACTTTAAATATACTAAATCTGAAATATGTTTATTTAATCAAACTAGCAATAACAATAAACTTTGACATAAAAGATTAGGACATGTTAATTTGAAAAACATTGCTAAACTCTCTAGGGATGACCTTGTTAGAGGATTGCCTTCTTTCCCCTACAAGAAAGAAAGCCTTTGCAGGGCTTGTCAATTAGACAAGCAAACCAAAAATAGTTTTAAGTCACTTAATAAGAGTGATTCACCTAGGATTCTGTATTTGCTCCATATGGATCTTTTTGGACCCATTATTGTACAGATCATGGGAGGGAAATCTTATACCTTAGTGATTGTTGATGACTTCTCTAGGTTCACTTGGGTGTTCTTCTTGAGAAACAAGTCTGATAACTTTAAGGTTCTTACAGACTTTCTTAAGAGCATAAGGATTGAGTATTCTACTCCAGTTGCAATGATAAGAAGTGATCATGGTACTGAGTTTGAGTCTCTTCCCATACAAGAATTCTGTGAGAAGGAAGGTATCAAGCAGTGCTTCTCTGCTCCTAGAACTCCTTAACAAAATGGGGTACCTGAAAGGAAAAAACAGGACTCTAATTGAAGCTGCAGGCACATTACTTGTAGATGCTTACTTGCCGCTATCCTTTTGGGCAGAGGCTATAAGCACAGCAATTATGTAATGAATAGGAGTTTGATACATAAGCTTAAGGGCATGACTTCCTATGAATTACTTAAAGGAAAGCAACCTAAAGTAGATTACTTTAGAATTTTTGGTTGTATCTGCTTCATTCACAATAACAATAAGAAATATCTTAGAAAGTTTGAAGCCAAAGCTAAAATAGGAATTTTTCTCTGATATTCCCAAATCAGCAAGGCCTATAGGGTTTATAATAAATCAACTATGAAAATGGAAGAAACTATACATAGTTCTTTTGATGAAACTAACATGTTTTACAAGGAGAAGAATCCTTCTACTAGTGAAACTTTGCAGGAACCACATCTGTATGAGAAGTTGGATAAGTTGATCCTCACCAATGAGGATGCTGCACATCCTTCTCCATATATTTTTGAAGACAATGAAGATGATGTCACTGAATTTAGTGAACAGCAAACAATAGCTACTATAATTCCACAAGAGGAATTAATTCCCCAAGCTGTTGCTGAACCAACTCCTCCTATTGAATTAGTCAGACATAAAGATCACCCTATATCTCAAGTGATTGGATATATATCAGTGGGTGTGCAGACAAAGAATCAACTCCACCAAGACATGATGCATGCCTACTTCATATCTCAAACTGGGCCCATATTCATAAAAGATGATGAGCAAGATCCACATTGGATTATTGTAATGCAAGAGGAGCTCAACCAGTTTGAGAGATGTAGAGTTTGGGATTTAGTTCCAAGACCCAAATACTACCCAGTCATTGGAACTAAATGGGTATTTAGAAACAAACTAGATGCTCAAGGTACTATCATCAAGAATAAGGCAAGATTAGTGGCTCAAGGCTATAGACAAGAGGAAGGCATTGATTATGATAAGACTTTCACCCCTGTTGCAAGGATTGAAGCTATCAAGATTTTCCTAGCTTATTCATCCTTCAAGAAGTTCACTGTGTACCAAATGGATGTCAAGAGTTCATTCCTTAATGGTGAACTTAAAGAAGAGGTTTATGTAGAACAACCACCAGGTGTTATCTCTTCATCTCATACCTCTTATGTTTTTAAATTGCATAAGGCTCTCTATGGTCTAAAGCAAGCTCCAAGAGCTTGGTATGAAACCTTAGCTAACTTTCTCTTAGAGCATTAGAGGATTTGTAGATAAGACTTTATTCATTAAGCATCATCATGATAAAATTTTATTAGTACGAATATATGTAGATGATATTATCTTTGGCTCTACTGATTCCAAACAATGGAAAAGATTCTCTGACCTTATGCATTCCAAGTTCTAAATGAGTGGCATGGGTAAACTTTCCTACTTCCTTGGTTTCCAAGTGAAGTAGTCACCTGATGGCATCTTCATATCCCAATCCAAATATTCTAAGGAGCTAATAAAAAGGTTTGGGATGGCTGATGCTTCAGCTAAGCGAACACCTATAGCTTCTAATTCTATGATTGACTCTGATGAACATGGCAAGCCTGTTAATCAAAAATTATATAATGCCATTGTTGGGTCCCTGTTATACCTCACAATAAGTAGGTCAGACATCATGTTTGCTATAAGTCTTTGTGCTAGGTTCTAGGTGAACTCTAAAGAATCTCACCTTATTTTCGTTAAAAGAATTTTGAGATATATAAAGAGTTACCAAAATTTAGGACTCTGGTATCCAACTGAGTCAGAGTTTGAGTTGACTAGATACTCAGATGCTGACTTTACTAGATGTAGAGTGGACAGAAAGAGCACATCAGGGACATGTCAGTTCCTTGGTGTTAGGCTAGTCTCCTAGTTCTGTAAAAAGCAGACATCTGTGTCTACTTCAATAATAGAAGTTGAATACATAACAGCTGGCAATTGTTCACACATACTGTGGATTCAGAACCAACTCCTATATTATGGTATCAACTTAAATAATTCAACTCTACTGTGTGATAATTCTAGTGCAATTTCCATTGCATAAAATCCAGTGCATCATAGTAGAACTAAGCATATAGATGTTGTTGGGTACATTGGAAAATGTGTACCTGATTTGGAGAAGCCTCACTTAGATCAATGATATACATCATGGTGTATTTGATGTTATTTTGAGTTTATATGTGCAGGTTAAGAATGTGCTAGAATGCAGGAAAAATATTCTAAGTCCATGTGTCGACAACTGAGGAAGCTGTGTCGACACTTCACTAAGATTGTGTCGACACTTGGAAATAGCTGTGTCGACACTTCATAGAATTTGTGTCGACACCGGGAGGCAGTGTCGACACACAGAAGATTATAGTCGACATCGGCTGTGTCGACACCGGGAGGCAGTGTCGACACACAGAGGCAGAGTCGACAACAACTGTGTCGACACCTAGAGGCAGTATCGACACACACTATGTTCTTAGTCTACATCAACTGTGTTGACACACAAGACTTGTGTCGACACACAGCTGAGTCTAGACCAAGTTGATTGCTGATGAATGGTGAAGTGTTTGTGTCGACACAAATAATCAGTGTCGAAACATTCTCAAGATGCAGTATCAAGAAGCGGTGTCGACATCAAGACAGCTTTGTCGACATTTCCAAAGGTTGTGTCGACACTTAAGTCACTTGTGTCGACACATATTGACAGATGGTCTCGACACTTTATGGCAAACAGACTTGACGCTTTGTTAACAAAGTCAAAGGCTCAAGAACTATTTGAAGACTTGATAGCTGTGGGTTATGACAGGTTTACTGAAGCTGTCAGACTTATCAGAAGCTAGTTATAAACTGGATCAGCTGGTTACCATGGATGAAGTCTATAAATAGTCGGATTCAGAAGAAGAAAACAGCAACATAGAGAAGAAGTATTGTCACTACTAACACAATTAGAGATTAATCTCTAATCAAGAAAGTACAAGTAACAAAGAAGAAGATATTCGTGAGAAGATCTAAGAAGACGATCTGAAGTAGTTTACTATTCAGATTCTGTCTAAGTGGAATTCAATCAAGAATTAAGAAGTATCTTTAAGAGATTTGGATAGAGAGAGATCCAGCTATTTGAAGACAAGGAGGAGACATTCACAGGTCTCTCAAGAAGTAGATACTGAACTAATCTGTCAAGGAGATTCAGATCTATTTCTGAAGTCTAAGAAGGAAGCTGCCAGTCAGTTTTATTCAAAGGAAATCAACCCAACTAAGTTCAGATTCAAGAAGCTTTGAAGAAAGCTAAGATCAAGTTGATTTCAGCCATCAGCCTCTTCAAGAAGCTGATCAAGAAAGTTCTTATCCCTTCTCTCTTAATAGGGGAAAGAGATTACAAAATTATTTATCAAATTCTGTAGGATCTATTCATAGATCTGAGTTATAAGCCTATTTTATAAAGGCTGAGTGTAAGAGATTTATTCTCTGAGCTAGGGATGTTTATGCCTGACTTGTAGGAGAAGGTATTCTCTGAGATGTAGGCCTTGTGGCAAGGCTGAGGTAGGGCTTGTTAGCCTGAGTTATAGGAGAAGGTATTCTCTAAGTTGTAGGCCTTGTGGTAAGGCTGAGGTAGGGCTTGTTAGCCTGAGTTGTAGGAATCCTTCTGGATTCTGAGCTATAGGATCTGAGGATCTGAGTTAAAGGAAGAAGTTAGGCCGACTCTTGCATACTGCTAGATAGGTAAAGGGGGGAAAGTGGATGTACCCAGACCTTGGGGAACCACTATAAATCTGTGTACAATCTTCGATGTGTGTATAATTTTTATTGTTGTGCTGTGTTCGCTATATGAAATATCTGATTTATTCAAATAACTGTAGTTATATTCTGCCTTAAGTTAAATCAAGGAAAAGTACCTATTCACCGCCCCCTCTAGGTGTTTAGGTAGTCTTGAAAGTAAAACTATCAAGTGGTATCAGAGGAAGGTTACTCAAAGAAGGACTTAACAGTCTGAGTTAGATCCCTAAGGCAGAATCAAAAATCAAGAAAATGGGTTCTGGAGAGAATCACAAGGAATTATGGTCAATAAAATTACCCATCTGCAGGAAAGAGATTTTTGGGATCTGGAAAGAAAGGGTTAGATTGTTTATGGAGGCCTCTGACCCAAGGATATATATATCACAGTAAAAGAAGGTCCATATATCCCAATGAATGTGTCTGCTCTAGATGCAAATCAAAGAACTCCTAAAGATTTTTCTAAAATGACCAAGGATGAAATTGTATTGGAAACTATGGATAAGAGAGCTCAGAATATCATAGTGAGTGCCATAGATGATTCTACTTTCCAAATTTTGATTCACTTCAAAACCTCTAAGGAAATGTGAGACACCATGATTGTCTATATGGAGGGTTCTGAAGAAGTTAGACAAGATAGAAAGTCTATGCTCAATCAAGAATATGAGAGTTTCAGACAAGGGAAGTCTGATAGCATATCTGAATGCTACAAAAAATTCTACAGGATAGTGAATGAACTGATGTCCTATGGAAGGGTCTTCAGTACTTATGAGCTGAATGACAAATTCCTAAGATCCTTGAAAAAGAATTGGGATACCAAGATTTGTGCCATTAGAGAAGTGGCCAAACTAGCTGACATTTCTCCTCCAACCTTATTTGGAAAGTGCTATCATATGAAATGCAACTAATGGCTAGAAAGGAGGAAGAAAGAAATACAAAAGGAGAGCATAGAGAAAAGTCAGTGGACTTCAAGGTTAAAGCCACTAGAAAGAGCAGGAGGATGTCTCCATCACCTCCTAAGGAAGTTACTGAAGTTATCTCAGAAAATTCAGAAAATCAGAACTCAGATAGCAGTGATTCAGATGAAGATTTTGCTGCCTTTACAATACAGTTTCAAAGGTTTTTGAAGAAGAAGCAGTGGAAGTCAAGGCCCTCCACATCACAGCTAGTTGATGACTATTATCAAAAGAGAAAATCATCAAGACAGGAAAGGAGCAGGTCTAAGCCCAGCAAAGCTACAACATCAAAAATTGTTTGTTATTGCTGCAATAGGCTAGGACATGTGGTGGCTGAGTGTCCAGAAAAGAGAAAGGAGTCAGCAGACAGAAAGAAGACTCAACAAAAGGGCAAGAAGGAGAAATCCTTTGTTCCTAAGAAGGAGAAGAGTCTTACAAATCAATCCTCCTCAGAGTCAGAATCTGAAGCTGAAGCATACATTGGACTGTATGCAGCTAGTGAAGAAGAGGAGTTTATGCAATTATTGGACTCCATCAATGAATAAGAAGACCATCAGTGCATGGGACTGATGGCTGAATCAGAAGACAATAAGTGCTAGGATCAGCCTGGTCCCAGCAAGATACAAAGTAATTCAAGAATTTCTGATTAAAGTACTAGTCAGAGTCAGATTCATCTTCATCAAATGATAAGGATGGATCAGAATCTGAAGGAGATATTCATCAGTTGATAGATGAATATGGGGACTTATTGCAGGCACTTAAGAAAAGCAAAAACCTGGCAGAAAATCAGGCTAAGGAAATTGCAAATCTTTAGTTGACTACATCTGGTTTACAGAAAGAATTGGATCAACAAATGAATGAGGTTGCCAAGCTGAAAACTATTACAGTTATTCAGATGGGTACAATCGCATATAAAAATGATCTAATTAAAAGTCTGGAAGTAAGACTTCAAGTCGAGAAAGATTTGGTGGCTAGTTACTCTAAGCCAAAATCAGTCTTACCCTTAATAGATGAGTTTGTGGCTCAAAAGGGTAAGGCGGGAATAGGCTATAAAGGTAACACCAGGGCTGCCCATTTCAAGAGAAAGGGAAAAGCACCAGTTCATCCATTGAATTTTAAAGTCCCTATAGCTTTTAGAAAGGTGCATGAGCCTTCTAACAAGTATGATCTCGAAAACATTCATCGTCATAATAAGACTGATGTTCTGAATAACAAGGGTGTTAATGCCAATAAGTCAGCCCATGTTCATAAACCCCATGGTTATAAGAAACCAGTGGGTGTAGCTATAGCAGCACCAGCACAGAACAAAAATTCTTTTGTCAAAAATGTATCTAGACCTAGATACAATAAGTATGAATGCTGGTGTTGTGGCAAGACAGGCCATTTTGCCTTAGACTGCTGGCATAACATAAGTGTCAGGAAGAACAACAGTCTACCAGTTAGAAGAGCTGCTGGTAGTTTTGATATGAATGGTGCTAACTTGAACCAAGGACCCAAGACTTACTTGGGGTTCTAAGGGAAGGTAATTCTGTATTGCAGGAAAGTCCAAGTTGCAATGCCCCTATATGGTACTTGGACAGTGGATGTTCCAAGCACATGACTGGAACAAAGGGGCTACTGAAGGAGTACACATCTATCAAGGATGGGCCTAAAGTAATCTTTGGTGGATCTGAAAGAGGAATCATCAAAGGATTTGGTAACATCTCTTCCAACCAAATTACCATCACTCAAGTGGCTTATGTAAAAGGTTTGAAACACAACCTGATAAGCATAAGTCAGCTGAGTGATCTAGGATATGATATTTCATTTTTTAAGAATGGATGTCATATCAAAAGGTCAAGTGATCAAAAGGTCATATTGACTGGGTATAGAAAGAGAAATGTTTATTGTCTTGCTTTTGGGTGTGAGAACAAAGGTTCTCCTATTTGTCTTGTAGATGATGAGAAAGCATCTCATTGTGTCAAATGGCACAAGAGGCTGGCTCATCTTAACTATAAGACAATTGGCCAACTCTTTAGTAAAGAGTTTGTGAGGAATGGCACTCAAGTTAAGTGTATAAAGGAAGGGATATGTTCAGCTTGTCAAAAGGGCATGCAGACAAAATCCTCCTTTCATAGCCTTGAAAACAAGGATTTAGTGAGGTGTCTATACCTCTTACATATGGATCTTTTTGGTCCTATTCCAGTTCATAGTCTAGGTAGGAAGGTCTACACTTTTGTGGTTGTAGATGACTATTCTAGATATTCCTGGGTGTTCTTTCTAAGACATAAATCTGAAACCCCAAGTGTTTTACACAGTTTTGTCAGACAAATTCAGAATGTTCTGGACAGTACAGTGGTAAAAATCAGAAGTGACCATGACACTGAATTTCAATCTGTAAGTATGACAAGATTGTGTGAAGAGTTTTGGATTTTTCAAGAAATCTCCTCACCTAGAACACCTCAGCAAAATGGTATTGTTGAAAGAAAGAATAGGACATTGATTGAAGCTGGTAGAACTCTATTGAGTGACACTTCTCTCCAGGAATATTTCTGGGCTGAGGCAGTTAACACTGCATGTCATTTACTCAACAGGGCTTCTATCACTAAGTACCACAAAAGACTCCCTATTAGATCATGAAAGGTAGAAAACCAAATCTATCCTATTTTAGAATCTTTGGTTGCAAGTGTTATATCCTTAACAATGGCAAGTATTATTTAACTAAGTTTGCTGCCAAATCCCAAGATGGGATATTTGTTGGGTACAACAACAATAGTAAGGCTTATAGAGTCTACAACTTGATTACTCAGGTTGTAGAAGAATCTGTACATGTTGTATTTGATGAAACAAGATTAATCAACAGTGAGTTGCCTTGTAGTTCATGCAGTCCAACAGGTATAAGCAATAGGATGGACAAGCTTTCCATTGCAGAAGGCTCAACTGTAGATGAAGTATTGGAAAATGTTGGCTACTATCCATGGGGAGTACAAGACTCTCTAAAAGCTGATGACAACCAAGAGGTGCAGCACAATGAAGAAACTGGAGGTGTTCAGCTAGAAGGAATTTTACCTCCAGCTGTAAGACATCTAAAGGATCATCCAGCAAATCAGATAATTGGTAATCCAAGACATGGAGTGCAAACCAGAAGTAGAATTCTGAATACAGTCCTGCACTAAAGTTTTCTATCTCAACGAGAGCCAAAAAAATTGAATAAGCTATCCAAGACTAACACTGGATTAATGATATGCAAGAGGAGCTTAATCAGTTTAGAAGATGCAAGGTCTGGGAGTTGGTTCCTAAACTAAAAGACCACAACATCATTGGTACAAAGTGGATTTTTAGGAACAAGTTGGATAAGAATGGAGTTATTGTGAAGAATAAAGCAAGATTGGTTGCAAAAGGATACAGGCAGGAAGAGGGAATAGACTTTGATCAAACATTTTCCCCAGTAGCAAGACTGGAAGCAATCAGAATGTTCCTTGCCTATGCAGCATATCAAGGCTTCAAGGTATATCAAATGGATGTGAAATCAGCATTCCTGATTGGTGATCTGAAAGAAGAAGTCTATGTAGAGCAGCCATCAGGTTTTGTAGATTCTCTTAAACCTGGTTATGTCTATAGACTTTGGAAAGCATTGCATGGGTTAAAGCAAGCCCTAAGGGCTTGGTATGAAACCCTGTCTACTTTCCTTATTGAGAACATATTCTCAAGAGGTAAAATAGACAAAACTCTATTCCTAAGGGAATTTAAAGGTAAGATAATCTTAGTTCAGATCTATATAGATGACATAATCTTTGGATCTACAGAGAACAACCTTTGCAAGAAGTTTGCCAAACTTATGTAAGCGAAGTTTGAAATGAGCAGTATGGGGGAACTTAAGTTCTTCTTGGGACTCCAAGTAAGACAGACTAAAGATGGCTTGTCCATATCCCAGTCTAAGTTCACCAAGGAGTTAATTAAGAAGTATGGTATGGAATCATCCTCCACCATGAGAACTCCTATGGGAACAAGTATGCCTATAAGCAAAGATGATGCAGGTAAACCTGTAGATGAGTCTTTGTATAGAGGAATAATTGGCTCTCTATTATATCTAAATGCTAGTAGACCAGACATTATGTATGCAATATGTATCTGTGCTAGGTACCAAGCATGCCCTAAAGAATCACATTATACTGCAGTCAAGAGGATTTTGAGATATCTAAAGGGCACACCTAATATAGGCCTTTGGTACCCTAAGAATGGAGATTTTCTACTAACAGGTTATTCAGATGCAGATTTTGCAGGTTGTAGAGAAGATAGAAAAAGTACTACAGGTACATGCCAATTCCTGGGAGGAAGGTTGATATCCTGGAGCAGTAAGAAGCAGATTAGTGTGGCAATATCCACAGCTGAGTCTTAATATGTTGCAGCTGGAAGTTGTTGTGCACAACTATTGTGGATTCAGCATCAGCTAAGGGATTATGGTATTCAGGTAAGTAGAACACCTTTATTGTGTGATTCTAAAAGTGCTATTTCTATTGCAAACAATCCTGTTTCACATAGTAGGACTAAGCACATAGAGATCAAATACCATTTTCTTAAAGAATATGTAGAAAAAGGAGACATCTCATTAGAATTTGTTATAACTGATTTGCAAATTGCAGATGTATTTACTAAGCCTCTAGATGAAACTAAATTCAATAGATTTAAAATTGAATTAGGAATGCTGATCATAGGTTAGTTTTACAAAAAAATTAACTAAGTAAAATTGTGTCGACACATTCAGTGATAAGGTGTTGACAAAGAGAATTCATGTCGACAATTCAGGGAAATTGTGTCGATACAGAGAAAATGTGTCGACACCTAAGGGACAAAGAGTCGACGCATCCAGAAATGTAGTGTCGACACAACCAGAGTAATGGTGTCGACACTTACATATTTTGTGTTGACACTTATAATAAGAGTCAACACAGAATTTCTGATGAACTACTAAGTATCTCTTGTGTCGACATATCATCAATTGGTGTCAACACATAGTAGTCAGCGCCATGGTTGAGATAATAGAAGTTTGTGTCGACACATTCCAACAGTGTCGACACTTTTAGACAGTTTTTGCCCGCCTTTTGATCTTCTTTGATTATAAGAGTATAAATAGGTCAAGAACTTATTCTGTCGACACGCTCACCTGGGTTTCGAGACAAAAACCTTGTGTCGACAATTTCTCTCCTCTCCAATCAAGCTCTCTTCATTCCAATGGTGCCCAGGATTGAAGATGCAATCAACGAGGGATATGAGTTGGTTCGACATGCGTTCGACGATGCAGATACGGAGATCAAGCAAGTCATTTCTCTTCTCACAGACAACTGATTAGACTATCTTGTCTCTGAACCTACGAAAATATGGAAGAAAGAAGTCGTTGAGTTCTATACCGGTGCATCCGTGGATTTAACCGAATTAAAGATCAAATCAACCGTCCATGGAGAACGAGTCAAGTTGACTCAGAAAAGATTGAGCAATATTCTACATCTTCCCTGGGTCCAAGATGAGGAAGAGGTTCCACCCTGAAAAATAAGGGAAACACTTCAATGGTGTGGATTGGATCCAACCATAAAGATAGGATCTGCCATCTATAGGAAAGGCATGAATCCTCAGGGAAAATTCTTGTCTGAAATTATAGGAAAGGTGATCTTATGTAAACAAGGTTGACATGATAGGATCTCAGCCTATATGTTTAGTCTGATGACAAGAATTGTCTTTAAAATTCCAACCAGATGGTCAGCAGTTTTGTTTGATAAAATCAAAGAAGGAATCAAGAAGACAAACTTGGCTAGAATTTTGAGTCTGTACCTTTCTAGAATCATTCCAGAGGTAATGCAACAGATTCCTGGATCCAAGATCAACCATATGAGGAGAATGAACATGAGGTTATTCTCCAGATGGGATAGAGTTCTATCAAAGAAGTTACCTGATGTGGACAGGCAGGAGACAACTGAGAAATCACCAGGACATGACCTTCATGTGCATGATCATGGCAATCCACCAAATCAAGCAGAATACGTTAGAAAACTGACTGAGGACCAGACTGGGTCTACTAAAGTCTAGGAAGAGACTATACCAGCACAGGTGCAGGGGGATCAAATTACTGCACAAGTACAAGAGGAAGACAGAATAAACTTATCAGAATATTTATACACTGCTGAATTGATGATTCTGCTAGAGGAAACACTGTATCATCTCATACTCAAGCACAAAAGGAATACACTCTAGAAGAGTTGTTTCCTGAAATTAGAGAGGCAGTTGATAAGGTTAAAACCCTTAGGGTTGAGGAGGAGCAAGGTGCTGGTGAGGGGGAGCAAGTACATGTTGAGGGGGAGCAACATGGTGCTGAGAAAGAAATTCCTACCACTCCTCCAAAAAGAATTCATATTGAAAGTACTTCAGAGTTTGAAAATGCAGAGGTTAGGGAGGATAAGATAAGAAAGCTAATGGTCTTCAAGAGGAGAATTCATAGCTATAAGAAAGCTATCCAGACAACAACTCACGAAGCTACTACTGATTTTTATTACACTAAATTTATGATAAATTTACAGGTCAAAATGGATGAGCAGAGATTGCTTCTTGAAAAGTATGTGGATTAAAGCCAAAAGGCTCTTCAATTTGATCTGGCACAAGAGATAAAATCTATTAGATTTGAAGTTAATCAGAACAAAAGAGAGATGACAGATTGCTTCCACAAGGGAGGCAATGCTGTGGTATTTCTTGCCAAGCAACAAGAAGAAATTAAGAAGCAAGTGGATGAGATGGCTGTTAAACAAGGCTATGTCTTTGAGAATCAAATCAGAATGAATGAAAAATCTGACTGAATCACATAATGTGATCGTCACTGAGTTCACAACCACTGTTGTTACAATGACTGCTGCAAGGGCTAAAGAAAAAAAAGAATATGATCAGAAGCTACAAGCTGCCCTAGATGCAGTTAAAACTGCCATCACTTCATCTGAGAAGTTGATTAGTGACAAACTTCAAAAATTAAAGCCATTCTTTAAAGATGGAATCAACTATCTGGATGGACAAATCAGATTTCAGAAAGATGACTTGAGAGAGCATGTGGCTAGAGAAGTCATAAAGGGGGAGAGGGTGTTAGTCTATGCTGGGTCTGACCATGCCAAATGGGTAACTAATAGCATAAGAGCCACTCTTGGGTATCCACCCCTGTGTGATGATGATAATATGGCTGAGTCAGGGGTGCAACCAATTCTACTTGAAGGTGATCAACCAGAGGTTGCCCAAGTCATTTACCCTCCTGCAGATATTGGAATGATACATGAGAGGGTTTAGTCAATGTACAGCCTGTAACGCCCAGTTTTTTCAGCGATTATTTTTATTCTCGTTTGGCGTTACGATGACGCGTTTCCGTGGCTTGTGCCATTTGTGGAGTGTGGTTTAGCTCCTTAGAACTGAGTGCCCTATTCTGTAGCCTGTTGGCAAGATCTCCCTAGCAAGCCGAGTCGTTTTGGGTGACCCGGTGTGGCCTCTCGGGGGGATGTTGGTGTTTGGCTTTATTTGGGTATAACTCGAGTTCTGTTCGTCAAAAATTAATTTCGACTTCGCTGTTGTGTTCGTAGCGTGGGTATTTAGCTACGGTGCGAATTTCGTCGAATTCCGAGGTAGTTCGGTTTTCGCGTCGTTTAGGTGCTTTATGTAATTTTGTAATTAATTATATTATTATATATATATATATATATATATATATATATTTATAGAATGAAAGGAGCCGATCCATCATCTTCTTCCCCGATTTATAACCGCCGGTCCTGTACGAGAGAACGGAGAAACCGCCTACCCTTCCCTTCGGACGCCGATTCCCGGAGCGTTTGTGGACGGAATTCGATTCCGAGAGTGGATTTGGATTGCTCTCGTCAAGACCTTCATTCCTACGGTAAGAAATTCGATTTTCGTGGAGTTTTGGGAGGATTGGAATTTCCGGTTTTGGAAGTTTTCCGCCATTAATGACCGAGTTTTTGTTCTAGGTGTTGCGGCCGTTTTGATCCGTGCGAAGAGGAGGAAAGCAGTCCAAAGCTTCGCTGTGATTGAGGTAAGTGGTATTCTTGCCCTTGCCAAGTTTTCTTTTTTTTGAATTTTCTTGCTGAAATTGAAATCCCGGTTAGCCCAGGTTAGAGGCCTTGTTGTTCTCATTTTCTTGCTAACTATAGGGCTTAGTTCTTCCTACGGAAACCCCCCCTATTTTTGTGATGATTGGAATCCAAATTGTCGACGTGGAGCCGTTGTTTTCTTTTATTTTGATTGTTGCTCTGGTTCGGGTGTAGCCGAGAGGGAGAGTTAGGAGGGGGTGTGGTTGTCGATTTTCATTATGCTATTACTCGAATGATTAGGCATAGTTCGTATGGTAGTGGTGCGCGACGTTGATAGTTGTCTGCTGCTACTGCAGTGGCTTGAGTCGTGTGCGCGTTCCGGTGTCGTTCAGGAAATTCCAAATGGTGCAGGTTGACCGCGCATGGTCATCAACCGTTAGGGCGCACGACCACTGGTCGTGTGCCTCTGCTCGTGCGCGGCTGTCTTTCAGTTTCCAAAGTTCTGTCTCGGAAAATCGCACGAGTGCTGGCAACAGTGCGCACGACCAGTGGTCGTGCGACACTGATCGTGCGCAGTTGCTAGGTTTTCTGTCAGGTTTTCCAGGTTCGCTTCGCACGATCATCAGCCGATGAGTGCGCACGACCACTGATCGTGCGTCACTGATCGTGCGCTTTGTATATTTTCTGTTGCTAGGCGAATTTAGATGGTTTCGAGTGCGGGAGTTTAGATACTCAAGTGGCAGGCAACTACTCGAGTTCTGGATCTTCTGCCTTGGTCATTCGACTGTCGTCGAGCTCCGCATTCTTTAGTGGGCTTGTGGGTAGTGGTATTATTTTGGCGGCGAGTGAGGCTAGCTCGCTCAACGCCAAAGTTTAGGTAGGCACTGAGTGGGTTTCACTCAACGCCTAGTCGTGTTGGTTTATTTCAACACTCTTCCTTTACCTTGTATTTCATTTCCGAGTGGATTTCCAGTTGTATTTCTGGGTTTTCCTTGTCGGCCGTTTTCTTTATTTTCCTAAAGGCCGAATCGTGGGTCGTGGTTAGTAGTGGTGGTTGTAGCTCTTTATGGGGGTGGAGTTGAGTGATATAGCCAAGGCCACCCATGTTTTCTTGCTCCAGGTACGGGCTGGGCATGTCGGGTGGAAGGTCCCTTGTGTTTTCACGTGTTGACCCTCGAGCTTTTGACTTGGACATGGTGGATTGGGGGACTGCGTTTGCCTTCGATCCGGTTCCTCGTTGTTGTTTTTGCTACTATGACTTCCCACAGTTTAGGGTGTTAGAAGTTTCTTCTTTGGTAGTTTGTAACATTCTGGCTCTTGGTAGCCTAGTAGGCCCTGCAGGATGTGGTTCCTGGGCTAGGTCGTTGCTGTTGCTTTGCACGTTGTGCATTTCTTGTGGTCCTGTTGTGGACAGTTGTGACTCTTTCTACTGCATGTTTTTCTGTTACTTTGTCCTTTGGTTGACTCTTTCATGCAGTTTTTCTTTGTTTAGATTGCTGAGGTATTCTGTTTTCTTTTGGAATACCCCAGGTTCTGAGCTGTAGCCAGTCTGGTGGCTAGTTGGAGGTGGTGTTGTTGGTGGACTCCCGCACCTTGGAGTTCTGTTTACCTTGTTAGTGAGGTTGTTTTCAGTACTCTCTTACAGACATATATTTGTGCTAGTGGGTTCGTGTCAGGTTGTTGGCGCCCACTGGTAGTTTTTACCTTGTACTAGATATATGTACTATTGCTGCTATCATTTTCTGGAGATAGTCTACTTGCTCTGAGAAGGTTTTATGCTAGGTTGCTAGTTATTTTTAAACTATAATTGTTATTATAAATAAAGCTCATGATCAGTATGTTTTATAAAGCGTAATCACTATTTTTCCAAATCACGTATAAAGACCGTTTTCTTATATATTATATAAATTAAATGTAGGATCTTGCATAGCATGAGTGGTTCTCTTGGGACCCTTATGTGCTCCTTAGGATATCAAATCTAAATAAAGTATTTTTCCGCAGCGTATTAATATAGTTTTTCATTTGTGGACTAGATGATCCACTGAGCCGAGGGATACGGACTCTAATCATAACTGATTTTCTATTCATTAAGCACATGATTTTCTTGCATAAAGATTGTAGTTGGTTTTGCCTGAACGTCAGCAGTTATCCCCTGCTTGACGTGGCATCATGACGCGTGTTTTCTCTTACTCTGATAATTCTTAATTCGGAGAAAATGCGGGTTGTGACAGTTGGTATCAGAGGGAGGTTGCTTGACAAGTTAGTTGAGCAACCTTCCTTTGTTCGCTTTTAGTAGTTCTGCATCATGTCATTCACACACCGATATGTCATCAGCACGTCTTGGCAAAAGCACGAACACTACACTCATAGCATAACATGAAGTATACGGGGCATATTATGTAGTATGGGATGCATAATATGTGTTTGTATATGGATCCACCATAGGGGCTACATGTGAGGGTTATGTAGTATGGGATGCATAACCTCACCACATGACTGCGACTAGCACGTTTCTTTTTCATTGCATGGAAATGTTATGTAGTATGGGATGCATAACATTTTCATGCGTACGCCGCTCATAGCATGCATTAGGGCCTTTTTTTTTAGAATGCATAGCACAATCATGCATATCATATCATTGCATAAGCACAACGCGCCGAGCTAAAGATTTGTAGGATGACATATGTACACACATGAGTTTTCAAATTAACATAAGTTCATGCATCCGATCTAGGCACAAGAGTTAGTGAGGTGGTGGTTAACCATCCTAGGATAGGGCATATCATCTAATTATTGTGAAGAAGATAAACTCTCAGAGCAAGTTTAACAGCTTTAAGTCTATATCTACATATGTATTTTCTGTACTGGTAATCGGTTCTAGTCGTGGGATTTGGATCTGATTTGCGTTGTAATGATTTTTAGGATGGCTAGGCGTCCTGCGACTCGATCGACTCCCCTGTCTGAGGGTGAATCTTCTGGAGCTTAGAACGATGCGGTGATCGAGGGTCTGCGTCAGAGTAGCGAAGCTATGGGCAGGCAGTTGGAGGAGGTGCAAGCCCAGATTCAGTCTTTGGTGGCGGTTGTGGCAGGGCAGGCTCAGGGTGCGCAAGTTCCTGCAGGGGGTTATCTGTTCCTCCTCCTCCTGCACCCTTGAGACCTCCAGTGGTGGTGCCAGCAGAGATGGCCTTGATCTCGCAGTTTCAGAGGCTGAGCCCTCCTACTTATGATGGGAAGGCAGATTTCATGGTGATAGACGACTGGCTGATCTCCATGGAGGAGATGTTCTCGTACTCAGTGATTGCAGATGATCAGAGGGTGATGATAGCCGCCTATCAGCTTAAAGGTTTGGCTAAGAGTTGGTGGCTGAGAGAGAAGGAGAGCCTGGTAGCCGGATGCTCTTGGGAAGTGTTCAAGGAGATGCTGTTGAGGAAGTTCTTACCCTCGGTCGAGCGTGACCGCCTCATGAACGACTTCCTCCATCTGAAGCAAAGGCAACTCACGGTGGGTGAGTATGAGATAGAGTTCAGCAAGTTGAGCCGTTTTGCCCCTGGATTGGTCAGCGTTGAGGCTGATCGAGTTAAGCGATTCCTCGGTGGTTTGAGGAGTGAGGTGCAGCAGTTGACCAGTGCTTATGGGTCAGTGTCTTATGTAGGTGTAGTAGAGGCTGCTCTGAAGGTGGAGGCTATTGAGACGGCGAAGAGCAGAGGCCAGCAGTTGAAGAAGGATAAGAGGAAGTTGGTAGAGGAGAAGAAACCCCTGGTACCCGATGCTGTTCCGGGAAAGAGGAGCAGGGTGGTGTGCAGTTTTTGTGGCCAGTCAGGCCATCCTGTCGAGAGGTGTTTCAAGAAGGCGGCAGCTCAGAAGAAGGAGCAGGTTCATGCGATTCAGGGTGCTCCTAGGAGAGATGTCTCCTGTTCAGTTTGCAAGCGATCCGTCCATGATGCGGCCCAGTGTTGGTCCAAGGATAAAATCTGCTTTCAGTGTGGGCAGAAGGGTCACATTAAGTCGAGGTGTCCTCAGTTTCAGCCAGCTCTTCCTGCAGTTCCGTTACAGGCTTTACCTCCACCTCAGCGTGTGGACAAGGGAAAAGGGAAGCTGAACGTGATTTCTTCCGAGGAGGCTCAGACTTCGACCCAAGTGATCTCAGGTTAGTTGTTTGTTGTTTTCTTTCTAGCCTGGTAGTTTAGTTGCTAGATTATTTGCGGTACTGTTGTGCTAGTTCCTTAGCTTTGTGCGCTCCTATAGGGAAATTTAAGGTGAAGGACCGCTGGGCGCGTGTTCTGTTTGACTCCGGCGCTACCCACTCGTTCGTGGCTAGAGCCTTTGTGGAGCATCATCGGTTGTCTCTAGATCGTGTTCGGGATTCCTTCCGTGTCAAGTTTCCCTCTGGTGAATCTGTGTTGTCAGATTTGGGTATTTTGGATTGCCCGGTTTTGTTGGGGGATTTTCTTGCGAAGGCGGACCTGAAGATGATTGATCTAGAGGACTTCGATGTCATTTTGGGCATGGACTGGCTCTCTCGGTATGATGCGGTCATTCAGTGCAAAGGAAAGCGCTTGGACTTCATCAGGGACGACGGTCAGCCCGGCAGCGTGTATGCTGATCCGTGTCAGGATTCTTCTGTTCTCTCTGCGGTATGTGTTCAGAGATTGTTTCTTTCTGATTGTTGTGTTTGTTTAGTCTCGGCGGTTGGAACCGTTGTTAGCGTGCCACGCTTGGAGGAGATTCCTATTGTTCGTGGTTTCGCCGATGTTTTTCCTGATGATCTTCCTGGTATCCCTCCTGAGCGGGATGTGGAGTTTGTTATTGATTTGGAGCCGGGTACGTGTCCTATTGCTAAGGCGCCGTACCGGATGGCCCCTCGTGAGTTAGAGGAGTTGCGAATTTAGTTAGATGAGTTGTTGGCTAAAGGTTTTATCAAGCAGAGTTCGTCGCCTTGGGGTGCTCCTGTTTTGTTCGTAAAGAAGAAAGATGGGTCGATGCGGCTTTGCATCGACTATAGAGAGTTGAACAAGGTCACTATCAAGAACAGGTACCCTCTGCCGAGGATCGATGATTTATTTGACCTGTTGCATGGTAGCACGGTGTTCTCCAAGATCGATCTTCGTTCGGGCTATCATCAGCTCAGGATCCATGAGGCAGATATTCCACGGACTGCGTTTAGGTCGAAGCATGGACACTTTGAGTTTTTGGTGATGTCGTTTGGTTTGACCAACGCACCATCAGCTTTCATGGACATGATGAATCGGGTATTCAAGGATTTCCTAGACAAGTTCGTGGTGGTCTTCATTGATGACGTGTTGGTTTATTCTCGCAGTGCTGAGGAGCATGAGCAGCATTTGCGTTTGGTCCTGTCAGAGTTGAGGAACCACAAGTTATTCGCCAAGTTGAGCAAGTGCAAATTTTGGTTGCCTCAGGTTTCTTTTCTAGGCCACGTGGTGAACAAGGATGGGATCTCGGTTGACCCAGAAAAGATTGCAGCAGTGATGGATTGGAGTAGCCCGAACACTCCTAAGGAGATCAGAAGTTTTTTAGGGTTGGCTGGCTATTACAGGAGATTCGTGGAGGGTTTCTCTTCTCTAGCCGCACCTTTGACCAAGCTAACTCAGAAGAATGTGGCTTTTGTTTGGAGCGAGAAGTGCGAAGAAGCTTTTCAGGAGTTAAAGAGGAGATTGTGTACTGCTCCCGTTCTGACCCTTCCTACAGAGGGCGTGGATTATGATGTGTATGTGGATACTTCACATATAGGACTGGGATGCGTATTAATGCAGGATGGAAAAGTAATCGCTTATGGGTCAAGGCAGCTGAAGACTCATGAGAAGAATTATCCTACGCATGACCTTGAGTTTGCAGCGGTTATCTATGCATTGAAGTTGTGGAGGCACTTACTTTATGGGGCTCAGTGCAAGATTTTTACTGACCATAAGAGCCTGAAGTACGTGTTCACGCAGAAGGAGTTGAATCTGCGTCAGCGGCGGTGGCTTGAGTATGTGGCGGATTATGACGTAGAAATCCAGTATCATCCGGGCAAGGCCAATGTGGTGGCCGATGCCCTGAGCCGAAAGACGGGAAAGATCTTTAACCTCTCCGCCGATCGGTTAGTTGAGGAGTTCCTCCTTATGGATATTTCAGTGGGATGCTGTGGTTTGCAGAGTAGTTTGTCAGTGGCAGAGCCGTCCTGGATTTCTTTGACTAGACTGCATCAGAAGGACGATCCGGATCTGTTGCACCTTTTTACCAGGACAGAGAAGAGAGAGTTGCCAGATTTTACTATTGATGATGCGGGTACTTTGAAGTACCGCGGCAGGTTTTGCGTTCCCGCTGTTGGGGACATTAGAGGTATGATTTGCAGTGAGGCTCATGGTTCCAGCGTTGCCTACCATCCAGGATCTACGAAGATGTACCGTGACTTAAGGCAAGTTGCCTGGTGGTATGGTATGAAAGGAGATATAGCCCGATATGTTGCTGAGTGTCACACTTGCAAGCGTGTGAAGGCCGATCATGGAAGGCCTGGTGGTAAGTTGACTCCGCTAGAGATCCCGACTTGGAAGTGGGAGAGTATATCTATGGACTTCATTACGGGTTTGCCAAAATCCCCGAGAGGATTTGATTCTATTTGGGTTATAGTGGATAGATTGACGAAGTGTGCTCACTTCGTGCCTTATAAGATTGATTACCCGATGAGGAGGATAGCGGAGTTGTACTTGAATGAAGTCATCCGACTCCACGGTGTGCCGGTTAGCATCATTTCTGATCGAGACTCCCGGTTTACTTCTCGTTTCTGGCAGAGTCTGCAGGAGGGTTTGGGTACGGATCTGAGGTATTCTACTGCGTACCACCCTCAGACCAATGGGCAGACAGAGCGGGTCAATCAGATTGTTGAGGATATGATCAGGTGCTATATTTTAGACCACGGTGGAGCGTGGGATGAGCGTCTGCGACTCATGGAATTTGCTTATAATAACAGTTATCAGGAAAGCTTGCAGATGGCTCCGTTCGAAGCTTTGTATGGGAGGCGCTATAGGACTCCGTTGTTTTGGGCTGAGGCTGGTGAGAAGCCTTTGTTGGGTCCAGATGCTCTGGAAGAGATGGAAGTCGCCGTGAAGCTTATTCGGGAGAAGCTTCGGTTAGCTCAGGAGAGGTATGAAAAGAACGCCAATCGGCGTAGGTCTGCTTTGGAGTTTTTAGTAGGGGATCATGTATACCTCAAGGTTTCTCCAATGGTTGGTGTGAAGAGATTTGGTAAAAATCGGAAATTGGACCCAAGGTATGTGGGCCCGTTCGAGATTTTGTAGCGGATTGGTGTGTCTGCTTATAGATTGGTTTTGCCAGCGAACTTCCCTGGTGTTCATAATGTTTTTCATGTTAGCCAATTACGGAAGTGTGTACGCAGCAGTGGGCAACTCTTGGATGTTGTGCCCCAGTTGGAGCCCAATCTCTCTTTTGTTGAGGTGCCTGTTCGTATTTTGGATACTCAGGAGCGTGTGCTGCGAAAGAAGTCCATATCGATGGTGAAAGTTCTATGGAAAAATCAGGATTTGGAGAGCGCGACTTGGGAGCTAGAGTCGGCCATGAAGAGGGCGTACCCTCACCTGTTTCGCTGATTTGATCGGTATGTTTCCCTTTGTAACTTCTGTTTGTTACTTTTCCTTCTTTTGTAGGAGGGTTGTGCGTAAAGTTTCGGGACGAAACTTTCTTTTAGGGGGGGTGACTGTAACGCCCCGTTTTTTCAGCGATTATTTTTATTCTCGTTTGGCGTTACGATGACGCATTTCCGTAGCTTGTGCCATTTGTGGAGTGTGGTTTAGCTCCTTAGAACTGAGTGCCCTATTCTGTAGCCTGTTGGCAAGATCTCCCTAGCAAGCCGAGTCGTTTTGGGTGACCCGGTGTGGCCTCTCGGGGGGATGTTGGTGTTTGGCTTTATTTGGGTATAACTCGAGTTCTGTTCGTCGAAAATTAATTTCGACTTCGCCGTTGTGTTCGTAGCGTGGGTATTTAGCTACGGTGCGAATTTCGTCGAATTCCGAGGTAGTTCGGTTTTCGCGTCGTTTAGGTGCTTTATGTAATTTTGTAATTAATTATATTATTATATAATTATATATATATATATATATTTATAGAATGAAAGGAGCCGATCCATCATCTTCTTCCCCGATTTATAACCGCCGGTCCTGTACGAGAGAACGGAGAAACCGCCTACCCTTCCCTTCGGACGCCGATTCCCGGAGCGTTTGTGGACGGAATTCGATTCCGAGAGTGGATTTGGATTGCTCTCGTCAAGACCTTCATTCCTACGGTAAGAAATTCGATTTTCGTGGAGTTTTGGGAGGATTGGAATTTCCGGTTTTGGAAGTTTTCCGTCATTAATGGCCGAGTTTTTGTTCTAGGTGTTGCGGCCGTTTTGATCCGTGCGAAGAGGAGGAAAGCAGTCCAAAGCTTCGCTGTGATTGAGGCAAGTGGTATTCTTGCCCTTGCCAAGTTTTCTTTTTTTTGAATTTTCTTGCTGAAATTGAAATCCCGGTTAGCCCAGGTTAGAGGCCTTGTTGTTCTCATTTTCTTGTTAACTATAGGGCTTAGTTCTTCCTACGGAAACCCCCCCTATTTTTTGTGATGATTGGAATCCAAATTGTCGGCGTGGAGCCGTTGTTTTCCTTTATTTTGATTGTTGCTCTGGTTCGGGTGTAGCCGAGAGGGAGAGTTAGGAGGGGGGTGTGGTTGCCGATTTTCGTTATGGTATTACTCGAATGATTAGGCATAGTTCGTATGGTAGTGGTGCGCGACGTTGATAGTTGTCTGCTACTACTGCAGTGGCGTGAGTCGTGTGCGCGTTCCGGTGTCGTTCGGGAAATTCCAAACGGTGCAGGTTGACCGCGCACGGTCATCAACCGTTAGGGCGCACGACCACTGGTCGTGTGCCTCTGCTCGTGCGCGGCTGTCTTTCAGTTTCCAAAGTTCTGTCTCGGAAAATCGCACGAGTGCTGGCAACAGTGCGCACGACCAGTGGTTGTGCGACACTGATCGTGCGCAGTTGCTAGGTTTTCTGTCAGGTTTTCCAGGTTCGCTTCGCACGATCATCAGTCGATGAGTGCGCACGACCACTGATCGTGCATCACTGATCGTGCGCTTTGTATATTTTCTGTTGCTAGGCGAATTTAGATGGTTTCGAGTGCGGGAGTTTAGATACTCAAGTGGCAGGCAACTACTCGAGTTCTGGATCTTCTGCCTTGGTCGTTCGACTGTCGTCGAGCTCCACATTCTTTAGTGGGCTTGTGGGTAGTGGTATTATTTTGGCGGCGAGTGAGGCTAGCTCGCTCAATGCCAAAGTTTAGTTAGGCACTGAGTGGGTTTCACTCAACGCCTAGTCGTGTTGGTTTATTTCAACACTCTTCCTTTACCTTGTATTTCATTTCCGAGTGGATTTCTAGTTGTATTTCTGGGTTTTCCTTGTCGGCCGTTTTCTTTATTTTCCTAAAGGCCGAATCGTGGGTCGTGGATAGTAGTGGTGGTTGTAGCTCTTTATGGGGGTGGAGTTGAGTGATATAGCCAAGGCCACCCATGTTTTCTTGCTCCAGGTACGGGCTGGGCATGTCGGGTGGAAGGTCCCTTGTGTTTTCACGTGTTGACCCTCGAGCTTTTGACTTGGACATGGTGGATTGGGGGACTGCGTTTGCCTTCGATCCGGTTCCTCGTTGTTGTTTTTGCTACTATCACTTCCCACAGTTTAGGGTGTTAGAAGTTTCTTCTTTGGTAGTTTGCAACATTCTGGCTCTTGGTAGCCTAGTAGGCCCTACAGGATGTGGTTCCTGGGCTGGGTCGTTGCTGTTGCTTTGCACGTTGTGCATTTCTTGTGGTCCTGTTGTGGACAGTTGTGACTCTTTCTACTACATGTTTTTCTGTTACTTTGTCCTTTGGTTGACTCTTTCATGCAGTTTTTCTTTGTTTAGCTTGCTGAGGTATTCTGTTTTCTTTTGGAATACCCCAGGTTCTGAGCTGTAGCCAGTCTGGTGGCTAGTTGGAGGTGGTGTTGTTGGTGGACTCCCGGACCTTGGTGTTCTGTTTACCTTGTTAGTGAGGTTGTTTTCAGTACTCTCTTACAGACATATATTTGTGCTAGTGGGTTCGTGTCAGGTTGTTGGCGCCCACTGGTAGTTTTTACCTTGTACTAGATATATGTACTATTGCTGCTACCATTTTCTGGAGATAGTCTACTTGCTCTGAGAAGGTTTTATGCTAGGTTGCTAGTTATTTTTAAACTATAATTGTTATTATAAATAAAGCTCATGATCAGCATGTTTTATAAAGCGTAATCACTATTTTCCAAATCACGTATAAAGACCGTTTTCTTATATATTATATAAATTAAATGTAGGATCTTGCATAGCATGAGTGGTTCTCTTGGGACCCTTATATGCTCCTTAGGATGTCAAATCTAAATAAAGTATTTTTCCGCAGCGTATTAATATAGTTTTTCATTTGTGGACTAGATGATCCACTGAGCCGAGGGATACGGACTCTAATCATAACTGATTTTCTATTCATTAAGCACATGATTTTCTTGCATAAAGATTGTAGTTGGTTTTGCCTGAACGTCAGCAGTTATCCCCTGCTTGACGTGGCATCATGACGCGTGTTTTCTCTTACTCTGATCATTCTTAATTCAGAGAAAATGCGGGTTGTGACACAGCCCTCCACAACATATTATAAATTTGATTATTGAAAAGGTTGATATGCCAGATACTGCTATCAAAGCTTAGCAAGATGCTCTATTATCAAAGAAATATTTAGAGAGCAAGCAGAATTAAAGCCAGACTTTGACCAGTGGAGCCCTACTTTAAGGAATATCATTTTAACTGCATGGAAGGCTGTAAAAGATCAACTACATGAAAGAGGAAAATGGTACAATGAGCATGAATGGCAAAAGTATGAAGCCAGACAAGAATCCATAGTTCAACACAGGAGAAAGTCTAAGATGGAGAAGCTACCTCCTGATACTCAAGAGCCTAGCAAGTATTTTCCTAAGCCCTTTCATTATTTTGAAAAACAAAGGATCAAGGCTGAAGCACAGAAGAAAGTTGATCTTAAATGCAAGAAGCCCATGGAAGATACAGAATCTCCTGCTCAGGCTCAGATAATATCTGGATAAGGGATAGTCATCAAGGAGCCTTCCCAGCCTTAGTATTTGCTTTACTAGTTTTTGTTCAAGAACTATGTAATTGTTAGTTTGTTAAAAAAATCAATGTAAACATTTTGTAACAAACTTTTTGAGTTGATATACAAAACAATGTTCTGTGATCATTTACTTTTACATTTTTATTCTGTGATGTAACTATGATATGTGTTTTGTTTATATAGTACCCTATCATAAAATGCTTATATACATCATCATGTTTATTTTATAAGTGGTGTATATCATTGGCTAAAGGGTTATGACTTCTCCAAAAAGGGGGAGATTGTTGGGTACATTGGAAAATGTGTACCTGATTTGGAGAAGCCTCACTTAGCTCAATGATATACATCAGGGTGTATTTGATGTTATTTTGAGTTTATATGTGCAGGTTAAGAATGTGCTAGAATGCAGGAAAAATATTCTAAGTCCATGTGTCGACACCTGAGGAAGCTGTGTCGACACTTCACTAAGATTGTGTCGACACTTGAAATAGCTGTGTCGACACTTTAGAGAATTTGTGTCGACACCGGGAGGCTGTGTCGACACACAGAAGATTATAGTCGACATCGGCTGTGTCGACACCGGGAGGCAGTGTCGACACACAGAGGGAGAGTCGACAACAACTGTGTCGACACCTGGAGGCAGTGTCGACACACACTATGTTCTTAGTCTACATCAACTGTGTCGACACACAGTACTTGTGTCGACACACAGCTGAGTCTATACTGAAAGAAAAGGGATAGATACTACTCTAGAGGGGGGTGAATAGAGTAATCAAAAATTGCACTAGCAAAGTTGACAGTCTACTCAACTCCCTTGGAGTTAATTGCGGAATGAAGGTTATAGATATTTGAGATGAAACCGTAGAGCCTAACACAAGTGTTGTGCACAAAAGGCAGCCAACTGTAATTACAGTTAAGGCTAGGAAACCTAAACAGCAACTAGCAATCCTAGTTAAAATCTAATCACAGCCAATCAGCACAGAGAATTAATTAAACAATCCAGACGACACAAGGAATTTATAGTGGTTCCCCAAACAACTTGGGTACGTCCACTCTTCTACCAACAAGGTAGGAATCCACTCAGGTTTTTGATCAGGTGCCCTGCCACCAACAAGATCTGCTTCAGGTAGATCCAGAAACCCTTTAGACTTTTGATCAGGTGTCTAAAAACCAATACAGGTTTTTGATCAGGTGCTCTGCCACCAAGGTATACTTTTGAAGGGAGTAATAACCCTTTACAGGAGGGGGAAAGGAGGTTAAGATGTCTTCTCTATTTTATAATAGATTAGAGAAGCACAGAAACTTGCACTGAGCTAGAGAGCTCTTAAAGAATCAAGGCTCCCCCTGGCTAAAAGAATGTCCAGGTGAAGTCTTGCTTCAGTGCAGAAACACTTCAGAAAGTTTGAAGGAAAAAGCTACAAGAAGATAAAGAATATTAATTAAAATTTCTTCTACAGGCAGCTATCTTCTTCTTCTTCTTCTTCTTCAAAAAGCTCTGAGTGTAAGTCTTCTTGTAAGCAGGAGAACTCAGGTTGAAGAAGAGTGAAGAGCTAAAACTTCTTCTCAGTTGGATGTGAATGTGCTGAGAGCAGTTGAAAACTGTAAGTTCTAAGCTTGAATGCAGCTGTTAGCTTTTGAACTCCTTTTTCCTGAATGAACTGGTTTTTGGCTATGTGAACTAGTTAATTTCTTTCTTCAAGGAATTCTTTATATAGCTGCAGCAGCAACGGCTCTCATTTGAGTTTGTATCTTGTCTTCTACTGAAATCTGCAAGCTAGGCTGCAAAAAGCATAAAGCAAAACAAATACTGCAGACAGATATCCTATAAGAGGATAAAGCTTCTAAGAAGCTGCAAATAACTCTGATGAAATAATACTAGAGAAAGTCACATTAGAAAAGACTCTTTATAGCCAAGGAAGACTTTCTGAGTCTAACGGCTATAAAGGACAGCCTGGCAGATAAAGCAGAAATCATATCTCAGCTAATAAGACAAACAACTTTGTCAGAAAAGATTGGCGCATGCATAAGGAGTAGAGCAGATATTGCATGGAAATAATATCATAAATTTATTCAAACAATCTTTTATAAAATATGCCAAAATAAATATGAAATAAATCACATCATAGAAGATGACAAACTTACTCAAAACATACAGCAAAACGTCGAACGACTCTCGGAGATCGTCGACCGAAGCACGGAGATCGTCGACCTATCAGACAGATAGTCGAACGAACCAGATAGTCGAACTATCAAAGAAGATAGTCGAACTACCACAATAGATAGTCGAACTATCAGGACAGATAGTCAAGCTATCAGATAGTCGATCTATCTGGACAGATAGTCGAACTACCAAAGCAAAACAGATAGTCGACCAATCAACAGATAGTCGAGCTATCACAGAAAACAGATAGTCGACCTATCAACAGATAGTCGAACTATCACAGAAAACAGATAGTCGACCTATCAACAGATAGTCAATCTATCAAACAAAAAATAGATAGTCGACCTATCGACAGATAGTCGAGCTATCAAACAAAACAGATAGTCGACCTATCAAAAGATAGTCGAGCTATCAGATAGTTGAACTATCCAAGCAGATAGTCGAACTATCAAAGAAAACAGATAGTCGACCTATCAACAGATAGTCGAGCTATCAGATAGTTGAACTATCCAAGCAGATAGTCGAACTATCAAAGAAAACAGATAGTCGACCTATCAACAGATAGTCGAGCTATCAGATAGTTGAACTATCCAAGCAGATAGTCGAACTATCAAAGAAAACAGATAGTCGAGCTATCAGATAGTTGAACTATCCAAGCAGATAGTCGAACTATCAAAGAAAACAGATAGTCGACCTATCAACAAATAGTCGAGCTATCAACGCAGACAGAACGTCGACCAACTGATAGACGATCGTCGATCAGCGATAGACGATAGTCGAGCGGCGTTCGACCATAGTCGAACGAAAAACAACTTAACCAAATTTACATCTAGAAAAGTGACGCCTCTAAAACTAAAGCAACAAACTAAACAACTAACCTTTGACCATAGATAAATCTTGGGTCAAGAGACAGAAAGAGAAGACTGAACTCAAATCAAAACCTAGGGTACCAACAATCTCCCCCTATTTGAGTTAAGTCTCTCAACAAATAAATACAAAACTAAATACTAAAAATAAATAACATACATGAAGAGAAATAACTAAGCAGATAACATCAATCAAACAGATAAGCAACTAACTGTTAATCAATGAATTTTTAAGATGCTTCAGAGTTAGATTTAGGATCAGAAGAACTAGGAACAAAATTAATCTTTCTAGAGGGGTCTAGAGCTTCTTTTCTCGACAGCTTCAGGTCTTGTTCTCCAATGATTTTCAATTCTGTTGCTCTTGGGACAACTGCCTCAGGATGTTTTTCCATGTACTTTGAAGGATCAAATACTTCAGGTCTAACCTGGAATTTGTCGAGCTCCTTCATTCTGAATTTTGACATTGTGGTCAATCCTGCAGTGTCTTTCCCTTCAGCTTTAGCTTTCTTAATTTGAGCTGACCCAACGAGTTCAAGAAAACGAGCCATCCTAAAATTAGGATCAAGCTCTGGGCTTTCTTACACATTCTAAGAAGATGTATCAACTGATTCTTTATCCTGAATAACTAGATAAGAAAGGGGAGCAGACTTAGCAAATATCTTGCTAGAATTTTCAGATAAAATAATTTGCTTACCTTTTGAAACATCCTTCACAGAATGATCTGGCTTAGGAGAGGTAGAGCTTTTAAGTTCTTTGGACTGAGGAGGAGAGAAAGTTGGTCTTTGATACACTACCTCCTTTACTTGTTCCTTAACAGCATTAAGTCTTTGATAGCCAGTTTGAGTTTTACCTTGATACCCTTGGGAACTTCTCCTTTGAGATGACTGAGAAGGATTGAACTTTTCAGACTGAGCAGCAGGGTTTGCAGATAAGTTTCTTGAGGCTCCTGCACTGGGAGGTGGAGGAGGAGGACCTCTAGGAGTCCATCTTGGGACAGGAGAGTCATACCTCTTTGACTTCTTCCTTTGCTTCTGCCGATTTTTAGAGAAAGCCATCAAGTGCTGGAAATCTTTTGACTTAGGATCAATTCCTTTCAGTATATAGTAAGGAGTATAATTATCTGGATTAGGAGAAGGAGGAGCCACAGCTTTCCTTTTCTTTTTAGCAGACCTTTTTCTTTTTGACTCATCAGATTCATCAGAATCAATATCATCCACAGAATTTGAAGAGATAGGAAGATCATAGGGATCAATTGCTTCTTGCATAGCTCTTTCCTTTTCCTTTAGGGCAGCTTTTTCTAGTTCTTCTTCTATGGCATCCTGTGCCAGGAGAGCATCTAAATCCAAACCAGGGGAATCATCCCATACAGTAGATTTTTCAATTTGAGCATCTGCAGCTTTTTCTTGTTGATCAGAAACTATCATGGTGACCAGTTCTACTTGCACTTCTGGCTGAGCTGGCTGAGCAGCCTCAGAAACTTGAGTAACTTGTTCTTATTCAGTTTGAACTTCTGTAGCAGGTAGGTGATCAGGCTCTTGAACATCTAAAATTTCTTCCATTTTATCTGTAATATTATGAATAAAATTTTGCTAAATGACATCTAATCATCCCTTCAAGGTATTCCCAAACTATCATATCAGTTATCAAGTCTAAAAAGTGAGTAAAGGGGATACCTTCAGAATCGACCTTTGCATGTCCTAACTCCCATAATTCATCTAGAAAGGAAGTGATAACTCCTTCTAGGTATAGGGCGACCAGGGGAGTAGAACATTCTTCCAGGCACGCTTTGACAATAAATTCAGATTTCAATAATGCATCAGAAATTTCATTTTCAGACAAACTTTGAGAAGGAGCTGATTCTTCTAATTCTTTCTCTGCCACTGCAGGAGGATCTGCTGGAGGGGAGGCCAAAGACAGCTCATAGACATCTTCATTAAGCATCTCCCCCTGCCTGATTTCAGTAGATACTGAAACCAGGCCCCTAGAGGAAGAGGGCTCAGCAGACTTTGAGAGTGCTCGAATAACAGCAGCCAAAGAAGATATGGAGGAAACAAGTGGAGCAATTGCCTCTTCAATCATAGTTTTGATTGAGGGGGTAATTAACTCCAAGATGCTGGAAATGAAAGCTGGAGAGATTTCAGATGATGAAGAGGGAATCTCGGTGGATGGATGATCAGCAGGAATGGTGTATTCATGATGAGCTGGAGAATGAACTGGGGATGGAACTGGAGATGGAAAGTGATGAGTGGATGCAGGATGATCAATGTGATCTGAAGAGGAATTGGAGACTGAGGAGGAGTAGAAATCTCAGACACCAACAAATCAAAACTGGGATGAGAGATCCCAGCAAGATGAGACGGGAGAGGAGATGCAGGAGGAGATGCAAGGTGAGAAGCAGAAGGTCGTACTTCAATTGAAGTTGATGGAACTTCAAATGAAGTAGACGGCAAAGCAGATGAAGAAGATGGAAGGGATAGATTTGCTGAGCCAGCTTCTTGTAGGGGAGGAGTGACTGAGGCAGTCCTGGTGCTCTTAGATGTAGCTGGAGCAACCCCTGCGGGAGCGGGCTTCAGAAATGTCCTTTTCCATTTGGCGAATAGGGATGGATCCATCTTCTTGCTGGCGTTTATGGAGGTAGCAGCTGAAACTAACAGATGGGGATACTTTTCCTTCAGAAAAATCCCAACTACCCTTCCCAGGGTAACTTCTTTCTTATTGTTCTTTTTCCTGATCAAATCAAACATAACACCTGCCTAATTAATATGTTTCTTATTCATAATTGCACACATCAGTACAAACTGCTGCCTTGTAATATTGTCGTGGGCGGAGTGCTTTCCCAGTAGCACTTTTCCGACGATTTCAGCAAGGAACTTAATCTTAAACGGAAAATTTACTTTGAGCAGCTTAGAGGGAATGCCTTCGGCATGTCCCAGCTCTGTCAGCATTCTCCCAAACTCTGGGGTATCTTGCTCATACTCTTCTTCCCCATTAACCAATCAAAATATTTCAGTTAAAATGGCTGGAGTCAAAGTTACCTCTTCTCCGCCAATGGTTCCGGTCATCGAATCATCAGTTGAAGACGAAGTGAATGCCCACTCTTTGATCTCTTGAGTATTTATCTTTATCCTGGAGGACATAAGCTTTTCTAGACCTTGATCTTTGCATAGGGTGAGAATTTCCACAATTCCGGATTCGCAGCAGCTGAAGGAGTCGAAATCCACACTGAATCCTGCATCAAACTTCACTACTGCTAGGAGCGCTGGAGCAATCGCCATCGAAAGGGCTGGAGAAGACAAGGGAGAGACGGCGAGGACGAAGCGGCAGAAATCGCAAGATAAAGAGCAAGCGGGAAGACGGAATGCGAAAAGACGCTCTCCATCGACGATAAATACAACGATCTCTTAACCTAGGTCGACCATCGGCTTTATATTAAAACAACGATCGTCGATCTATTTAAAAGATACTGGAGATGATGGTCGAACGGTCGTTCGACGATCGGTCCTGAAGCAGAGTAGTCGATCAATCGTTCGACTATTTCTGTCTTCACAAACAACAAGCTGTCGTCAACCATAGATCGATGATAGGCTCGACTTGTTCGACTATCTTCGAACGCCGGTCGACGATCTTCAAGCAGATAAGCTATCTTCAACCATAGGTCAACGATAGGCTTGATCCGATCGACTATCTTCGAACGTCATTCGACGATCATCAAATAAGTTTCAACAAGGCAGACGTCACACTTAGTCTCTTCCATTAATCATGCCTAGTTGAATCAAAAAGAACAGATGCTTCTGTTCATCTAAGGGCTTGGTGAATATATCACCTCTCTGAAGGTCTGTGGATATGAACTCAAGGCTGATCTTGTTCTTTTCCACACAATCTCTCAGGAAATGGTGCCGGATCTCAATGTGCTTCGTTCTAGAGTGGTGCACAGGATTTTGTGCAATAGAGATAGCACTGGTACTATCACACATGATTTTAGTGTTCTTGTATGAGTACCCATAATCCAAAAGCTGGTTTTGTATCCACAGGATCTGTGAACAACAACTGGCAGCTGCTATATATTCAGCTTCTATAGTTGAAGTTGAGACAGAGGCCTGCTTCTTACAGAACCAAGAGACCAATCTCTCTCCCAGGAACTGACAAGTTCCTGAGGTACTTTTCCTGTCAACTCGACATAGCCAGCATAATCAGAATCAGAATATCCAATTAATTCAAATTCTGACTCAGCTGGGTACAAAGGTCCTAGATTTGGACATCCCTTCAGGTATCTCAAAATTCTCTTGAGAAGAATCAGATGAGATTCCTTGGGGTTGACCTGGAATCTAGCACAAAGGCATGTAGCAAAAATTATGTCTGGCCTACTTGCAGTTAAATATAATAGGGAACCAACAATGGCCCTATAATTCTTTTGATCAACAGGCTTTCCCTGATCATCAGAATCTATAACTACATTAGTAGCCATAGGTGTATGCATTGCTGAAGAATCAGCCATCCCAAACTTCTTTACCAATTCCTTGGCATATTTGGATTGGGAGATGAAGATGCCATCAGCATCTTGCTTTACTTGGAGACCAAGAAAGTAAAACAGCTCACCCATACTACTCATCTCAAACTTAGAATGCATCAAGTTGGAGAACTTTTTGCATAGTTTGGGATCAGTGGAACCAAAAATAATGTCATCAACATACACTTGAACTAACAGGATTGTGTCCTTGTGGTGCTTGACGAAAAGGGTTCTATCAACTACTCCCCTAACAAAGTTGTGCTCTAACAGGAAACTAGCTAGAGTCTCATACCAGGCTCTTGGTGCTTGTTTGAGTCCATAAAGAGCTTTTTGCAACTTGAATACATGTGAGGGCTGAGTTGAGGAAACAAACCCAGGTGGTTGTTCAACAAATACCTCTTCCTTTAGCTCACCATTTAGAAAGGCACTTTTGACATCCATCTGAAAAACTTTAAACTTCATATAGGCTGCATAGGCTAGAAAGATCCTTATTGCCTCTAGCCTTGCAAAAGGAGCAAAGGTTTGGTCATAATCTATACCTTCCTCCTGTCTGTAGCCCTGAGCTACAAGCCTAGCTTTGTTCCTTACAATGATTCCATTTGCATCCAACTTGTTTCAATACACCCACTTGGTGCCTATGATCAGTTGGCCTTTAGGTCTTGGAACCAAAGTCCATACATTACATCTTTCAAACTGATTGAGTTCCTCTTGCATAGCAATGATCCAGTGGGGATCTAGCTCAGCATCTTTAATGGTGAGGGGCTCAATCTGTGAAAGGAAACAAGCATGCATCACATCCTGTCTTAGCTGTTGTCTTGTTTGAACACCAGCTGATATGTCTCCTATCACTTGAGATGTAGGATGATCTCTAAGTATGACAACATCAGCAGGTGGGATGTGATCTTCAACAATAGTTGGGATTTATTCCTCAGGAGGAATTTGATCTACTATTGGTGGTACAGCAACAATTTCTGCAAGGTCTTCATCACTGTCTGATTCAGTGATATGAAGAGTTGAAAGATGAAGAATTTCTTGAGTGACATCTTTGCTAGATTCTGGTACCTGTAATGAACTTGAGGAAGGGGAAGTTTCCTTCTCCTTGTAAAACATTTGAGATTCATCAAAGGACACATGAACAGACTCTTCAATCTTAGAAGATGATTTATTGAAAACCCTATAAGCTTTGCTTACTTGGGAATATCCAAGAAAAATTTCGATTGAAGCTTTTGCTTCAAACTTTCTAAGATATTCTTTATTATTATTATGAATATAAACTACACAACCAAATACTCTAAAATAATTTATTTTAGGTTTCTTTCCTTTAAGCAAC
Organism: Platanthera zijinensis; assembly: GCA_039513925.1. Lineage (NCBI taxonomy): Eukaryota > Viridiplantae > Streptophyta > Magnoliopsida > Asparagales > Orchidaceae > Platanthera > Platanthera zijinensis. Next base: position 51,393,863 of record CM077079.1, on the reverse strand, counting down.
TCATAAGGAGTTTTACACTTAAGCTTGTGTATCAGACTTCTATTCAAGATATAGTTGGCTGTACTAACAGCTTCTGCCCAATAGGAAAGAGGCATATTAGCATCTGCCAACAATGTGTCAGTAGCTTCAATCAGGGTTCTGTTCTTCCTTTCAACTACCCCATTTTGTTGGGGAGTTCTAGGAGCTGAGAAACTATGTTTGATACCTTCTCTCTTACAGAATTCTTGCATGAGAAGAGAGTCAAACTCAGTACCATGATCACTTCTGATCAAGGCCACATGAGTAGAGTACTCAGTCTGCACACATAATAGAAAATCGGTAAGGGCTTTGAAGTTATCAGCCTTAGTTCTCAAAAAGAACACCCAAGTGAACCTAGAGAAGTCATCTACAATGACTAGGGTGTAATACTTCCCTCCTAAACTCTATACATTTATTGGGCCAAATAGGTCCAAATATAATAAATACATGATTCTAGGAGAATCACTTTTATTTACTGATTTAAATGAATTCTTGGTTTGCTTGCCTAATTGACAAGCCTTGCATAGGCTCTCCTTCTTGTAGGGGCAAGAAGGTAAACCTCTAACAGGTTGTGTTTAGATAACCTAAATATGTTCTTGAGGTTAACATGGCTAAGCCTTTTATGCCATAAAGTATTGTTATTGGTTACTTCATTAAACAAGCAGATTTTAGAGTGAGTTGAGTTAAAATCTACTAAATAAATGTTACCTTGTCTAATACCTACTAATACAACATTATTATTTAAAGTAATATTACAAAGAGAGTTAGAAAATGATACCTGGTATCCAGCATCACATAACTGCCTTATTGAAATGAGATTGTGCTTCAGTCCAGTTACATAAGCAACTCTCTTGAATGTTACACCTCCAATTGTCATCCTGTCATATCCTTCAGTTTGACCACAGCTTGAATCTCCAAAGATCACCTTTGGGCCAAGCTTGGCCTTGAACCTTGACAGATGTTCTTTATTTCCTGTCATATGCTTGGAGCAACCACTATCCAAGTACCACTTATTTTGAGTGATAGGATAGGTCTTCACCTGCAAATAAATCAATTAAACATTGTGGACCCAGGTAACCTTGGGTCCCTTGTTTTTCACATAAGAAAAACTGGAAATAAATGAATAAGCAGGCTGAGGGTGATAACCTAACGGGTAAGATCTCCTAGGTGGGATTCTCCATGCAGATGATGGGTCAACGAACCTAGGGTTTCTATTTTCATTCTGGTTTCTAAAGTTCTGGGTGAAGTTTTGAAATTCATGTTGAAAGCGTCGATCGGCGTTCGACGATTGGTACCCAGATCGTCGATCTCCGTTCGACCACTGGGCCTGCGATCGTCGAGCAGCGTTCGACGCTCTTTGTAATTCCTTAAATTTTTGTTTTCTTTTCTCTCTCTTAGCTTTATTTAAGGCTTTATTGACCTGATTAACTTGCTCAGTGTTCTTTATCCCATCAGCTAAGATAAACTTCACTGGAGTTGAAAGATGGTTTTTAAGAACAATTGGGGGTTCACTAGAAGATGCTCCTAAGCCTAATTTGTTATTGCCTGACCTAGTGTTAGACATGCTGGTTATTTCAAGCAACTTAAGGCTTCTACCATTCAGAGACTCTTCTAACCTTTTGGACTTAGCTAATTCATTCTTAAGGAATTTTATTTCTTCACTAGCATTAGTGAGTTCTGCTGTTAATCAAATGTTTTCAATAGAAATTAATTCAGATTCAGCTAGTTTATTTCTAAGCTCTTTTATTTCCTTTTCAGAACTAATTAAATCTAAACATAAAGATTTAAAATCTGATTTAAATTCAGCAGATGTAAAATCATAAGATGACAATACCTCATCTTCAGTTGGCATTTCTTCATCAAAATCTGAGCTCTTTGCAGCTGAGTGATTGCTGCAGACATCAATTGCCATCAGGCAAACTTCCTTTGCCTTCTTTTCTTCTTCATCCTCACTGGAGCTTGAGGAGGAAGATTCCTCATCAGAATCGCTCCAGGTTTCTGCAACAAAACCTCTGTCCTTCTTTTTTTTCTTGTAGGAGGATGGCTTGGAATGCTTCCTGTGCTGATCCTTGTCTTTCCTTTTATCTTTATTCTTTTCCTCTAGACAATCTGGAAGAATATGTCCAGGCTTCCTGCAACCATAGCAGATTATTTCTTTTGAAGGAGTACGATCATACATTGGTTTATCTTCATACTTTGAAGATTTCTTTCTGAATTCTTTCTTTCCCATCTTGAGAAACCTTTTGGCAAATAATGCCATCAGTTCCTCATTTGACTGGCTTCCTTCAGAAGCATCAGCAGCTTTAAGAGCAAGGGTTTGCTCTTTTCTTGTAGGAGTTGGAGTCTTTGCTTCAGCCTCAGCTTCCCTGGACTTCAGCACTTGCTCAAAGGACTTGAGCTTGCCAAGGAGGGCTTCTGTTGAGATTTCATTTGTGCTTCTGGCCTCCTTGATAGGCCAGATCCTCAGATCCCATGTGCTAGGGAAGCACATAAGAATCTTATCATTGACCTCTGTCAATGAAATATCCTTATCAAGAGTCCTCAGCTCATTGATGATTGAGCTGAGCCTTGTGTACATAGCTTCAACTGATTCAGCATCAGTTTTCTTGAAATTCTCATACTGGGAGATAAGGTTGGACCTTCTGTCCTTCCTTTCATCAGCTGAACCAGCTACAATCTGTTTCAGTGTATCCCACATTGCTTTTGATGAGGATCAGTCAGCAACCTTCTGGAATACTTCATCAGACATTGTCTGAGCCAGAATGTTCATTGCCTTAGCATCTACTATCTTTGCCTTTTTGTATTCATCATTGTAATCTGGAGGAGGCAATGTACTCATATCAGTTGATGATGAGGCAGTAGCTGCAGCAGGTGCTCTTGGTGGTCCTGTCAAAATAGAAGCAAAAATACTTTCATCAATAGAGTTCATATATAGTTTAATCCTTGCCTTCCAGATGCTAAACTTAGCTAAGTTGCATGCTGGAGGTCTGGTGCTAGAGTAATCCTTGGACTGGGCCATTATAGTGAAAGTGAATATCTATAAGCCTTGGTATCTATCAGGATCTTGTGACTTAGGTGTTAGCCTATTCAGTCAGTTAACCTCCCTCTGATACCAATTGAAAAAAAGGGATATATACTACTCTAGAGGGGGGTGAATAGAGTAATCAAAAATTGCACTAGCAAAGTTGATAGTCTACTCAACTCCCTTGGAGTTAATTGTGGAATGAAGGTTATAGATATTTGAGATGAAACCCTAAAGCCTAACATAAGTGTTGTGCACAAAAGGCAGCCAACTATAATTACAGTTAAGGCTAGGAAACCTAAACAGCAACTAGCAATCCTAGTTAAAATCTAATCACAGCCAATCAGCACAGAGAATTAATTAAACAATCCAGACGACACAAGGAATTTATAGTGGTTCCCCAAACAACTTGGGTACATCCACTCTTCTACCAACAAGGTAGGAATCCACTCAGGTTTTTGATCAGGTGCCCTGCCACCAACAAGATCTGCTTCAGGTAGATCCAGAAACCCTTTAGACTTTTGATCAGGTGTCTAAAAACCAACACAGGTTTTTGATCAGGTGCCCTGCCACCAAGGTATACTTTTGAAGGGAGTAATAACCCTTTACAGGAGGGGGAAAGGAGGTTAATATGTCTTCTCTATTTTACAATAGATTATAGAAGCACAAGAACTTGCACTGAGCTAGAGAGCTCTTAAAGAATCAAGGCTCCCCCTGGCTAAAAGAATGTCCAGGTGAAGTCTTGCTTCAGTGTAGAAACACTTCAGAAAGTATGAAGGAAAAAGCTACAAGAAGATAAAGAATATTAATTAAAATTTCTTCTTCAGGCAGCTATCTTCTTCTTCTTCTTCTTCAAAAAGCTCTGAGTGTAAGTCTTCCTGTAAGCAAGAGAACTCAGGTTGAAGAAGAGTGAAGAGCTAAAACTTCTTCTCAGTTGGATGTGAACGAGCTGAGAGCAGTTGAAAACTGTAAGTTCTAAGCTTGAATGCAGCTGTTAGCTTTTGAACTCCTTTTTCCTGAATGAACTGGTTTTTGGCTATGTGAACTAGTTAATTTCTTTCTTCAAGGAATTCTTTATATAGCAGCAGCAGCAACGGCTCTCATTTGAGTTTGAATCTTGTCTTCTACTGAAATCTGCAAGCTGGGCTGCAAAAAGCATAAAGCAAAACAAATACTGCAGACAGATATCCTATAAGAGGATAAAGCTTTCTAAATAGCTGCAAATAACTCTGATGAAATAATACTAGAGAAAGTCACATCAGAAAAGACTCTTTGCAGCCAAGGAAGACTTTCTGAGTCTAACAGCTATAAAGGACAGCCTGGCAGATAAAGCAGAAATCTTATCTCAGCTAATAAGACAAACAACTTTGTCAGAAATAATTGGCTCATGCATAAGGAGTAGAGCAGATATTACATGGAAATAATATCATAAATTTATTCAAACAATCTTTTATAAAATATGCCAAAATAAATATGAAATAAATCACATCATAGAAGATGACAAACTTACTCAAAACATACAGCAAAATGTCGAACGACCCTCAGAGATCGTCGACCGAAGCATGGAGATCGTCGACCTATCAGACAGATAGTCGAACGATCCAGATAGTCGAACTATCAAAGAAGATAGTCGAACTACCACAACAGATAGTCGAACTATCAGGACAGATAGTCAAGCTATCAGATAGTCGATCTATCTGGACAGATAGTCGAACTACCAAAGCAAAACAGATAGTCGACCTATCAACAGATAGTCGAGCTATCACAGAAAATAGATAGTCGACCTATCAACAGATAGTCGAACTATCACAGAAAACAGATAGTCGACCTATCAACAGATAGTCGAGCTATCAAACAAAAAACAGATAGTCGACCTATCAACAGATAGTCGAGCTATCAAACAAAACAGATAGTCGACCTATCAACAGATAGTCGAGCTATCAGATAGTTGAACTATCCAAGCAGATAGTCGAACTATCAAAGAAAACAGATAGTTCGACCTATCAACAGATAGTCGAGCTATCAGATAGTTGAACTATCCAAGCAGATAGTCGAACTATCAAAGAAAACAGATTGTCGACCTATCAACAGATAGTCGAGCTATCAGATAGTTGAACTATCCAAGCAGATAGTCGAACTATCAAAGAAAACAGATAGTCAACCTATCAACAGATAGTCGAGCTATCAGATAGTTGAACTATCCAAGCAGATAGTCGAACTATCAAAGAAAACAGATAGTCGACCTATCAACAGATAGTTGAGCTATCAACGCAGACAGAACGTCGACCAACTGATAGACGATCGTCGATCAGCCGATAGACGATAGTCGAGCGGCGTTCGACCATAGTCGAACGAAAAAAAACTTAACCAAATTTACATCTAGAAAAGTGACGCCTCTAAAACTAGAGCAACAAACTAAACAACTAACCTTTGACCATAGGTAAATCTTGGGTCAAGAGACAGAAAGAGAAGACTGAACTCAAATCAAAACCTAGGGTACCAACATATACCAAGTTGATTGTTGATGAATGGTGAAGTGTTTGTGTCGACACAAATAATCAGTGTCGACACATTATCAAGATGCAGTATCAAGAAGTTGTGTCGACATCAAGGCAGCTTTGTCGACATCACCAAAGGCTGTGTCGACACTTAAGTCACTTGTGTGGACACATATTGACAGATGGTCTCGATACTTTATGGCAGACAGACTCGACGCTTTGCTGACAGAGTCAAAGGCTCAAGAACTGTTTTAAGACTTGACAGCTGTGGGTTATGACAGGTTTACTGAAGCTGTCAGACTTGTCAGAAGTTAGTTATAAACCGGATCAGCCGGTTATCATGGATGAAGTCTATAAATAGACGGATTCAGAAGAATAAAACAACAACATAGAGAAGAAGTATTGTCACCACTAACACAATTAGAGATTAATCTCTGATCAAGAAAGTACAAGTAACAAAGAAGATCTTCATGAGAAGATCTAAGAAGACGATCTGAAGTAGTTTACTATTCAGATTCTGTCTAAGTGGAATTCAATCAAGAATTCAGAAGTATCTTCAAGAGATTTGGATAGAGAGAGATCCAGCTATTTGAAGATAAGGAGGAGACATTCACAGGTCTCTCAAGAAGCAGATACTGAACTAATCTGTCAAGGAGATTCAGATCTATTTCTGAAGTCTAAAAAGGAAGCTGCCAGTCAGTTTTATTCAAAGGAAATCAACCCAACAAAGTTTAGACTAAAGAAGCTTTGAAGAAAGCTAAGATCAAGTTGATTTCAGCCATCAACCTCTACAAGAAGCTGATCAAGAAAGTTCTTATCCCTTCTCTCTCAACAGGGGTAAGAGATTACAAAATTCCTTATCAAATTTTGTAGGATCTATTTATAGATCTGAGTTATAAGCCTATTTTATAAATGCTGAGTGTAGGAGATTTTTTCTCTGAGGTAGGGCTGTTTATGCCTGAGTTGTAGAAGAAGGTATTCTCTGACTTGTAGGCCTTGTGGCAAGGCTGAGGTAGGGCTTATTAGACTGAGTTGTAGGAGAAGGTATTCTCTGAGTTATAGGCCTTGTGGCAAGGTTGAGGTAGGGCTTGCTAGCCTGATTTGTAGGAATCCTTCTGGAATCTGAGCTGTAGGATCTGAGGATCTGAGTTAAAGGAAGAAGTTAGGCCGACTCTAACATTCTGCTAGATAGGTGAAGGGTGGAAAGTGGATGTACCCATACCTTGGGGAACCACTATAAATCTGTGTGCAATCTGTGATGTGTGTATGATTGTGATTGTTGTGTTGTGTTAGCTATAGAAATATCTGATTTATTCAAATAACTGTAGTTATATTCTGCCTTAAGTTAAATCAAGGAAAAGTACCTATTCACCCCCCCCCCTCTAGGTGTTTAGGTAGTCTTGAAAGTAAAACTATAAGATGTAAGCCATCATTTCATTAGAGAGTGTGTAGACAAAAAGAAAATTAATCTTACTTTTGTCTCTGCTATTTTAAAAAGAGCAGACATCTTCACCAAACCTTTGGATGAGAAGAAACATCTGTTCTTTCTGAATCAGCTAGGTATGATAAATGGAGAAGCATTAATTTAGTTTTCTGCCTACGGTCGAAGAATTTGTCACAATTCGTCGAATGGAGATCGACGAACTGAGAAAAGTTCTTGAGAAAATTCATCGACCTGAGATCGACGAACTCTCTGTGTGAAGTCTTATTCGTCGAACGGAGATTGACGATATTGCTTCAGAAAATTTTTACCGACCTGAGAACGACGAAAACTTTCCCTTCTTCAGACTGAGATCGATGAACTCTTTTGCCAATAAAATATTTCGTCGACCTCAGATCGAAGAATTTTGTTTATTTTCGCAGGACAGAGTCTGTCGCTTCATATTCTAAAAATCTTATAATTAGGATTTCTTAAATCTCCATCCCGCGCTTTCTGTTCCCTTGCACTTGATCTTTGTTTTCATTTTGCAGGAAGACAATGGCGATTCTAGCAAGTTACCTCACCGGTATGAAAATCGACACCGGTTTTGATATTGATTTTAAATCTTTCTAACATTCTGATAAGATATTCTTGGATATACTACAGTTGTTCGAGATTCAATAGTTAAAGAAATTCATGACTACTAGGATCAAGATAGCATCGTCTGAGATTAGAGAATGGGTGTATACTTCTTCTACTCCAGACGCCGACTCCATGACCACACTAGCACTATCTCTGGAAATCAAGTTTCTCTAACTCCCACCATTCTAATAGAAATTTTTGGTTTAGTAAATAGAGAAGAAGATATTCAGATTGATAGTTCAGATTATGATGATATGTTAATTAAAATGGGACACTCTGAGGGAAACCCTAACAAATTATTAAAGAAAAATTTATCTGATGAGTATAAGTTTTTGGTTAATGTTGTGTGAAAAGTCTTTCTAGGCAAGCATACTGCTCATGACTACATTACCAGACTCCAATTTTTGGTAATGTGTGTTGTGGTGAATAAGGCAGTAGTGAATTGGGCAAGGATTCTATTTGATTTAATTAAAAAGAAAAATATAAAGAAGGAAGTTTATTTTGGGAGAATTCTTGGGATTTTCCTTCAGGAAAAGGCATCTGAATCACTGGTCTCCCAGACCATATTCATAAATGCTTCCAAAAGGCTGACTTGTGCCTTGTTTGGAAGATGGGAGAGGACAATCATTAAGCCGTCCAATGCTTCATCCTCTTCCAGAACTACTGAGGACACCAGGGCAGTGACAGCAACTCTACCCCCTCCTAAAGATATTCCCTCCATTAAGATTCCATTACCTCCCTCTCAACAACAACCTACTCCTCTACAGGATTCAATTCCTTCATCAACTCCTCTCCAACCACACTCCACATCACAAATTCATGCTCCAACACCACCTGTCTCTCCAGTGCCTGAACCAACTCCCATGGCATCTCCAGTACATATCACACCCCCTTCATACCCATTACCCCATCATCTTGATACTATACTACTTCATAATCTTATATCAATTCCATCTTTTGAATTACTAGCATCATCTCCCATCCACACATCATTATCCCTAGATGAATTCATGATTGTCACCACCCCTTTCCCTTTATCCTCCATCATCCATCCTTCTGTATCTACTCAGACACCCTCTAAGTTTATATAATTGGATTCTCCTTCCATCTCAAATCTCCTGGAGATCATCACTCCTATCCTCAAAAATCTCATAGCAGAGGCAATTCAACCTCTTGCTGATTCCATTTCCTCTCTTTCTGCTCTCTTTGTTGTTTCCCCCTTTGTCCCTTCTTCTTTTGGGGGCCTGGCTTCAGGACCCTTTAAAACCAGGTAGGGGGATATGTCCAATGAAGAAGTTCCAGTGCTCTCTCCTCCAGTAGTAGCAGCAATAGAAATAGTAGATGCATATGTATATATTGATACAACAGGTTAGATTGACATGATTTGTACAGATGAACAAGAAGATCTACAAGAGTTCTTAACTTTGGTTATTACTTTGTCAATCCCACAGTGGATTTATTAAGTTTATTGAATTCTTTTGATTCTGCTTATCAAAATTATCTTCCAGAAGTTTTCCAAGGGCAGTCTAAAGCTATAGTCTGCTATACTTCCAAAATAATTCCTCAAGTTGTAAAGCGACTAAAGACAAGTCTTGCAGTTCCTCAGATTTCAGATACTCCAATTGTTGAGAATGTCTCTGAACTAATTTCTGCTCCTGAGCAAAAGGCTCTCTCCCCTCCCACTTTCTCCTGGGCTGAGTCCCCTTTACCAAATATGGATGACCTTGTGTTTGCTGATATGGAAGAAGATGATATTCAGATTGTTACTGAAAGTGTTGTTGTACCAGAAGTTCCAGAAGTTCAAGTGCTACCTCAAGCTGAAAAGCAAATCTCCAAGGAAGCCTTGAAAGAGATTGATGATATGTATGATAATCGTCCAAAATCTTCTAAAGACAATGATAATGATAATTCTGAAGACTCTGATGAACCCAAATCTAATAAGAAGTTGTCTAAGAAAAGAAAAGTTATTCCTAAGGCCGTTCCCAAGCCTAATCCAACTCATGACACACCATACTACATTCTGAATAAGATTACTCCTTACCCTGGCATGCCTCAATGGATGTGGCTGTCTAAGAATGAGCAGAAGGAAAGGAAGAAGAGAAGAAGGTATAGGTCCCCTCACAAGCAATTCAGGAAAGACCCTCCTCCTCCTCCTTTTCCATCAGCTGGGGCCTCTTGAAGTGTCACTCTCAGATCGACTCCAATCACCAAAACTTATCAAAGACATTCCAAGCCAAGTTCTTAAGGCAACAGTGATCAACAACAACAATCTTCAAAGAGCAATCCTCCTCCATCTGTAGAGAAGAAAAGTATTTCAATATCTCTTGATGATTCAAAGAAGGGCTTTAGTCCTAAAAGGCCAGAATCTCCTCCAATTCAATTTGTTGACCCTGAACAAGAAACCACTGCCAAAATGGTCAGATTTCAATAGTTAATTGGACTATCCTTGATCAATAATGCAAAACCAGAAGGCAAGGATCCATCTCAGTACTCCACCATGTCCTCATACAGAAAAGAAGAGAAAAAAGGTATGATAAAGCAAACAAATTTTTCAATTTAGATGATTACATGAGTCTCCCTCCAGAAGTAGTAGTACCAAGAGCTACTTCTTGCAATATCATTGGAGCTGCTGACATGACAATGTCCAAAAGAAAAGCAGCAGATCCTAAAAGAGAAATCATATTCAGACAACCATCTGAAAAAGCTGAGAAAGAAAAGTAAAAGAAAAACAAATAACTTTTTGATAAGTTTATTTTTTTTGAACTATTTGTGTTAATCATAAAGCACATGTTGTATATATATCTTCTAGATTTTTATTCTCTGCCAGATATCTGTTATTATACTTTGTGATTGTATTTTATCTTCTTTTTAGTGACCTCACCCAAATAGGGGGAGATTGTTAGATCCCTAGTTTGGATTTGGGCTAGATTCACTAATTAGGATGTTTGACCCACATTGTATAGCCAGGGTCAAGTCTGTTAGTCCTAAAGTTTAGGCTAGTCTTTAGGATCAATCTTCATGGACCAGACTGCAGAGGACTTAAGTAGACTCAAGACTTAGAAAGAATTTAGAGTTCAGAATATTTGTTCAAAGTTCTTCGAACTCAGCTCGACGATTGTCGATTGCAGATTGACGAACTTAGAGTTCTTTCTCTGAGTTGAGCTTGACGATATTCGAGCTCAGGTCGACGATTTCTTCCTCCAGACAGATTCTCAGATCGAAGAACTTGGAGCATAAATTTAACAAGATATTTCCTTATTGAGGTTCGCTGAGCTCAGGTCAACGAAAAAGATTTCTGAGCTCGACGAACTTGGAACTCCAGATGACGAAATCTTCCTAGAGGTCGACGAACTCTATCCCGAATCAGAATGATAAGTTTTCCTATTTCTGTCCCTATTATATTTTATTCTTTGGAAGTAATTCTCTGAGTAATTAATGCTTATATTCTAATGAATATAGTCGTTCTTGGCAGCATTAATTATGGATTTCATCAAAGTTAATTACTTGCTTATTTTAATGGGACAGTTAGGGAAACTCATTAAAGAATATATTCTACCCGTTTCATTCTCCAGAATCAAATCTGCAATTTATGCTTACAATTCAAAATTCAAAAGAGAATTAGACAGTAGGATTTAAAAGAGATTTTCTTTCAGTCGGCTGATATATATAGGAAAGATCAGAAAATAGAACACAAGAGTAAAATAGAGAAGAGATACACAGTCACACAAAACAAAATACAGAACAAGATCTGCTCCTTCTCTGTGTTGAAAACATTATATTTTCCCCTTGATCTTACAAAAGACTGCAAAAGAACATCAATCTTATATCAAGAGTCTTCTTCAACTTCTACTCCAGGAATAATCAAAGACAACTCTTAGATAAGTCTGCTAGTTCCTTGATTTCAACAAGATAAGGCTGAATACCTACACCCTGAGCAAAGCTCCTGTCTTCCTAAACCATTCATCATTTAAGGGGGAGCTTTGACAACAACAATCCACATATCTTCTCAAGTTGTTTAGAGAAAGAGAAGACACCATCAACTCTCTCAACCTCACTGTAAAAAGGGTTTATTAACTCCCTTCAAAAGTTTATTTGTTGGTTTTTGGGCACTTGATCAAAAGCCTAAAGGGATGTGAGATCTCCTTGTAAATAGATCTTGTGGTGGCAGTCACCTGAGCAAAACTTGCTAGTGGATTCCTACCAGGGTGGTAGAAGAGTGGATGTACCAAGATTTGGGGAACCACTATAAAATTCTTGTGTTATCTGTGTGTTTATTCTCTCTTTGTTTTTGTTGTGCTGTGATTGTGTAGTTTAGCCTAGTTTCTATTTCATTTTATTCTACTACTATTATCACTAATTTCTCTGATATAATTTAAAAATAGCCAAAAGTTTTAAATTACTATATTAACCCCCCCCCCCCCCCCCGCTAGAGTAAATCAGGTCTATCCCCTATCTTTCAGTATGAGGCTTTCAGGCAATCCCTGAAAGTTAACATAGTTACTTGCTATGAAAGATTTTTCAGGATCATTAATGAACTGAGGACTTATTGGAGGGTCTTCAGTCATTATAAAATTAATGACAAGTTCCTCAGATCTCTCACTAGAGACTAGGATACTAATATTTGTGTCATAAGAAAGGTGACCAAGCATGCTGAGACTCCTCCCCAAATATTGTTTAGAAAGCTGCTCTCCTATGACATGCAGCTTGCTACCAGGAAAGAGGAGGAGGCCACCAGTAGACCTCATGCCAAGGAGAAGTTCTTGGCATTCAAGGAAAATTTAAGACAGATAGTATCAGGAAGAGCAAGGAAAGGATTCCCTCTCCTCCAATAAGACCAGCTGACTCAGACAGCTCAGAGTCAGATGCATCAAAAAGCAGTATGTCAGATGAGGACTTTGCTTACTTCTCTAGGAACTTCCAGAAGCTGATGAAGAAGAAACATTAAAAGAGCAGACCTTCCACATCTTCTCATCACAAGAGGAATCATTCCAAAGCTCACAGGTATGATTCTAAACCCAGTAAATATAATTCCTCTAAAGTTGTATGCTACTACTACAGTAAGCTAGGGCATGTGATAACTTACTGCCCAGTGAAGAGGTAGGAAGCTGTTGAGAAGAAATAACAATAACATAAGTGAAAGAAGGAGAAGTCCTTCATTGCCAAGAAAGAGAAGAGCTAGACAGACTCATCTTCATCTGAGTCTGAAGAAGAAGCCTATATTGGGCTAGTTTCTACTCCTACTAAATAAATAGCTGTAGCAAAAGATGAAGACTATCCTGCTACTAGGATAGGTATCAGGGCCCCTTTATAACATTCTGACAGTGGTTCAGAGGTTGATGAGGAAAATGAAAAAGATGCCTACAGCTGCTGTAGGCTGATGGTAATGACAAATGAGGAAACCAGTCTGGATCAGCCTGGTAAAAGGGAGGTAAAATCTATATCAAGCTCTTATTCTGATTCTAGATATGAGACTAGTCCTTGTACAGAAACCTCTTCACCTAGTGATGGAGATGATTTTGTATCAGAAGGTGATGCCAATCAATTGATTGATGGGTATGGAGAGATTTTGGATGCCTTCAAGAAGTGCAAGAAGTTATCTAAGAAGCTAGCTATGGAGATTGCCTCTCTACAGTTGGCTATTTCCCAACTGGCTAAAACAACATCTTTGCTGGATTAGAAGGATAGGGAACTTAGCCAACATAGGGTCTGGAATAACATCCAGATAGACTCCATCAAATACAAGAATAATCACATCAGGGATCTTGAAGAGAGGCTAGGGAGGGAGAAAAGAATAGTAGCTAGCTATTCTAAGCCAGGTACTGTGTTACCCTTGATAGACTCCTTCTCCTCTCAGAAGGGTAAGGACGGGTTGGGATTCCAGGGAAGCACAAGAGTTGCTCCTTCCAAAGGGAAGGGCAAAGCTCTAGTTTCAGCTCAGCCTCTTGCTTCCAAGCCTCTCATTTCTTTTAGGAAAGTTCAGTTGCCTTCAAATAGGTATGACCAAGAAAACATATTTGGTCACTGGATGAATGGCAGATCCACTAGTGTGAACAAAGATATTCACGGCTAGGTTTGAAGGTATAGCAAAGTGAGTGCCTTTAAGGCTGCTCATGAAGAAATTCAAATGGACCATCATTGACCATTTGTCTTTGGTGCTTAAGCCCCCACTCACAAGAATGTGGCTGCAGCAAAAGTTCATAACCATTCAGCAAAGAATCATACCAAGGGTATGTCCTCCAACAAGCCTAGTTTGGCTGTGTCTAATGCTATCAGAAGCATTTGTTGGGTATTGTCACCACAATAACCTAGATTTGTGTGAAGTCACCCTACAACTAAGATGAATTAAGTATGTATTTGATGTTATTCTTTAGTTGAGTTCTTGCAGGTCAACTATTGCTAAGTGTAGACCAATGTCAGTTTACAATGAATCACCAAACACAGGACCATGCAATGTAATCCCTCATTTTGTGATCCATGGTGTTGACTCATGTGTAACCTCTCTATTAGGATACACTTCATTTTCAAGTACTAAGGAAACGGAAGAAAGGAAGGGTTGCTGGTTTTCAACAAAGAAGAAAATTTTTCAGAAAATTTCTCTATGTCCTTTTCTCGAGAAAAGAAATTTATTTCTCGAGAATTCTAAGACTATTTCTCTAGAAAGCAAAGCTGTTCTCGAGAAACCTTACGACTTCTCGGAAAATTATCTGAAACTTGTTGGAGCATGCGTTCCACGCTTTCTGGTTTGCTAATAACAAATCATGTTTGTATTTGATCTTTGGGTATTTATGATGTGCAGATATAACAGGTCTAGCTCTAATGGATTTAGGGTGATGTTTGGGGTAAGAACTGAGCTTAGGAGATATCATCAGGCGATGTTGAGTCTTCGCCGACAAGCGACAGCGACGATCGAAGAATCTACGATCTACGATCGACGAATCCTGTTCGACAAATCTGCAATTGGGTCAGAACTGAGCTTTAGAGATATCGCAAGGCGATATTGTGTATCGCCGACAGGCGATAGCGATGATCGACAAATCTGCAATTGATGATCGATGAATCGCAGTTGACGAATCTGCAATGCGAAAATTAGGAGTTTGTGGGCCACGTGGGATCCGTTATCGATATCGCCAGGTGGCGATACCCTGTGTCGCCAGGCGACAATGCACGTTCGACGATCGACGAATCTGCGATGAGAAAATGAGGAGTTTGTGGGACACATTGCAGCCGTTACCGATATCACCAGGTGGAGATACCTAATGTCGCTAGGAGATATCGCCAAAGTATAAAATCCATTCAATTTTCTGAGGAGATCACGAATTTCATTACCTTGAATGCACCTTCCTGTTTAGATGATTAAGAGAGCTTCAAATTCCAGATTTACTCCATACTCTCAAGAAGGCTAAAGCGCAAAAGAATTACGGTACGTTCGCAGAATTCAAAGCAACTTTGGAAAGGATTCGTCGGCATATTCAGCGCATTGTTTCAAGGGAGTTTTAAGCCTAAATTTTTCAATTTGTTTTGTTCTTATTCTTATTGTTATCTTATTGTAATCGAGAGGGGAAATCGCTGCCTTGTGTGTGGCGTCTATGTCCTTGTGTGGCTTAGGGTAAAATCCCCGCCTTGTGCATGGCATCCAATTCCTTATACGGCTTAGGGAGAAATCGTTGCCTTGTGTGCAGTGTCTAGATTGTGGTAGAGCTAGTGGAGGCTAGAAGCAAGATCTAGGAAGAGATATGTTTTAGCCTGCCGGTTCTTGGTAGAAGGACTGGCGAAAACATTAGTAAATTGAATTTTTCATAAGCCTTGTCTCTAGCTCTATAGAATTACTTTGTATTCAGATTTAGCACTTTTGAAATATATTATTATTATTTTTGTTAGTATACATTTCAGGGTGTTTAAGTTTGCTTATGAAAATTTAGTCTTCATTTCTAATTACATTATTTTATTCACCAAGTAAAGTTTGTTTAGTTTAAGAACAAAATTAATTAACCCTTATTCACCCCCCCCATCTAAGGGCGTCGCACGATCCAACACTTGGTATCAGATCAGGTTACTCTGAAATTGGTTTCATCACCGGGAGTATTGGCACAAAACACTCACGCATTTTTTGAGGGGCAAGGTATAAGTAGACCTCCCTTATTCATGTGCACTGACTACAACTATTGGAAAGCTCAAATGCGATGCTTTCTAATTGCTCTTGATATCGATGTTTGGGGCATGGTAGAAACATGTTACACTTCTCCTATAACTGTAGTAGGAAGTGTCACAATGGAAAAACCCAAGGATAAATAGGATGAAGATGATAAGCTTCGCTGTAAAAATAACGCTAAGACAACGAATGCCTTATTATGCGTGTTAGATAGGATTGAATTTAATTGTGTTTGTGCATGTGAAACTGTGTTTGATATATGGAATCTCCTTGAAGTTACTCATGAAGGTACATCCCAGGTGAAAGACTCGAAGCTTTTCCAGTTAGATTTAGAATTTGAGAAGTTCAAGATGGAGGTTGATGAGGATATAGACTCCATGTACACAAGGTTCAGCAAGATAGTTAACGACTCGAGGAATCTTGGAAAGAGTTTCTCAAATTGGAGAATTGGTGAGAAAGATACTTAGATCGCTTCCCCCGAAGTTTAATCCAAAGGTGACTGGCATCTCGGAGTCACACGATCTAAAGTCTCTCCAAATTGAGAATCTAATAGGCAATCTGAAAACCCATGAAGTATAGTTGAGGATTCAACAACAGTAGTATATCTTGGAGCCAAGAAAGAAAGCTTTGGAATTGAAGTCCAAGAAATAAGTGGAAAGTGAGCCCAATGAGAGTGATGATGGAGATGAAGAGAGCCAGTTCGTAAAGAAATTCAGGAAGTTCATGAGAAATCCTGAAAGAAGAAATTCTTTTAGGAAATTTTCTAAGAAGCAAGAATATGGGTATAGGAAAGGAAAAGCCCAAGCAGATGGAGAGGATGATGAAGAGAGACCACCACTCGAGTGTTATTACTATAGGAGAGTTGGCCACATAAAGAGAAAGTGCCCAAAGTATCTGAAAGAGCTGAAGGAGAAGCGGCACAGAAAGAAAGATAAGAAGAAAGTTCTGAAGATAGAAACATTGGATGACGCCACTTCTGAGGAGTCAAGCAGTTTAGGTTCAGAAGCTGAAGAGGAGGCCAACATGTGTCTGAATGGAAAGAGCATTTCATCGTATGATGACTAGAGCATTTCATCTATTAGAGCAGTGGAGTAGTTACGTTTGGTGATAATGGAAAAGGAAAGATCATCGACATTGGAGTAGTAGGTAACAAATCATTTACTATCTTAAATTTTGCTCTTAAAATCTTTATTTAAGAGCAAAAATGTTGTTTCCACTACTAGGCCTTTACAGTTGGTTCATATAGATTTGTTTGGTCCTGTTAATACACTAAGTATAGGTGGTAGAAAATACACTTTTGTTTTAATTGATGATTATTCTCGTTTATGTTGGACAATTTTCTTATCATCTAAATCTGATGCTTTTTTATAATTTTCCAAATTATGTCTACGTGTTCAAAATGAACTAGATTTAAAAATAAAATGCATTCATTCAGATCATAGAGGTGAATTTGATAATGAAAAATTTGTATCCTTTTGCAATGAGTTAGGTAATAAACATGAATATTTGTCTCCTCGCACAACGCAACCAAATGGTGTGATAGAGAGGAAAAATAGAACTTTGCAAGAACTAGCTCAAACTATGTTATCATAATACAAATTACCTAGATCATTTTGGGCAGAAGCCATTAGTACTGCTTGCTATGTTATTAATCGTGTTATGCTTCGACCCTTCTTGAAATTAACACCTTATGACTTCTATTTCCAAAAGAAACCGAATGTATCTTATTTTAAAGTTTTTGGTTGTAAATATTTTATTTTGAACACTGAGGATCATTTAGGCAAATTTGATGAAAAGTGTGATGAAGGAATTTTTAATGGTTATTCTTCAACTAGTAAGGCTTATAGAGTTTAAAACAAAAGGACTAAAATGGTTGAAGAAACTATTCATATTAAATTTGATGAGCTTTTCCTTTGTGTAGAAAATAATAATACAGGTCAAGATGAAGAGCCCTTCCCCCTACAAAGGTCGGATGATGATGAAATCCTTGGAGTCGATGAAGATGAAAAAGAAGAATAAGAAGTGCAATAATATGTGCCTCTAAGTGAGCTAAGATTCTCAAAAGATGATCCACAAGATTTAGTTATTGGAGAACCATCAAGAGGGGTAAGTACTCGTTCATCATTACATGATTTATTCGCAAATATGTGCTTTATTTCTGATATAGAACTTAAAAATGGTTAAACAGCTTTTAATGATAATTCTTGGTTTTTAGCTATGACTGAAGAGCTTAATCAATTTGAACGTAATAAGGTTTGGAAATTAGTAGAAAGACCACCAAATCATTTTGTTTTAGGTGTTAAGTGGATCTTTAAGAATAAAATGGATAGTGAATCTAGGGTCACTAGGAACAAAGCAAGACTTATAGCAAAAGGTTATTCACAAATTGAAGGAATAGATTTTGATGAAACCTTTGCACCCGTAGCACATTTAGAAGCAGTTAGAATATTTCTTACATTTGCTAGCTTTAAAAGATTTAAACTATTTCAAATGGATTTGAAAACTGCTTTTCTTAATGGGTATATTAAGGAAGAGGTTTATGTAAACAACCTCCAGGCTTTGTTGATGTTAAATTTCCCGATCATGTTTTTAAATTAGAAAATTCTCTTTATGGTTTGAAACAAGCACCACGAGCATGGTATGATAGATTGACTGTTTATTTATTAAAGAATG
Organism: Platanthera zijinensis; assembly: GCA_039513925.1. NCBI lineage: Eukaryota > Viridiplantae > Streptophyta > Magnoliopsida > Asparagales > Orchidaceae > Platanthera > Platanthera zijinensis. The sequence goes on along the minus strand of CM077079.1, from coordinate 51,375,441 downwards.
ATTACAAAATATGTAGTGTTGATTGTACTCTATCTATTAAACATGTTCATGATGACCTTATAGTTTTACAAATATATGCTAATGATATTATTTTTGGATCCACTAATGAAAAATTGTGTGATAATGTTATAGAAATTATGAAAAAAGAATTTGAAATGAGCATGGTAGGTTAACTTACTTAATTTCTTGGCTTTCAAATTACTCAAAAGCATGATGGAATATTTATTTATCAATCTAATATATTCATGATGTTTTAAAAAGATTTGGATTTTAAAATCTAAAACAAGAAAATACCCCATGAGTGTCTCATTGAAATTGGGAAAGGATGAAAGTGGTATTTGTATAGATCAAACACTATATAAAGGAATGATAGGATCGTTGTTATATTTGACTGCTTCTAGACCTGACATTATGTTCGTTGTATGTTTATGTGCTAGATTTCAAGCTAATCCCAAAGAATCTCATTTAAAAGCAGTTAAACGTATTTTTAGATATCTTATTGGCACATCTAAGTTAGGTTTGTGGTATCCTCACAATGATACCTTTATTTTATAAGGTTTTTCTGATTCTGATTATGTTGGTTGTTCATTAGATCGTAAGAGCACAAGTGCCACTTGTCATCTTCTAGGCCCTTCACTAATCTCGTGGTCGAGTAAGAAATAGAATTTTATTCCCTTATCCACCACCGAGGCCGAGTACATTGCACTAGGTTGTTGTTGTGCAAAGGCTCTTTGGATGAAGTACACATTAGAAGACTTTAGAATTATTCATGAAATAATTGAATTAAAATGTGATAACAAGAGTGCAATTGACTCAACATATAATCCAGTTCATCATTCTAGGTCCAAACACATTGATGTACGTCATCACTTCATTAGAGACCACATAAAGCAAAATACAATTAAAGTCCATTTTTAGGCACTGATTCACATCTTGCCGATATTTTCACAAAACCACTTCCAGATTCCCGTTTTTCGTTATTAAGATTAGAACTAGGAATCCTTGACATTTCAAGCTAATGAATTAACATAATAAGTAAACGAAAAAAAATGAATTTAATTAACAAGAAAATGATGATTAAGCATTAAGTAAACCATAAATGTTATGAGTCAATAATTAAATTACAACATCACTACATCACATAATAAGTACCACAATATTACAGCATAGAAATCATAGATAATATTATGAAAATTTAAATAACTTCACTGTCGCTGGCGATAGTGACTGTCGCCGGGCGATAGCATCAACTTTTCAAATCACCCTGAAGTCTTCAGAAATTCCTTCTGTCACCTACAATTGTGTCTCCTTGATCATCAGCTGAACAGTTTTTACTGCTTTTCGTCCGGCAAGGTCGGCGAGAAGATGTTCGGGGAGGCTCCTTAACCGGATTCTCCCATTCTGCCACTTCTGCTGGAGTGGACTTCAATTAAGGCTTTTGGTCAGAAATTTAAAGAATTTTTGAACTCCTAGAAATTTCTTCTTTACCTCCCTCTTATGTTCTTCGAACGACTCTCGCAAGTCGTCCAACCCTTCTCACAATGATCCACCTCTTGGAATTGGCGAGTTATGGAGTAGACACGGGTTCACTACTCCTTATTGACCCTCCTCGTGGTTATCAGTCGATGGAAGGTGTTCCACTCGTAGAAAATATTAAGGGCAAACCATCATTGAAATACAAATCCGGGTCTATCCAAGTGTATTTCTTATATAAAATATGTTGGATGACAGCTCCAAGTGGTAGTGTGCTTAATTTCTTCCAAGTAGGACTCTTTTGCCTAAATGCATAGCATATTATCGATAGGATAAAGTCTGTCATATCGAACGGCTCCGGCTCTAAGATCATATATGTGACATAACTCAATTGAGCTGTTATCTTCCGTGTATCACCAGACATTAGTAAATAGTGTGCCTCAATATTTCTTGAACTAGTCGTGCATCCTCGGTGAGAGTGGTCGTAGATTGAATAAGAGTTTTGATGGAATTTCCATACAAAACCATATTCAGGAATGTCTAGTCTCTATCCTTCTGATAATTCTCGACTACATCTATGGTATTTTCATGATCTATTAACCAAATTCCTCTCTGAGATCGTAATGGGTTATCTCTACTGTCCGTCCTTATATCCTTGATTGAACTCCACCATTTAATTCCGTGAATCGAGTATCTTTTATAGAATTGTAGAACTCTCTAATTAATACATATGAAAATGTATCCGGGATAATGATAGATATTATTCCAGCCATTGCTAATAGGTCATGAATGTGTGCGTGACGGATGGGATCGAATTCAATCACCCATCCAATCCCTATGTTAGCATTTCTATCCCAGGAAATGTTTGGAAGGAGGAATATGAATCACTGTCTATACTTCTGCGGGCTTTAGAACTGGAAGCCATTGTTGCAGATAAAAAGGAATTTTTTTAAAAAAAACAAAATATTTCAGTATCTCCAGCCGGCGCCACCCACTGTCGCCGAGCGATAGCGCAAATTGCTCTATTCCAATTTCTGACTCCAAATATGCACTTTCCCCCTACTTTAAATACCAGATCTGAAATTTCTAAGACTATTTAACACATTCCCTAAAGCAATTTGGGAAATTTTTACTCAAACACTATTCATTCTCTTCTTCCCTAACACCATACCTCACCTAATTTTTTTTTCAAAACAACTAGATCTGAGATTAGGGAGTTCAATTTCATCAATCTATGCAATCACTAGTTCACACACATAAGATTATAGTCTACTTTATCAAAAACAATAAAAAATTAGTTTTGAACAAACCCCTAACCATGATAAAACATACTTGAAAAACTGAAATCTTTTAATCAATAATACCATGAACTATCCTACAATCATTTGGATCTACAAAATCTACAAGATGAAAGAAAAATTCCTTGAAAATTACCTTGATTTTGGGTTTTCTCCAATTTTGCTTCGTCTTCCGCATCGAGTCTTCGGGAGAAAATGCTGGGGAAATGTGCAAATGACCAGATACGACTGTCTTTTATATTTTCGCACTATCGTCGATCGGCGATGCCCAGTATCGCCAGGCGACAGTGAAAATTCTCTTTCACGCTTATTTTCCTTCATTTCTTTGGTTTAGACATGGTTTGGTGTATATTCTTTATTTTTGGGTTCCTACTAGCATGGGTCAATTGTTCACCATCACGTATCTTTTTCTACACACATAAGTACTAGTGTTTTTACCTGTGAAATTGTTTTCGCATGCCTCTAAGTATAAGAAATATTTTAGTTATGATAATGTTCTTTCACCCATATTTGTGAAACTCTTCATATGGTTTAATCTTACTGCATATGTAAATTGTGAATGTTCTACCATAACCACTTGAGTTGCATGCTACTGCTAACGCTTTATCCTTGTTTATTCTTTAAACTGCTCATATTTGATTATCCTGTATACTCACAAGTGAATTCAGACTCCTTTGTCATGCCACACAAAAATATTATAAAAATGTTCGAAAAGTTAAAAAAAACAAATAATCACCTTTGTTGATGTTGTTCAAACTTAAAATAGAAGGGGTTGACAAGGAACCTCCACCAAGTACTACTTACTCTCCTGATAAATCTTAATAAGCATTGTGAGGTTGAGAACCTTGGAAAAAATTTGTACAGTGTCTTGTGCAACTCTGTATCTAGATATTCTTTTTATAAGTGCTCTAAATTCTTGGGTACAAGCACAGCTAGTCATGTATACCTCTATGTTATGTTGTTTTTTTCACATTCTACGTGTTCATGTATTTGTAAGGCCTCTGTATTTATGTTTTTCATCAAACTATCACATGTACACAACATTATCTTCTCTAAAATTTCTTCTTATGAGAATTGGACCGAAACTATTACCAATATAATCTTCACTACTGTATGTGTCTGTGATATAAATGGATAAACGTTGCCACTGTTTGTGTTTACACATTTACTTATTTACTATACATTGATTCACATGTTCTGTCCTTAATTTCTTCTTTGTTTTTTTCCTCTTTAGCTTCCGCACCACTCTGATATCTCTTTTGACAATACCAAAGGGGGAGAATTTACTAAAGAAATCATTCATACTCATACTCATGGTTTACAACTAAATTTTACACTAACTAAAATTTCAAGATTCAATATGCTTAGATTTGGGGGGAGTACACCTGTAGGGGGAGTGTTTCATCCAAGAGAAATTTGTGCACCTATAAATGCTTAGTATTGAAACTCATAGTTTTTAACACCTCGTATATCATTCATGATTTCTTTCTCAGTGGATTTGTTATTATCAAAAGCGGGAAATTATTGTACCATGCATTCCACACTTCCTAGTTTGCTAATGACAAATCTTGTTTGTATTTGATCTTAATGTGTTTATGATGTGAAAATATCACAGCTCTAGCTCTAATGGCTTTTGGTTGATGTTTCGGGTCAGAACTGAGCTTAGGAGATATCACTAGGAAATATTGAGTATCGCCGATAGGCAATAGTGACGATCGACGAATCTGCGATTGACAATTGACGAATTGCGTTCGATGAATCTGCAATCTTGTCAAAACTGAGCTTTGTAGATTTCGCCAGGCGATATTACGTATTACCGACAGGCGACAGCTACGATCGATGAATCTACGATCAGTGATCAATGAATCGTATTCGACGAATCTGCAATGCGAAAATCAAGAGTTCATGGGAAACATAGCATCTGTTATCGATATCGCCAGGTGGTGATACCTAGTGTCGCCAAACGACAGTGCATGTTCGACGATCGACGGATCTGCGATGCAAAAATGAGGAGTTTTTGGGACATGTGGCATCCATTACTGATATCGCTAGGTGGCAATACCTAGTGTCTCCAGGCGATATTGCCAAGTATAAAGCCATTCAATTTTCTTAGGAGATCATGAATTTCATTACCTGGAGTGCACCTTCCTGTTTAGATGATTTAGAGACCTCCAAATTCCATATTTACTCCAAACTCTCAAGAAGGCTAATGCGCAAAAGATTGATGGCACGTTCGCAGCATTCCAAGAAACTCTGGCAAGGATTCGTCAGCATCTTCAGCGCATTGTTTGAAGGGAGTTTCAAGTCAAAAAAATTCAATTTGTTTTGTTCTTATTCTTATTGTTATCTTATTATAATCGAGAGGGGAAATCGCCGCCTTGTGTGTGGCATCTAAGTCCTTGTGTGGCTTAGGGTAAAATCGTCGCCTTGTGCGTGGCATCCAAGTCCTTGTACGGCTTAGGGAGAAATCGTTGCCTTGTGTGCAGTGTCTAAATTTTGGTAAATCTAGGGGAGGCTAGATGGAAGATCTAGGAAGAGATACTCTTTAGCCTGCCGGTTCATGGTAGAAGGACCGGCGAAAATATAAGTAAATTGTATTTTTCATAAGCCTTGTCTCTAGCACTATAAAGATACTTTGTATTCAGATTTAGCATGTTTGAAATTTATTATTACTGTTTTTGTTGTTATACATTTGAGGGTGTTTAAGTTTGCTTATGAAAAGTTATTCTTCATTTCTAATTGCATTGTTTTATTCACCAAGTAAAGTTTTTTTAGTTTAAGAAAAAAATTAATTAACCCTTATTATCCCCCCCCCTAAGAGCCCCATACAATCCAACAAAACTATCTAAGTCCTTTTTCTCGAGAAAGGCCCAAAAGATTTCTCAAGAAACCAAGTTCATTTCTCGAGAAAGAAAAGTAGTTCTCGAGAAGTCAAATCTCTTTCTCGAGAAACTAAGTCCTTTTATCGAGAAACCAAATATTCTCGAGAAATCAATACTTCAGTTCAAAGAATTTGGGTTAAGTAAATTTCTCGAGAAAGCCATGCCATTTCTCGAGAAATCAAAACCTTCTCGAGAAATAAGTTCTTCAGTTCAAAATTGACGCTAAGTATTTTTCTCGAGAAATCGCATCCTTCTCATGAAATTTGTTCCTCTACTCAAAGATTTTGCTTAAAGTAATTTTCTCGAGAAAGTCATGTCATTTCTCGAGAAAGCACAACCTTCTCGAGAAATTACAAGTCTTCTCGAGAAATGAAGTTGAAGAAAAATTTCTTTTCAAACTATCTGATGGGATTTCGAAATATTCTAAGATCTTCATGATTAGTCCACGTGGATCATTCCTTAATGATTTCAAACCATTATACAATGTTCTATATAAAGTCTTGTTAGAAGTTTCGCCAACCCTAATTTTATAGAAATCTGAATTGCACCGAAATTTCAAATCGGGAGAAGTCGCGCCTCCTTCATAGTCGTTCTTCGTTGCTGCTTCTCTCTCGATCCAGCGATTCAAAAGAAGAAAAGATTCGACAGATCACAGATTCAAGATTCTTCAAGCATTTACTTGATCGTGTTGGATCCTAAGGTTTTCAGATTAAGTTTTATCAAGATCTCTTCCTCAACATCTTCACCGAGACTTTAAGTTTTCAAGAAGGAAGACCTTGAAGATTTTAGATCTAGAAGTATACAATTTTTATTGTTGCTGTAAACATTTACTTTAACTTTTGTAGGAGTTTTATCTCATAGATTGTAGGAAGTTTGTTCTTCCGAGTATAGATTCCATTTTGTGGGATCGAGTTTGCAGGAGTGTATTATCTCTCAGTTGTAGGAGCGTTGCTCCGAGGTGTAGAATTGTTGCAATCCGAGATATAGTGAAGTAGTCGAGGTTAGCCATGGTGCTAGATAGGCAAAGTGGAGAGTGGATGTACCAAAGATTGGGGAACCACTATAAATTCCTTTTCTCATCTGGATTGTGCTTTATTACTTTATGTGTTGTTACCTCTTAAGTTTTTATTCCGCAAAAGACACAGATCTCACATATTCACCCCCTCTAAGTGATTTAAGTAGGCAACTAGATACTTTCAATTGGTATCAGAGGCAGGTTGTTCACAAAGAGGTTAACACCTTGAACAGATCTACTTCTAGTTGGCGTAGAGATTATCAAGCATGGACAGATCCAAGGATTTTACAAATCTTCAGGTGTGCACCAAGACTAACTTTCCCATGTGGAAAGAGAGAATAAAATTCTTCATGGAAGCTTTTGATCCCCGCATCTTCATGATAGTGGAAGAAGGTCCCTATGTTCCCATGATTGCTTTCACTATCGATCCTACCAGGAAAGTGCCAAAGAAACTGATGGATCTAGATAAATATGAGATTGTCCTTGTCTCTCTAGACAAGAAGCCAAGAATATCATCGCAAGGTCAACCGATGATTCAATGTTGCAGAACCTGATTCAATGCCAATCTGCAAAGGAAATGTGACAGTCTCTGATTGTCTTGATGGAAGGCACTAAAGAAGTAAGGGACGACAGAAGATCCCTTCTAAACCAGAAGTATGAGGCCTTCAAGCAAGGCCCCAAGGACACAATAGCTGATACATTTGAAAACTTATTCAAGATCATCAACGACATGAAGAGCTACGACCGGGTTTTCACTAATGGAGAGATTAACGACAAGTTCTTAAGATCCTTGACTAAGGAATGGTACAACAAGATTTGTGTTTTCAAGGAGTTTGGGAGATTGGCTGATACTGACCCCCAGAACCTCTTCGGGAAGCTTATGTCCTATGAGCTTCAAATCAACTTCAGAAAAGCTAAAGAAGTGGGCAACAGATCTTCATCAAAGGAGAAGTCGGTTGCACTGAAGGCAGACAACTCAAGAAAGGCTAAAGCAGCATCTCCTGCTCCCACGCAGGAATAAAGTGAAGAAGAATACTCAGTGCCAAGTACCTCGGGCTCATAATTATCTAATGGAGAGTTCTCTCTTCTTTTTAGACAGTTCAAGAAGTTTCTTAGTAAGAAGAAATAGATGAGAGGCAAAGACTCCTCTCATAGAAGATCACGTCACGATGATTATCATCAAAAGAAATGACACCCAAATGACAGGTATAAATCTAAATAGAACAAATATAATTTTGTTGATATTGTGTGTTATTGTTGTAATAAGCAAGGTCACATGATCGTCGATTGCCCTCATAAGAAGAAGGAGGGTGGAAGAAGAGAAGAGCACAAGTCCTCCCATAGCAAAAAGAAGGAGAAGAAATTCATGGCAAAGAAGTAGAAGACCTTTAGTGATATTGACTCATCTGAGTCAAGTGAGAATGAAGAAGCCTACTTCGGGCACATGGCTCACTCCGACGAAGAAGAAGCTGGCACCCAATTTCATGGTGAGGTAAATTCTCACAGTATTCTTTCAGAGTCTGATGCTCCAGACAATTTTCATGAGGACTGTTCCCATGCTGATGAATTAGAACTCATGGATCAGTATAAAGAGCTGATTAAGGCCTATGATCGGTGTAGAAAAGTTATTAGAACTCGGGCCAAGGAGATCAAATCCCTTATGGGTGAAAAGATCACTCTAAGGGAGGAAGTTGCAAGAATGAACTCACTCAGAGAATAACTCCATGCCCTGGCCGATGATAAAAATAGTTCACACGAGCTCCTTAACCAAAAGGATAAATCATTGAGAAGCTGGAAGGACAGGTTACCGTTCAAAAGAAACTTGTTGAAAGTTTCTCTAAGACTAAGACCATCCTTCCACTTGTTGTTGAATTCTCTGCTCAGGCTAAAGGAGATGGCTTAGTTCATGTGGCTGCTCCTAGTAAATCTTCAAGGAGGGCCAAGGCTAAAAAGAAAAATATGGCTGCTACAAAAGCAACCGCCGAAGAGAAAGGGAAGGGCCCTATCAGTCAGACCATGTTTAAGAAGGTTATTTGTCCTTCCAACAAATTTGATTTTGATAGCTCATATGGTCACTTGACAAGACCAATTCAGGTTGAACCTATCAAGGACTATAAGGGGTGGACTCGTCCCCAAAACTTCAGTGCAAGTGTTTTTAAAGCACCTTATGAAGAGATCACTCTATAGAGCTATGGTCCCTATGATCATGGCCATAACATTAAGAAGGCACCAAAATCCAAAACTGGTATGCCTAAGGCTAAAGAGATGGGGAGCTCCTATGTATGTTGTAACTAGGAGGACTCCACCTCTAAGAATGCTTCCCCTGCTAGACCTAACGTTCAAAGGGTAAAGCAGCCGTATAAAAGGAGGTACAACAGATTTGACTATTCATGTTGTGGTAAAATTGGTCACTTTGGCACAGATTGTTGGTACAACCCTACCAATTTTGTAACCTCATGAGTTAGCTATGCGAGACCGACCACTCGCAAGGTTAATGTTCCTAGGGGGAGTATGCTGACCAGGAACCAAGGACCCAAATACATTTGGGTTCCTAAGGTAAACTGATCTATCTTTGTAGGTATGTACAAAGGCCAACAAAATGCTTATCCAGTATTTGGACAGTGGATGCTCTCGGCATATGACCGGGACAAGAAGCCTACTTCAAAATTATACTCCAATCAATGACGATCCAAAGGTTATCTTTGGTGGTTTTAGCCGGGGAATAACAAAAGGCTACGGTATGATTTCTAATGGTATAGTCTCATTGACAGATGTGGATTATGTGAAAGGATTAGAACATAATCTGATTAGCATAAGTCAATTATGTGATAAAGGCTTTATTGTTACTTTCTCCAAGGATCAGTGCCTGATAAAATCGTCCTCTACTATGGAGACGGTATTAACAGGCACTAGGAGTAGAAATATCTTTTGTCTTAATTTTTTATGTTTAGACACTTCTATACAAGTGTATTTTATTGCAAAATATAGTGCATCTCTTTGTGATCAATGGCACAAGAGACTAGCACATATTAATTTCAAAACTATTAATATGTTATTTTCTCAAGACCTAGTACGTGATACACCGACTATGAAGTGCATTAAAGAGAGTCCATGTCATGCATGCCAAATGGGCAAGCAGACAAAGGCTACCTTTAAGGGTATTGCTGATAAAGATTCCTCAATGTGCTTGTATTTACTACACATGGACTTATTCAGTCCAATACAAGTTTGTAGCTTTGGAGGTAAGTCATATATGCTGGTAATTATTGATGATCACTCACATTTTACTTAGGTGTTCTTTATGAAATGAAAGTTAGATACCTTTAATGTGTTTATGAATTTTGTCAGTCAAATTCACAACGAATTAAACTATTCAGTGGTCAGAATCAGAAGTGACCATGGAAGATAATTAGAATCTGGTGCCATGACAGAATTATGTGGAAGTCTAGGTATCTTTCATGATTTTTCCTCCCCACGTACTCCACAATAAAATGGAGTTGCAGAGAGAAGGAATAGAATACTCATTGATGCATGTACTACAATGCTGACTGACTCCTCTCTACCAGAGTACTTCTAAGCTGAGGCCATCAATATAGCTTGTCACGTGCAAAATAGAGAGTTGATCAACAAGAATCATCATTAGACTCCCTATGAGCTACTGAAATGCAGGAGACCGACTGTGTCCTACTTTAAGATCTTTGGCAGCAAATGCTATGTACTTAATAATTAGAAATATCATGGTACAAAGTTTGGAGAAAAATATTTTGAAGGTATTTTTGTAGGTTATAGTAGCCATAGCAAGGCTTATAGAATTTTTAATACAAAAACTTTGGTGGTAGAAGAGTTGATTAACAGTGTATTTGATGAGACGAGCATACTATATAGCAGCTCTTCCAGTGTTTTTGTTGAAGATGCAGGTTCAAGGCTTAAAGTGTTAAGCTTAGATGAGACAGTTGAAGAAAATGCTCAAAAGTTCATCAAGATCACTCCTCCAACCTCAATTGGATAAGAAGATCATCAAGATGAAGAATTTTTCCAAGTTGAAGATGAAACTCACAAATAGTAGAAGCTCCCGATGTAAGGACCCAAGAGCTCAAGCACTTGAGGGATCACCTGGTTGATCAAATCATAGGATATCCTCGTAATTGTGTAAGAACTCGAAGAGATACTACTAATGAAAATATGCATTTGAGTTTTCTCTCGCTGGTTGAACCAAAGAAATTTGAAGAAGCAAATAAAGACGCATCTTGGATAATTGCAATGGAAGAAGAACTCAATCAGTTCAAGTGCTGCCAAGTCTGGAAGCTTGTACTAAGATAAAAAGTAAAAAATGTAATTAGAATAAAGTGGGTCTACAGGAACAAGATGGATGAAGATGTAACCATCATCAAAAACAAAGCAAGACTCGTAGTTAAAGGATATAGACAGGAAGAAGGAATCAATTTTTGTCAGACCTATGCTCCGGGGGCAAGACTCAAAGACATCAGGTTATTCCTCTCATATGCTGCTCTCATGGGATTCCTTGTCTATCAAATGGACGTGAAGTCAGCCTTCCACAATGGTAAAATAAAGGAAGAAGTATATGTGGAACAAACTCCAGGTTTAATTAATCATAACCATCCTGACTATGTTTACTTATTATTTAAAGCTTTATATGGTTTAAAACAAGCTCCACGAGTTTGGTGTGAAACGTTGTCTAACTTTCTTCTTGAGAACAAGTTCACAAGGGGAAAGATAGATAAGACATTATTTCTTAGTAAAGTAAAAGGCAAGATTTTTCTAGTGCAAATCTATGTCAATGACATTATCTTTGTCTCTACAAATGACAACCTTTGCAAGAAGTTTTCCAATCTTAAGCAAGGGAAGTTTGAAATGAGCAGTATGGGTGAGCTGAAATATTTCTTAGGACTTCAAGTGAAGCAATCTGAAGATGGAATTTTCATCTATCAGACGAAGTTCACAAAGGAGTTGCTAAAGAACTTATGAATGAATAATGCAACCTCTATGAGGACACCAATGGGTTCAGATATGTCTCTGGACAAGGATGAGAAAGGGAAACCTTTCGATGAAACCAAGTATAGGAGCATAATTGGATCCTTGCTCTATCTTAATGCTAGCAGGCCTGACATAATGTTTTCAACATGTGTGTGCGCAAGATATTAAGTGAACTCTAAGGAATCTCACTACACTACTATAAAGTGGATTTTGAGATACCTTAAGGGAACACTAAATCTTGGCTTATGGTACCCAAGAAGTAATGAAAGCGAACTAACTGGATTTTCAGATGCACACTTTGCAGGTAGTAAAGATGACAGGAAGAGCACTTTCGGGACTTTCCAATTCCTAGGAAGAAAGCAGATATCTTGGAGTAGCAAGAAACAGAATTGTGTTGCAATCTCAACCGCCGAGTCAGAATATATTTCTGCAGTCAATTATTGTGCACAACTTCTCTGGATAAAGAATCAACTTGAAGACTACAATCTAAAGTTCAAGGACATTCCAATGTTATGTGACTCCTCAAGTGCTAAAGCAATTGCCAACAATCCAATTTCTCACAGCCAGACGAAACACATCGAATTGAGATATTTCACTTCATCCGTGAGCATGTGGAGAATGGGGACATCAACCTCCAGTATGTTCCAATAGATAGGAAAATTGCAGATATCTTCATAAAGCGGTTGTACATGGCCAAGTTCTCCTTCTTCAAGACAAAGCTTGGTATGCTTACCATGGAGTCCTGAAAAGTTCACATTTGAAGTCAAGAGGAGATTATGTAATTAGCCGCTCAAAAATTTCAAGAGAATTCCAGTCAGCAAGCATTCAGATAAATTCTAACTCAGAAATGAACTTCTCGGAAACTTAATAGATTTCTCGAGAACTATACTAATTTCTCGAGAACTATGCTTATTTCTCGAGAAATATACTTGACCATTCGAGAACTTACTGGACTTCTCGGGAAATACTGGACTTCTCGAGAAATATTGGATTTCTCAGAAAACATAATTATATTTCTCGGGAAGTATTGGAAATCTCGGAAAATTTCATTATATTTCTCGGAAAATTCATAGGCTTCTCGAGAAATCAACTGCATGAATTTTAAAGAAGAATTTGAGTTGTCATTCTCCTAAGGTACGCCTTTCTGTACTATTCAAAATTTTAAATTTTATATAAATAGATAAGTCAATAGAATCTCCAAATCCACATTTTCGAAAAACCTTTCCCAAGAAAACCCTTCAGCCCTGCCGAAGGCCTCCGCAGATCTTCTCGCAAAACTCTGTCGATTCTTCTCGGAAATGTTTGAAATTTCTCATTCTTTTCAATAGATGGCTCCTACTACAAAGATTGGCGTCGACAGTGAATTTGTTCACTCAGGAATTGAAGAACTCTCTGATGATTTCTGTAATGTCATTCTGCTTCTTGAAACCGCTGGCATGTCCTTCATTCTTTAGCATCCTTATAAAGTCCTGATTCAAGAAGTAGAAGAGTTCTTCAGAAATGCCAAACTTAAAAGGTCTGGGAAATTATTGAAAAGTTCTGTCAAAGACTTGAAGATCAAGATAAAGCCATCCACCTTAACACAATTTCTGAGATTACCTTTTATTGATGAGGAAGACTATTTGGAAGAACCAGATTACTCCAGAGCTCTATCCTTTTGTGGTCTCTCCCAATCTACTACTTCTATTCGCAGACAGAATATGAATGATGAGAGTAAACTGTTGACCGACATTCTAGGAAAAGTCCTTCTCTACAAAACAGGTTCACTTGGATACATATCCTCTGACTTCTCTCTACCTGCTATTCTTGGTGAGGAAGGGGATGTAATGATATTTGCCCAAAGAGGCAAAAGTTCAGTTGTAATTGAAGAAATCCCAATCTGGACAGCTCCAACTCAACCTCCTCCAGCTAAAATCATTCTTGGTGATACCCTATTGGGTAAAATTGAGTTTATGTTGACTTAGCAGCGAGAGTACTTTGACAAGTCTCTCAAATAAGTGATTAATAGAGTCACTGCTCATGAAAAAGAAATGAACAAAGTATTTGCTAAAATTCCATATAATACTAAACAACTGTTAAACTTTGGTGGCAAGGCTTTGGGCCAGACTATCACTAGTGGGTGTGAATTCATGAATCAAGCCGTAATTGTAGCCAACAATCAGATACTATTGATAAAGAACACTGAAAAACAAAACTTCAAAACTTATGAAGAAGTTGGAAAATTCAACGAAGATGCTATAGAGACCCTAACTGTAGAAGTCAGAAAAGGGAAGGATAAGGTAAAAGAAAATCTAGAAAAGAAAGTTTAAGAAATGAAGTCTTAGTTGGACAATCCACTAAAAGAGATCAATACTAACGTAGAAACAGAGATCAAGGGTGTAAACATCTATACTTTAAAGAATGCTGTATGGATGCACAACAAAATCTTTCCAAAATTTCAAGTTTATCTAAATGAAGCTCCACCTCCTTATCTAGATCCAAATGTCTTTGATCCAAATGTCTGCAAGCCTACCTTTTCTCCAAGACCTGAACAGTATGGAATTCCTCAAGTCTGGACTTCTGAACAGACAAAGATACATTAAGATCTACCTCCTGAAATGCCAGTGCCTAAGAAAAGGAAATATGGTGATGGTGCTTCTGCCAGCCGATCTATTCCAAGTGAAGGAGCTGTCAAAAGGAAAGAACAGGAATTTGTTGAAGTTTGGAGTCAAAACTCTAAGTCTTTAATTCTTGACACTCTGAAGCAAGTTGTACAATTTCATGACAATAAGGATAATCATTAAAGTTACAAGGAGTGGGAGCTATATGAGAAATCTTTGACAAAAAGAAGGATGTATGATCGTGAATATGGTCGTAATAATCATAATGCTCCTCCTCGACCTCCAAAGTATTATCCCAAGCCCTTCAGTTATCCGAAAAGGCAACAAGATAAGAAGGAATGACAGCACCAGCAACAATACCAATGATTTGATATTATCAATGTTATAGAATTTTATGGACCTAGATATATTCTTATGGACAAATTCTATATATATATATTTTTGAATTGTGATGATCTATTTATTTCTTATCTGTCATTGCCTATATTGCTTTATTTGTTAGTTAATTCTTTGATTATCTTGATATAATTCACCTTAGTGTAGAGGGTTCATATTTCTACAAATAAGGGGAGATTATTGGGTATTATATACACAATAACCTAGATTTGTGTGAAGTCACCCTTGAACTAAGATGAATTATGTATGGATTTGATATTATTCTTTAGTTGAGTGCTTGCATTTCACTCTTGCTAAGTGTAGACCAATGTCATTTTATAATGAGTCACCAAACACAGGACCATGCAATATAATCCCTCATTGTGTGATCCATGGTGTTGAATCATGTGTAACCTCTCTATTGGGATGCACTTCATTTTCAAGTACTAAAGAAATGGAAGAAAGGAAGGGTTGCTGGTTTTCAACAAAGAAGAAAAGAAAATTTTTCATAAAATTTATCTAAGTCATTTTCTCGAGAAAAGAAATCTATTTCTCGGGAAGTCTAAGAATATTTCACGAGAAAGCAAAGCTGTTCTCGAGAAACCATAAGACTTCTCGGAAAATTATGTTAAACTATCTAAGGTCCTTTTTCTCGAGAAAGGCCCTAAAGATTTCTTGAGAAACCACGTTCATTTCTCAAGAAAGCAAAGTAGTTCTCGGGAAGTCGAATATATTTCTCGATAAGTTAAGTCCCTTTCTCGAGAAACAAAATATTTCTCGAGAAATAAATAATTCAGTTCGAAGAATTTGGGTTAAGTAAATTTCTCAATAAAGTCATGTCATTTGTCGAGAAAGCAAATCATTTCTCAAGAAATCAAATCCTTCTCGAGAAATAAGTTCTTCAATTCAAAATTGGCGCTAAGTATTTTTCTTGAGAAATCACATCCTTCTCGAGAAATTTGTTCCTCTATTCAAAGATTTTGCTTAAAGTACTTTTCTCGAGAAAGCCATGTCATTTCTCAATAAAGCTCAACCTTCTCAAAAAATTACAAGTCTTCTCGAGAAATGAAGTTGAAAATTTTTTTCTTTTCAAACTGTGTGACGAGATTAAGAAATATTCTAAGATCTTCAGACCATTAGACAATGTTCTATATAAAGTCTTGTCAGAAGTTTCACCGACCCTAATTTTACAAAAATCTGAATCGCACCGAAATTTCAAATCGGGAGAAGTCATGTCGCCTTCATCGCCGTTCTTCGTTGCCGCTTCTCTCTCAATCCAGCGATTCAAAAGAATAAAAGATTAGATAGATCACAAATTCATGATTCTTCAAGCATTTACTTGATCGTGTCGGATCCTAAGGTTTTCAGATCAAGTTTTCTCAAGATCTCTTCCTCAACATCTTCACCGAAACTTTCAGTTTTCAAGAAGGAAGACCTTGAAGATTTCAGATCTTTAAGTATACAATTTTTATTGTTGTTGTAAACATTTACTTTAACTTTTGTAGGAGTATTGTCTCCGAGATTGTAGGAAGTTTGTTCTTCCGAGTGTATAATCCGTTTTGTGGGATCAAGTTTGTAGGAGTGGATTATCTCTAAGTTGTAGGAGCGTTGCTCCGAGGTGTAGGATTGTTGCAATATGAGATATAGTGAAGTAGATGAGGTTAGTCGTGGTGCTAGATAGACAAGGTTGAGATTCGGCGTACCCAAGATTGCGGAAACACTATATATTCCTTGTGTCATCTGGATTGTGCTTGATTATTTTATGTGTTGTTACCTCTGAAGTTTTTATTCCACAAAAGATACAGATCTCACTTATTCACCCCCCTCTAGGTGATTTAGGTAGGCAACTAGATACTTTTAGCATGCTTTCTGAAAAGAGACTTGCTACTGCTGGCACTCAGAGCAGGCAAAACAAGCCTGCTATAAGACTTACCTTCAATTAGATCTTTGCTGAAAAGAATATAAAAAGGCTATTGCTCACTTCCTATTGTTCATCCAACAGTTAACCAAACTGTTAGGCCTGCATAGAAAAGAAGATACAACATTCATGAATGTTGGTGTTGTGGCAAAGTGGGACACTTTGTTGTAGAGTGTTGGCACAATCCTAATGTGCCAAGAGCAACTATTAGTCTACCAGTCAAAAATGTTGTTGGTAGACAAGTTCGTTATAAGACTAACATGTACCTAAGACTCAATAGAAATCGGAGTCCTAAGGTAAAGTAAATTGTGTGATGCAGGTTAGTTTAAGTGGTCATACCCTAATATGATACTTTGACAGTGATAATTCCAAGCACATGACTGGGACAAGGAGAAACTTGAAGGAGTACACTCCGGTGACATATGGACCCAAGGTTATCTTTGGGGGTTCAGATAGAGGGGTGAATAAAGGCTATGGTAAGATAACTGATGGCATAGACACCATCACAAAAGTGGCTTATATTGAAGGGTTGTAACACAACCTCATAAACATAAGCCAACTTTCTTATCTCGGCTATGTTATTGTTTTCCACAAGGATAAGTGCCAAATTAAGAGGTCAAGTTAATAAGAGGTCATGTTGATAGGCACTAGGAGTGGAAATTTTTATTATTTAAACTTTCTTTGTCTGATGGCCAAAAGGACAACCAGACCAAAGCCACCTTTAGGGCCATTGGGACCAAAGGCTCTGTGAGGTGTTTGTACCTCTTGCATATGAACTTGTTTTGTCTAATGCCAGTTCATAGTCTTGGTAGGAAAGTCTACACCCTTGTGGTGGTTGATGACTATTCCAGGTTTGCTTGGGTGTTTTTTCTCAAGAAAAAGAATGAAACTCTTGACATATTCATCAAGTTTGACAAGCAAATTCAGAATGAGTTTAACAGTTCAGTGGTCAAAATCATAAGTGACCATAGAACTAAATTCCAGTCTGAAAGTATGACAATATTCTGTTAAGTACATGAGATTCATCAAGAATTTTCTTCTCAAATAACTCCCCAGTAAAATGGGATTGTTGAGAGGAAAAAATAGGACTCTTATAGAGGCTGGAAGAACATTGTTGAGTGACACATCTCTCCCAGAATATTTTGGGTTGAGGCGGTGAATATTGCATGTACTGTCCTCAATAGGCCCTCTATCACCAAGAGCCACAAGAAGACTCCCTATGAGATTTTGAAAGGCAGAAAACCAAATCTTGTCTATCTCAGAATCTTTGGTAGTAAATGTTATGTGACTAAGTTTGCTGCGAAGTCCTTTGATGGGATTTTTGTTAAGCATAGCAAACATAGCAAAGCCTATAGGATCTATAACTTGAAAAGCAAAGTTGTAGAAGAATATGTTCATATAGTCTTTGATGAGTCTACTATGATTAACAGAGAGCTGCCAAGCTTCTCTTCTAGAACTGTAGGTACAGAACAGATGATGGACAAGCTTAATATCAATAAAGCAGCACTAATTTTCCAAGATAAAGTGGACATTCCAGGAGAAGAACTGTCAGACATAAATGAGATGGATGAAGATCAGCAAGATGCTACACCAGTTACTGAAGCTGAAGCTAGATTGTCTCCAGCAATCAGGCATATGAGGGATCATCCAAGACACAAGATCATTTGTAGTGTAAGCCAAGGAGTAGTGACCAGGAGCAGAAGTGTTAACATAGCACTATACTCAAGCTTCCTGTCATAGGTTGAGCCAAAGAAATTTGAAGAGGCCAACATAGATCAGTTCTGGATTATTGTTATACAAGAGGAAGTGAACCAGTTTAAGAGATACAAGGTATGGAAGCTAGTTCTCAGACCACAAGGACATAATGTCATTGGAGTCAAGTGGATTTACATGAATAAACTTGAAGAAAATGACATTATAATCAAGAACAAACAAGGCTAGTAGCTAAGGGGTATAGACAAGAGGAAGGTATTGATTTTGATCAAACTTTTGCCCTTATAGCAAGATTGGAGGCCATCAGACAGTTCCTTGCATATACTGCACACAAGGGATTCAAGGTCTATCAGATGGATGTGAATTCAGCCTTCCTGAATGGTGACTTAAAAGAGGAAGTCTATGTTGAGCAGCCTCCAGGTTTTGTTGTTCCTAACTCACCTGATTTTGTTTATAGACTTAGGAAAGCTCTATATGGGCTAAAGCAGACCCCCAGAGCATGGTATGAGACTTTGTATAGCTTCCTTATTGAGAACAAATTATCAAGGGGGAATATAGACAAGACCCTATTCCTAAGGGAATCTAAGGGTAAGATCATCCTAGTCCATATATATATAGATGATATTATCTTTGGATCTACTGATGACAACCATTGCAGGAAGTTTGCCAAACTTATGCAAGGGAAGTTTGAGATGAGCAATATTGGTGAACCTAAGTTCTTCTTGGGTCTCCAAGTTATACAGACTGATGATGGCTTGTCTATATCCCAGTCTAAGTTCATCAGGGAGTTAATCAAGAAGTTTTGTATGGAGAATTCCTCCACCATGAAAACTCCCAAGGGGTCAAGTATGCCTATTGGCAAAGATGAGACAGGGAAACATATTGATGAAACTTTGTTTAGAGGGATAATTGGCTCCCTTCTATATCTAATTGCAAGTAGCCCGTACATCATGTATGCTACATGTGTATGTGCTAGGTATCAGGCTTGCCCTAAAGAATCTCACTACTCTACTACAAAGATAATTTTTAGGTATCTGAAGGTCATACCATATCTTGGCCTGTGGTACCCTAGGAATGGGGAGTTTGAACTAACTGGCTATTCATATGCAGATTTTGCAGGCTACAAAGAGGATAGGAAGAGCACTTCTGGCACATTCAATTCTTGGGAGAAAGACTAGCGTCTTGCAGCAGCAAGAAACAAACAAGTGTTGCAATTTTAACTCCAGAGCAAGAGTATATTTCAGCAGATAGTTGTTGTGCTCAGGGTTGTTAGATCATGTCAATGACTTAGATAAAGTTGTATTTGATGTGTGTCTAAGTTCATGCATGCAGGTTGGTCCTTGCAACATTTATAGGACAGGTATTCCATGTGATGTGATAGGTTGTCACAAAGTGAAGATGTTGGATAGGCTGAAAATCACCTAAGTCTAAAGGCGTTGAGTGTAGTCTACTCACTCAACGTCAGGTGAGTAAAATCATTGAGTATTGCTCGGTCTCTCAAATCCAAATAATTGGCATGATGAAAATGTGGTTAAGTCCACAGGTATTGAGTGAAGTCTACTCACTAAACGCCATACCACATAAATTGTTGAGCATTGCTCAAGTCAGTCAAAGCGACAGAAAATCGGTATAGTTATTTTGACTAAGTACAAAAGTGTCAACACACTTCACAACTATGTTGACACATTTGTAAAAGGAGTGTCAAGAAAATACAAATGCCTTGACACATTGTAGAACTGGTGATCTAGCTTAAAGATATCGACACCCAGCATATTGTAGTGTCGAGATAAGTCATCTGTCTCGACACAGTGGAGATTTAAAGCAAATCTATAATAGAAGATTTGACTAAGTCCACATGCATTGAGTATAGCTTATTCACTCAACGCCATGTGATAAAAAGTGTTGACTGAACATTAGTCAGTCAGAGATAGTGTTTCCAACACATGATTTTGTCAAATGGCAAAAGCGTTGAGTGAAGGCTGCTCACTCAACTCCTAATCAACTGAGAATCTGTCTAAGGACAGAGGCATTGAGTGAAGTTTACTCACTCAACTCCATGTCAATATAATTGACAGATGCTGAAAGCGTTGAGTAAAGAAACAACACTCAACACTTCCTAATCAAGAAAATTGGCCAAGTCCAGATGCGTTGAGTAAAGCTTACTCACTCAACGCCAGGAGGCAGAAATATTTTCTAAGGGTTTTTGGCGTTGAGTGAAGGTTGCTCACTCAACGCCAAGTGACAGAAAAATCTGTCTAAGTGTTTTGGTGCTGAGTGAAGCTTACTCACTCAACGCCTATACTAAAGATGTTTTATTTTTGCTAAGTCCACAGATGGTGATGTCAGTAAAGTCAGCAGAGTTCAAATTAAGTGCGGGAAAGCAACAGAACACGACAAATGTCGCAAAAAAGCTACTATACGTCTTCTTCCGTTAAAGTAAGGTGCAGTTGTATGCTGTAGGTGGTCCCCACTACTTCCAAGAGCGGTTAATCGGTGGAAGATATAAAGGGACAGCTTCAGATGATTAAACTCAAATTTTAGGGTTTTATCTAAAATGAAAAAGAGCGGTTGGACTTCTTATTCCTCGCCATTGCTACCGGGAAAAAGCTTGAAGAATTCCAGTAAAACAAAAGTTCAGTTAGTTGTAGCACTTTTCTTCTACTACAGCAAGATCAGAAAGACTTCTGATACAGAAATAAATGAGAGCCTTCAGTCTTCTACGGGTTCAGGTAGCTGATTGAAGAACTCAAGACCTAGCCGTTCTTTCGTCTTCTTCACCAAGTTTAGAATTTATTTTCTGAGATTCTTCTAGTAGAGGCAGAATTTCTTCATGGTGCTATGAATAAAGTCAGAGCAGAGATAACTCAGCCCTCGTTATTGACATAGAGAAATTTCTCTGTGTCAAATTAATTAAACCACTATTTTTTATAGGATCCTTTTGGATCTGAGTTATAGGGCAATTGGCCTGAGGTAGGGAAAATTTGCCTGAGCTATAAGAGAGTTATACTCTCTAAGTGTAGGATCTTGTTTGGATCTAAGGTAGGTGATCATTTGATCACTGAGCTGTAGGGCCTTTGGAATGAGGTAGGTGAGTCATTCTCACTGAGTTATAGTGCACTTGTACCTGAGTTGTAGGATCCTTTGGATTTGAGGTAGGGCTTAACAGCCTGAGGTAGGAGAGTCATTCTCTCTGAGGTAGGATCCTTTGTGGATCTAAGGTAGGGATGTCCTCCCAGCCTGAGTTGTAGGGCCTTTGGCTTGATGTAGGTGATCTATTGATCACTAAGTTGTAGGTCACTTGTGCCTGAGCTATAATTCTTGGAGGAGACTGAGAGATCCTGAGGGATCTGAGGTGTAAGCTCTTTGAGCTGAGTTTTGGAGAAGTGTCTTGTCTAACTGAAAGTAAAAAAGGTAGGAGGAGAGTGGATGTACCCATAATCTGGGGAACCACTATAATTTTTGTGTGCGTTTTTCTGTGTTGTTTTCTTAATGCAGGTTCAAAAAAAACTAGTTAACAACCAACACACTAAGTAACTAAAGAAGAAATTAAAGAAAGTCATAAGACATCAATTAACCTATTCACACACCCCCCCCCCTCTCTAGGTTGCAAGCTACCTTGAAAACAAAGACTTTCACTTGATTTAACCCATATAGAGCTTTCCTAAATCTATAAACCAATTCAGGTGAGTTAGAATCAACAAAACCTGGAGAATGTTCAACATAGACTTCTTCCTTTAAGTCATCATTCAGGAAGGTTGACTTCACATTCATCTGGTAGACTTTAAATCCTTTGAATATAGCATATGCAAGGAAGATTATGATGGCTTCCAATCTTACTATAGGGGCAAAGGTTTAATCAAAATCAATACCTTCTTCTTGTCTGTACCCTTTAGCTACTAGCCTAGCCTTATTCTTGATTATAATGTCATTTTCATCCAGTTTATTCCTGTAAATCCACTTGACTCCAATGACATTATGTCCTTGCGCTCTGGGAACCAGCTTCCAGATCTTACACCTCTTAAACTGGTTCACTTTCTCTTGCATTGCTACAATCCATAACTGATCTATGTTGGCATCTTCAAATCTTTTGGGCTCAACCTGTGACAGGAAACTTGCATATATTGTTGTATTAAGGCTCTTGCTTCTTGTCACCACTCCTTTGTTTGCATCACCAATTATCTAGTGTCTTGGATGATCTCTTAGATGTCTGACAGCTGGAGGCAATCTTCTTTCAGCATCAACTTCAATAGCAGCTTTTTACAGATCTTGATCCACTTCAAGTGTTCCTTGCACTCCTTTTAGAATATCCACTCCATCTTGGAATACTGGAGCAACTTCCTTGATGGTTAGCTTATCCATCATCAGCTCTGCACCTGGAGTACTAGAAGAGGAGCTTGGCAGCTCACTATTAATCATAGTAGACTCATCAAAGATTACATGTATAAACTCTTCTATAACTTGGCATTTCAAGTTATAGATCCTATAGGCTTTGTTATGATTGATGTACCCAACAAAAATCCCAACAAAGTACTTGGCAGCAAAATTATTCACATAGGACTTCGCATTATCAAGCACATAGCACTTGCTACCAAAAATCTTGAGATAGCCCAAGTTTGGTTTTCTGTCCTTCAAGATCTCATAGGGAGTCTTCTTGTGGCTCTTGGTGATAGAGGCTATATTAAGGACATGACATGTAGTATTCACTACCTCAGCCCAGAAATATTCTGGGAATGATGTGTCACTCAAACAAGGTCCTTCTAGCCTCTATGAGAGTTCTATTTTTCCTCTCAACAATCTCATTTTGTTGGGGTGTTCTTGGAGAAGAAAATTCTTGATGAATCCCTAGCTCTTCAAAAAACGATGTCATGTTATAAGACTGGAACTCAATCCTATAGTCACTTCTAATTTTGACCACAGTACTATCAAACTTAATCTAAATTTGCTTGACAAACTTCATGATGATATCAAGGGTTTCATTCTTTTTCTTAAGAAAGAACACCCAAGTAAACCTAAAATAGTCATCAACCACCACAATGGCGTAGACTTTCCTACCTAGACTATGAACTGGCATAGAACCAAACAAGTCAATATGCAAGAGGTATAAACACATTACAGAGCCTTTGGTCCCAATGCCCTTGAAGGAAGTTTTGGTCTTCTTGCCCTCTTAGCATGCTGAGCAAATGCTTTCCTTGGTTCATTTCACCTTAGAACCATTCCTTACTAGCTCTTCAATAAAGAGCTTGTTAAGAGTCTTATAATTCAAATGAGCTAATCTCTTGTGTCATTGCACACAATATTAAACTTTCTCATTTTCCACTAGACAAATAGGAGAGTTTGTATCTAGACACAGAATGTTTAAGAAATAAGCATTTCCACTCCGAGTGCTGGTCAAGATGACCTCTTGGTCAGTTGACCTCTTAATCTGTCACTCATCCTTATGGAAGACAATGATATAGCAAAGATCAGAGAGTTGGCTTATGCTTATAAGGTTGTGTTGTAACCCTTCAACATAAGCTGCTTTTGAGATGGTGACTATGTCATTGGTAATCTTACCATACCTTCTTGTCACTCCTCTATCTGAACCACCAAAGATAACCTTAGGTCCATCTTTCACTAGAGTGTACTCCTTTAAGGTTCTCCTTGTCCCAGTCATGTGCCTGGAACAACCACTATCCAACTATCATATAGGGGTATGAGCACTTGGACTAACCTGCATCACATAATTTACCTTACCTTAGGACCTCAATAATTATTGGGTCATAGGATCTGATTAGCATGAAAATGAACATGTCTTCCTATAGATTTTCTGACAGAAGGACTAACACTAGCTCTCGGCACAGTAGGATTGTGTCAGCAATCTAAGGCAAAATGCCCCATCTTGCCACAGCACCAGTGCTCATGAATATTATACCTTCTCTTTTGAGCAGGCCCTGTAGTTGGGTTAACTGCTGACTGTACAGAAGGAAGAGGTGCATCAGCCTTCTTCAAGTTCCTTTCAGTAAGGATCTTACTAAAGGTGAGTCTTTCAACAGGCCTTCTTGGCTTGCTCTAAATGTTATTTACACTAGTAAAAATAGTTTTGAGTCTGTGGCCACAATGTTCAACACAAACTAACAGACCCAAATATCTAGAAAAGGCACTGTGGTGGTGGAAACAATGTCCAACACAACCCAACAGTCTAAACAACTCAAAAATGCACTATGGTGGTGGACACAATGTCCAACACAGCCCAACAGTCCATAAGAGAACACCAAAAACCACAAAGTGTAATGATTCATGAGCCGACACTAGGTTGGTGGTCCTATATCCACTGCCAACCATGTGCCACATCCGAACATCCATAAACACTGACAAAACCCTAATCAAAATGCAGGATTTCTCTAATGACAAGCAAGAAGAAAAATCCCAAAATTCACCCTAAGGCCCATACTCGACGAATTGGCTCTATTTGGCGAGAAAATACCAAGTCCATACTTATTCATCGAGTATACTCGACGAATACAGTAGACACTCGACGAATTATACTTAGCAAAATTAACTAACTTAACAATACTCGACAATTCGGCTAACATAAGCTTGATACTCGATGAATCAGTGACATTTACCCAATTCCACAGGAAATTCGTCGAGTATACTCGACGAATCTGGAGTTCATTCAATGCTCTCAATGCCAAAGTAATCTCACTCGACTCTTAGACTTAACTCAGTGAAATTTACTTCACTTGATGCCTTCACTTGACGCCTAGTTAAGTTCACTCAGCGCACTCGATGCCAAAGGTAGTAACACTCAAAGCACTCAAAGCCATTTGGTTCACTCAACTCTCTCGACGCCAAACTAACAAAACTCAACGAATAAGACTTACACTCACCGGCACTCAACGCTCTCAACGCCAAACCATATCACTCAGCACCAAACTTATAGCTCGATGAACTCAATACCTAAAACTAAACTAAAGCAGCATCACTCAACAACAAGATTGATACTCGGCAAATTCGTCGAGATTACTCGACAAATCTGACTTAGACTTACAGATCACTCGATGCTCTCGATGCCAAGTCACATTCATTCATTGTCATGACTAATACTCGACTTATTCGTCGAGAATACTCGACGAATTTGCCTTAGTCCAAAACTCATATTTGACTAATTCTACTCACTGGCATATACGATGAATTTATCTTTACTTAGACTGTCATATACGATGAAATTATCTTAGACTAACTGTCACATACAATGAATCCTACTTAACCAAAAATCCTACGCTAAATAGCAGATCAAGCTTGGCTGAAACTCTACACTACTCCCAAAAGGAAGGAGGGAAGAAAAAATAGCAAAGAACACAAGGAAAAAGACTTGGCAAGGGGAAGAAATCACCACTTGCCTCTAACCGCCCGAAATCTAGACACGCAAGCGCTCCTCCTCAAGGATCTGGCTGCAAGAACACATGGGCAATGATTCCTGAAACTTTTCGGGGGAAAAAGAGGGTAAACATCGAATAACCTAATGCACAAAAAATCAAGAAATGGGAAAACTCGCCGTACGAACGTAGATCTCGGCGAGAGCTATCCAAATCTACCCTCCGACGACGATTTCGAGCATCGGAGCTTATACAATCGACGGCTGAAAGCTTGTAAAGTCCTCCACTCTCCCTCTTATGTGAAACAGCCTAACAGGTTATGGGAGATGATGAATAGGGTTCCGTCAAAATTGTAAGGATATTTATACTTATAATATTTAAATAAAATAATATAATATATTATTATTACACTAAACGTCCAAATGATCGGAAATTCCAAATCATCTCGAATTTCCACAAAATTCACACCGAAACTAAATATCAATGCTACGAATACAACGACGAAGTCGAAATCAAAATCTGACAAACAAAACTTAGGTAAAAACTCCCAAAGTCAAAACACCAAATATCCCAAAATGGCTACACTGAGTTCCAAAACAAACCCGGCTCGTGAGAAAAATCTCAAAAACATACTAGAATTTAGCCATGTTAATATTCTAAGTCAAAACCTCAAATACAAAATGATCAAAAGTCATGCTCCAGCAATGGTACCCGTCAACTATGCATCAACGTAACGCCCTGACGTAAAAAATACGTCACTAAGGAATAAAATTAAACATTGAAAAATCAGGGCGTTACAGTCTTCTTTGCAAATGACATGCTATTTATAGCATCAGAGATAGCTAGATCTTGCTTGCTAATAGACTTTCGCTTGTTCTGGTTCTTTGCTGGATGGCCTTGAGAGTTCGCCACTGCTACTTTCTTGAGTTAAGGGGATGGTGCACCAAACACAAATGGTTAATGATGGGCCATATGGATTTCCTCATGGGGAGACTTAAAGGCACTCACTCCCCTAATGTACCTTCCACCATAGCTATGAACCTCTTTGTTTACACTAGTGGATCTGTCATTCATCTAGCTATCATAGATTCTTTCTTGGTCATACTTGTTTGAAGGCAACATAACCTTCTTAAAAGGGTGGGGCATAGAAGCCTCTGGAGCCTTCCCTTCCCTTTAGAAGGGGCAACTCTAGTGTTTCCCTTAAACCCTAACCCCTTCTTACCCTTCTGAGAGGAGAAGGAGTCTATCAATGGCAACATTGTATTGGGCTTAAAATAACTAGCCATAATTCTCTTCTACCTCTAGAGATTCTCTTCAAGATCTCTAATGAGACTATCCTTATACTTGATGGTGCCAATCTAGATGAGAGTAATGTTCCAGAGTTGGTTGACTTCCCTAGCCTTCTGATCCACCAAGGATGTTGTCTCAGCCTACTGGGTAGTAGCTAGCTGAAGAGAGGCAATCTCCACAACTTGATTTTTGGCCAACTTCATACTTCTCTTGAAAACATCCAGAAGTTCACCATACTTGTCAATCAGTTGATTGACATCTTCCTAAGATTCTTACCTATCATCACCACTAGATGATGATGCCTCATAATTTGGACTAGTCTCATAATCTTATTCAGGAGATGGGCTAGATGGAGAGTGTACCTTTGATAGATTAGGCTTATCCTGGCTGGATTCTTCATCAGACATTACCGTCATCCCACAACAGTTGTATCCATCTTCATCCTCCCCATCCTCCTCTGAGTCACTGTGTGAATGTGATAGAGGGGGCCTTATTACTTATCTTGGAATTAGGACAGTCTTTAGTTTCATCTGTAATTACAGCCAGTAGCCAAATGAGGGCTTCTTCTTTTTAACACTCAGATGAAGATGAGTAAGTCTAACTCTTCTCCTTCTTTGCAATGAAGGATTTGTCCTTCTTGCCCTTGTGCTGATGTTATTTCTTCACACCATTCTCCCTTCTCTTGACTGGGTAGTCAGTTATTATATGTCTAGGTTTGATGCAATAGTAGCAAACAACTTTAGAGGAAACATGTTTGATAGGCTTAGTGCCATACCTGCCTCCCTTGGAGTGCTTCTTCTCTACCTTATAGTAGTCCTCCTTGTGATGAGAGGAGGAGGAAGGTCTGCTCCTCCACTGCTTCCTCCTCATCAATTTATGAAGCTGCCTGGAGAAGGCAGTAAAGTCTTCATCTGACAAGATGTTATTAGATTAGCTTGGCCATGTGCTATCTAAATCAACAGGCCTCCTTGGAGGAGAGGGAAACCTCTCCTTGCTCCTCTTGATGTAGTCTGCACTAAAGTACAAAGACTTTTTGTTGGCCTGGGATTTGTTGATGGTCTCCTCCTCTTTCCTAGCAGTCAGTTGCATCTCATAAGAGATAATCTTTCCAAATATAGTATGGGGAGGAGTATCAGTTAGCGTGGACACCTCTCTGATGGCACATATCTTTGTATCTCAGTCTCTTATTAGAGACCTGAGAAACTTGTCATTCTACTCATAATGGCTAAAGGCCTGCCTATAGGTCTTCAGCTCATTCACTATCCTGAAGAACCTTTCATAGAATACAACTATGCTCTCTCCCTTGGACTGCCTGAAAGCCACATACTCCCAATTGAGCATGGACTTCCTATCATCTCTGACCTCTTTAGTTCCCTCCATTTAGATCACTAGAGTGTCATATCTCCTTGGAGGTCTAGCAGTGAACCAGATTCTATAAGGTAGAATAATCTATGACACTAACAATTATGTTTTGTGCACTCTTTTCTAGTGCAGCCAAGATGACCTCATCCTTGGTAATTTCAGAATATATCTTTGGTGTTTGGACTGTTGCTTCTAGAATTGAAACCTTCATGTGGATGAAAGGTCCCTCTTTGACTATCACAAAGATCCTTGGGTCAGAGGCTTCCATAAACATACTGACCCTCTCTTTCTAGATTCCAAAACTCTCCTTCCTGCAAATAGGGAGTTTCATGGAACCTAGCTCCTTATGGTTCTCTCCTGAATCCATTATTATACTTGTTTTAGTTACCCTTTGAGATCTTCTCTGATTGTTAGATCCTTCTTGAGCAACCTCCCTCTGATATCACTTGAAAGTCTTTAATTCCAAGGTAGCTAACCACCTAGAGGGGGTTGAAAAGGTTTTTTAGTCTTTTAAGATTTTCTCTCCACTAAGTGTGTTGTGATTTATTTTATTTGCTTTCAAGATGAACACACAGATGACAAAGTAGATTTATAGTGGTTCCCTAGATTATGAGTAAATCCACTATCCCTCACCTTTCTAACAGCTTGTTAGATAAGACCCTTCTCCAAAACTCGGCTCCTAAGAGCTTATAACTGAGATCTCGCGGGATCACTCAATCGCCTCCAAGACCTACAACTCAGGCACAAGGACCTACCTCAGATAAAGCTTGCTCCTACAACTCAGTGGTCAAAAGAACACAAACCTCAGACTTGAACACTAGTCCTACAGCTCAGGCTATAGAGGTTAGCCCTACAACTCAGATCCAAAAGGATCCTACCATAGCCTTTATAAATCATGCCTACAACTGAGATCCAAAAGGATCCTATAGCAAGAAAAGTGATTATTGTTATTAATTAGACACCAGAGATAATTTCTCTGTGCCTGCCTTCTTGGACTGAGTTAACAGCCCTAACTTTATTCACAGGAACAAAAATAATATCTTCAGTAAGTAGCTGCATGTATAAAAGAAACTCAGAAACCAAGTTCCTAAACTTGTTGAAGAAGACTCTTCAATCAGCTAACCTAGAATGCAGAAACTAGATGGCTCTGCTCCTTCTTTATCAGAACCTTATCTGAACATGTTGTAGCAGAAGAAATTAGATACAGTTAACTTGCTGAAACTTTTGGAACAGCTGGCAGAGCTTTTTGGTTTCAAGCTCGGTAATAATTGCGATGAAGATGAAGTTTAGCCGCAACTTGTTGAGATGAATAAAACCCTAAAAGTTAAGTTTTGTCTCCCAATCTTGTTCATTTTATCTTCTATCGATTAGCAGCTACTTGAGCAGTGGGGACCACCGGTAGTTATTGGATACAGCTTGCTTTGATAGAAGTAGACGTACAATAGGCTCTAGGCGCCATTTGTCATGTTCTGTAGCTTTCTCGCAAAGAATTTGAACTCTGTTGACTTTTGTTAACATCGAAATCTGTGGACTTAGCCAAATATTCAAATTCGATCCAGGAATTAAGTAGGTTGAGTGAATGGCCTTCACTGAACGAATTTGGACTTAGCCAATTTCTCTGCATCTTAGACATTGAGAGCGTTGAGTGAATGGCCTTCACTCAATGCTTTTTGACTTGGCCAAAACTTCAGCACTGTCAGGCATTGAGTGTGTTGAGTGAGCCTTCATCACTTAACGCCCCTGGACTTAGACACTTCATTGATTGCATGTCTTCATGCTGAGGCGTTGAGTGAACAGGCTTCACTCAATGCTTCTGTACTTTGTCTCAACCCACTATATCTGCTAGGCATTAAGAGCATTTAGTGAGCCTTCCTCACTCAATGCTTTTGTACTTAGTCGCATCTCCTAAATATGTCAACTTGCTGAGGTATTAAGTGCATTGAGTGAGTTGTCCTCACTCAACGTATCTAGACTTAGACAGATTTTTTTGTCTATCTTCTCTTCATGCTTTGAGTTAACACTGTCATGTCAACGCTTTCTTATTTGGGTGTTGAGTAAGCTATCCTCACTCAAAGCTTCTGGACTTACCCAGAATTCTTTGACAGAATCTTCATAAGCTTTAACTGCGTGAGCTTGACACAATGTTTCTTGGTATATGGAGTTGAGTGAACAGCCTTCACTTAATGCTTGTGGACTTAGCCACATTTTCTTCCTTGCCAATGCTGAAGCTTTGACTAACTCAACTCAAAGCCTTTCGATATATGGCGTTGAGTGAACTGCATTCACTTAACGCATGTAGACATACCCACAGAATTGCTTTACAGACTGCTGGGCTTTGACTGTCCACTCCTTACTCAGTGCTTCTTAGTATCTAGAGTTAAGGGAACAGGATTCACTCAACGCCTGTAGACTTAGGCAATTTTGAGCCTTTCCCACATCCTTCTTTGACATCTGGCGTTGAGTGAACTGGCTTCACTCAATGCCTATGGACTTAGATAGATTTTTGTCTCTCCACTTCTCTAGCTTGTGACCACTAGTCAAACCACTTGGAATACCTGTCCAATCAATGCAACAAGGACCAATCTGCATGCATGAACTTGAACATACATCAAATACAACTGTGTATACAATTGACTTGTTTGACTTTTACAAATCTGGGACATTGTGAGCAATGAACCCAACAAATTTCCTTGAGTAGTTTTCTTTTAAGATTCCCACTCTTTGTTAAATCTTTTATTTACAAAAAATTCTCATATAATCTGTTCAAATTATTTTTTTATTATATTTCAAAAGTCAAATACAAAAATAAAACATTTCCAAAAGAACTAAAATATTTTTGTTGTGTGGTGATTGTTCTGTTTTTCCAAAGAGAAAATTATAAAAACTGCTTGTTATTCATTGTATTGTCAAGGATGAATAAATTATATCAACTAAAGTTTAAATATAATGTTTTAAGTAAATTTTAAAATTTCTTAAAACATTGTTTTGTTTATGTCATGCTTTGAATATTATCTTGTTATGTGCAATGAAATTCAATGAAGAAAACATGTGAAGGATTGCTTAACATGCCTTTGATTATAAGTAATGTTTTATGTTTATTAATGATTTTGTTCACTCACTTATTTTGATAATCAATGTGTTGTTAATTTTATATTTACATGATTGTGAGGTATAATAATATAATAATTAAAATGCATAAATAGATTACCTGCACTACATTGAATTAATTATTTCAATTCTTTATTTTTCATGCACTTATTCATTAGAGAAAGTTGGTTTTCCAAAAAAATTCTATTGTTTGCGCAATAAATGAATTCGGAGTCCTTTATCACTAAAATAAAAATCAAATAAAAATTGACAATGAAAACTCCACCAAACACTACTCACCTTCCTGATAAGTCTTACTGAACATTGTGAAGTTGAGCACCTTGGAAAAATGATTGTAAGTATCTTGCAGCAAATGAAATATTCAAAACTACTATTAGTACACTGGATCACCAAAAAAGAATAAATTTGATCCCCCAAGCACTACTCTGCTCCTTGATAAGTCTTAATAAGCATTTTGTGTAGGGTACCATGGTAGTTGTACTCCTTACTCATGTGCATTGAAAAATAATGGAAGTAATATTATTTTTGTATTTCAAGGTTATGTTATTCATTATATATGTCATATGTTTTGAATAATCCTCCAATATACTTTATCGAAACACTATTTATACACTTCATTATTTCTCATAAAACTTCTACTCATGAGAATTGTGTTGGAACATGCATTCAGTATCTCTTCCTTTGAGAATTACAAATCGCAGCTTGTATTTGATCACGTTTGTTATGTGTCTATAGTGTGCAGGTTTACAGGTGTGAAGAATGAAATTTTTAATCTCTATGCCCTACTGTTGGGCATTAACACTATTGCCGGTGCTAGCATTGAAGAATTAATGTTGAGCGTGCAAAGAGTCTTCTCTATAACCTACCGTCAGGCATTAGCACTACTACCGAACGCTAGCCAATTCAACTGCATTGAGGAGAAGCCTCTACCGTCAAGAGTTAGACCTATCGCGTGTTCTATCCAATTCGAATAGATCGCTACTGCCAGGATCTAACCCTACTGCAAGATGCTATCCAGTCAAATCGACTACATCGAGGAGGAACCACTACTATCGGGC
Source organism: Platanthera zijinensis (assembly GCA_039513925.1). Classification (NCBI taxonomy): domain Eukaryota; kingdom Viridiplantae; phylum Streptophyta; class Magnoliopsida; order Asparagales; family Orchidaceae; genus Platanthera; species Platanthera zijinensis. The sequence continues at coordinate 51,342,996 of CM077079.1, read as the reverse complement.
GTTATCCTTACCGCACCGCGATATCCAAGTATGGCACGAAAATTTTAAGGATATTTTTCCTATTTTAATGGACAGCTGGAGACACTGCATTAGAATACCTACTGCCTAGCGCTTGCTTTACCACCAGCGGTAGATTTTTTAAAGATGAGTATAAAAGTGCGTGTTTCTTTTTCTGAAGAGATAAGAAGGAGAAGTATTTCATGACTTGGGTTTAGCTATCATCTTGGTTGGTGCGAACCACCATCTCCCAGAAAAGAAAAGCAAAATTTCTCCCTCTCGTTCGTGATCAAAGAACTCCAAAAGAGCAAAGTCTCCAACGATCATCAACATTTGATCAATTGCACGAAGAACGATATTCAGAAGCATCGATCGCGAAGTGTTCTGTGGAGAATTCATCTTTTGAGGGAGCAATAAGTTCAAACTCTTTTATTTTCTTATATTTTCTTTAACCTTGTTGTATTTTGTGCAGAGAAATCATCTAGTGTGGACGTCGAGTTCTTGGAAGGATTTTGTGAGAAATTGGCCTAGCAGGATGTCGAATTTTTTATAGGAATCTGTGGGAATCATCCTGGGAGGACGTCCATATATGGGAGATCTAGTGGGCTCAAAAGTCTTCCTAGGAGGAAGGTGAAGAGTCAGCTCGTCAATCTGATTGGGAAGGAGGGAGAGCCAATTGGTCCAGGGACGGTCGGTATAGAAACCAAAACAAGGTTATATTCATCGTCTCCGATCTCCAGCATCACAGAGATCATGTTGTATTGTAGTAAACCCTTGTGTTTAATTTTGAATAAAATTATATTTCTTTTATTTCATCTCAAATTTTTGGTTGCATGTTGTTAGGATTCTGTGGTTTATGTGAAATATCAGAAAGCAAATTTTTATAAGGAAAAGTGGCTTTGTGACCTACCGCCACGCAGTAGCCTTACTGCTCGAGGCAACTACCAGACAAGGTTGTCCTTGGTGAATTTTAATTAAAAACCTTATTCACGCCCCTCTAAGGATGGCCACCAGATCCAATAAGTGGTATCAGAGCAAGGTTATTCAAAAACAGTTTTACCACCAGGAATAATGGTCAACCCTGATCTTGAATCAACTAGTGGGGATGAAACTTTGTACACTAAAAAATCACTAGCACCACCTATGTTTATAGGTGCGAACTATAATGTGTGAAGAATACTAATGAGAAAATTCCTTATATTATTAGATATAGAAGTTTGGAATATGACTTGTATTAAGCCACCAAATAATTTAAAAGCATGAATGTTATTTAAATATCAAAGCTATGAATAGTCTGTTTGTGGACTTGTTCAAAAAAATTTCAAACTCATCTGCACGCTTCCTACTGCATATGATATATGGAAATTTCTTGAGACTACCTACAGTTTTTCTTCCATGGATGATAAATAAGAGCAATTTCTTATGGATCCGAGGGAAGAAATCAATGAGGACTCGTGTTTAGATAAAGATCAGTCAAAGAAAGAGGAATGCAAAATTGCATGATTATGCTCGTATGGGGACACAAAAAGTACATTATGCATAGAAGAAGATGTCAAAGGAACTTCATGTTCAAATCTTGCCAAATCTGATAACACTATAAGCAAAAATTCTCTCATTGTTGCGACTTCAATTTCTACATTATGTATGTTAAATATTGTTAAACGTAAAAATAAGAAATTGAAAATTATTAACTCTAAATTACGTTTAGAAAAAAACATTTTAAAAGCAAATGTCAATATAGAATCTACTATTGTTGTGTCTAGTTCTCCCACGCGCTCTTTAGATAAAATTTCTACATTTGTAATGATTACAATAATATAAAAGAAAATGTTAAGGATTTTCAAAAAGCGTTACATATTTCAAAAGAATGCATTGAAAATTTTATTAATGAAAATAATATCTTAACTCAAAAAATAGAATCATTAAAATTAATTGTGCAAAAAAATTCAAATAATAAAGAGTTTTTATGTCTAGTTTATCTTCAAAGATATATAAGGTATCTACTAGTGTTTCAAATTTCATAAGACATACACCTAGTAGAATATTTAATCCGCATTTAACTTCTCTAAATATTAAAGTAAATGTCAACAAATTTCCTATTAATAATAATTTCAAAAATCACTATTATTATAAGACTCAAATTAATGATTATGAAAATTTGTCATACAAAAAGAATACTCAACCAAAGTATAAATGTAGGCCCATCTTTAAAAATTACGCACCTATTCCACTAAAAGGGCGTATTCATCACACTATGTTTGGTACCCAAAGGAACCGAAACACTTGGTTCCGTTTGGATACATAAATATCATATCCATTAGTATCCACCTTTTTTGTGAAGTAGAAACTAATCAAAACAAAATTACTCAATAATCTACTTTATAATGTGCATAATATCCTTATTTATTTTTATGCTGTTTTTATTTCTTTTAAGCCAACATGTCATGGACACTTTATATATATTTTCCGACATGACTTACACATATTAAGTTTAATGATAAATCAATCCAACTGAATGACTTTGAATAAAATTCATATACTTACTAAGTGGCCAAAATTTACTTATTATCTAAACTCTATCCTTTTAAATCCATTACCTATAAATGTCTTATATTTTCACTATAATAAATTCATGTTACCTATGTGGCTTTAAGATCAACTATCTTTAAAAATCAATAAATAATTATAATATTCATCACATATAAAATCCATAAGATATAAATCGGTAATTAGGATTAAACGCTTACTATGTCTGTGATCATTTACCCATCCCATGTGTGTCACAATAGCGGGGGCGTAGGATTGTGTGTATTAGAGACCTAACCTCTAAGTAATGCACTACTAGAAAACAGACTTTTAGCCACGGTAGATTAACGTGGCTAAAAGTCCAATATCGTGGCAAATAACTTTTGGACACGGCCTACCCATGGCAAATGGGCGTGGGCAATGCAAGCGTGGATAATAGTATTAGTCATGCTGAATCCGTGGCAAATAAGTTATTAGCCATGGTTCAATTATTGTGACTAAAAGCTCCTTATTTGCCACGGTTTAATTTTTGTGGCTAAAGAGTCTGTAATATAAAAAAGATTTATTCACACGCCACCGCCCGGCAGCGGCCACCGCCACCGCAGCCTGGACGCAGCCATCGCCGCCTCCTGCGAGCCGATTTTATTTCAAACATTAATTGAGAATAGGAGATATAAACCCAAAATTGATCTTTTAGTTGGCGGTGTTGGACTAAAAAATATGACTTTTTGCCACGGATTAGGCTTCCGTGGCTAATACTAGATTATTAGCCACGAAACAGGAAAATCGTGGCAAAAAGTCGGGTTATTTGGCACGGTTTAGTCATCTGTGGCTAATACTAGCTTATTGGCCATGGAATAGAAACTGTGTCTAATACTTCATTATTAGCCATGGTTTTCCCCCATGGCAAAAAAACCGTGGCTAAAAGTCAATTTTCTAGTAGTGATGTCATGTACTTAACCAAGGAGGTTTCTAGTGGGGCCTTGCGAGGCACTGGGAGGAAAGAGTGCTTGGTTGAGTGTCGTCTTTTATATGCATATATGATTAACACCCCCAACCTATGACATGTGTACAGCTCCTCATATCCATCTGTCACTTAGTACGGGCCTGGGGTGTAAACATATAGCTAGGGCATCTTCATATTGGGCATACTCATATGCATTGCATGAACAATATTTCACTTCCCATGTTCATTATATTCATGTATAATATTCTATCATGTTATCTTGTGTTTGCATTTTATATCTCTTTGAGCTTTCATGGTTTTAGAAAAACAGAAGCATTTTTGAAAAAATATTTGAAAATCAAATATAAATTATAAAATGATTTAAAAGAATAAAAATCTGTTTTTCCTATATCTCTTTGTGTGTTTATTGTTCGACATTTTTAATAAAAAAATCAAATCAAATCAAAAATTATAGAAACTTATTATTATTCATTGACATTGTTGAGGATGATTAATTATATCAATTTTAGATGAATTGCAATGTGTAATTAATTTTTTAAGAATCTTAAAACATTGTCTAGTTTATATTATGTCATAAAAACTATATTGTTATGTGCTATGAATTGAATGTAGAAAATATGTGTAGGATTGTTTAGCATACCTCTAAGTATGAGTAATATTTTATGTTTAATAATAATTCACTCACTCACTTATTTTTGATAACCTACATGTGTTCCTTGCATGATTTTGTAGTGTACTAACATAATTGTGTAAAATGCATAAATAGATATTGAATTGATTATTTCAATTCTTTGTTTTTCATGCACTTCTTCAATTGAGAAAGGTCTTAAAATTTATTATTGTTTGCATAATAAGTGAATTCAGAGTCCATTATCACTAAAATGAAAATCAAATAAAAATTGACAAGGAAAACTCCACCAAACACTACTCACCCTCCTAATAAGTCTTAATGAGCATTATGAGGTTGAATGTCTTGGAAAAAGAATTATAGTGTCTTGTAGAAAACAAATCATACACCACTTTTCTTAGTACAACGGATCACAACAATAAAAATATTGTTAAAAATAATAAATGTGATCCGTCAAGCACTACTCTACTCCTTGATAAGTCTTAATAAGCATTGTGTGTAAAGTACCTTTGTAGATGTACTTCTTACTAATGTGCATTGAAAAATAGTGGAAACAATATTATTTTTGTATTTTAATGTTATGTTGTTCATTATATATGACATGTGTTTTGATTAATTCACTTGTATACTTTATCAAACTATTTATACGCATCATTATGTCCCATAAAACTTATGCTCATGATAATTAGGCACTAATACATACTTATACTGTTATCTAAAATCATAAGTAATTGCACTAGATTGTAAAGCATGACCGCTACAATGTTTATTTCTTACTTGAAATGCAAATTAGCTTACATTGTAGTTCTTTTATCTTTTTGATATTCTAAAATCATGCTTGCATTTCAATGAAATAGCATCTCTTGGACTTGAATTGAATTGAACACGTCTTCTTATTAGGCTTAAAACTCCTTATCCTTAATTTGATCATTTTTTCAAAAAAATGATGTTTATTTTAAGAGTGCTTATCATATTCGTATACTTACTACTTGTGCTTAATCATGAATATTCACTCTCTCAACAAGTGGTAAATTATTTTTACTAAGTGGTATTATGTGCTTAATAAGTTAAACTTGTCTATGTTTATCATTTTATTACTTTACTCAATCATGCATACATTTTGCACATTATACTTACCCTTTTTGGTAGAAAATAAAGAGGATAGATGTGAGTGTATGCAATGAGAATTAAAAAAGTCTATGTTTGAGAAGAAAAATGGGATGAATTTCTTAATTCAGGGGGAGTATATTAAATTTTTTATAGAAAACATCTATGTAGGGGGAGTTTTCATAGGACGTTTATACTCTACTTATGCTCGATCATGGTAATTAAGTTCACAATTGTTAACATGTTTTGGTTTCTTAACAAGTGGCAACATATATTAATCCACCAATGGTATCATTCTAATATTTTTTACTACTAAATAAAAAAACTCTACTTTCTAATACACTCAATCCCACACTCTTTTGAAAATACCAAAAGGGGGAGAATGAATTTGAAGAAATTTCTTATTTAGGAAGCGTATAAATAAGGAAAAATCTATGTAGGAGTAGTATCCATCTAAGGGGAGTACGCACTGAATGCTTATCATTTACTATAAACACAAACACTATTATTTATGCATTATTTCTTCATAGTGGATTTGTTAATATCAAAAGTGGAGTTTGTTAGAACATGCATTCCGCATATCTTGGTGTGAGAATAACAAATCTCAACGTGTATTTGATCACGTTTTTTGTGTGTTTATAGTGTGCAGATTTGCAGGTGTGAAGAACGATATTTTTAATCTTTATGGCCTAACGTTGGGTCTTAACACTAACTATGGTACTAGCATTGAAGAATTAATGTTTAGCGCGCAAAGAGTCTTCTCTACAGCCTACCGCCAGGTATTTTTCCTACCGCCGAATGCTAGCCAATTAGATTGCATCGAGGAGAAGCTGCTACTACTAGACATTAGACCTACTGCTCGAGCAAGACAATTTGACTGCATCACTACTGCCAGACACAAGCCCAACTATCATGCATTATCCCGTTGAATTGACTACATCGAGGAGGAACCACTACCGTCGTGCGCTAGCCCTACCACGTCGTGGTATCCAAAAGTGGTGTGAATATTTTAAAGATATTTATCCTAATTTAATGGACTATTAGTTACACCATGTGAGAAGACCTACTGGTCAGTGCTAGCTCTCCCACCGGCGGTAGCTTTTTAGAAATGAGTATAAAAGTGGACGTTTCTTTTTCTGAGGAGATATGAAGGAAAAGTATTTACGACTAGGGTTTGGCTATCATCTTGGTTGGTGCAAACAACCATCTCCAAGTAAGGAAAAGAAAAATTTCTCCCTCCCATTTGTGATCAAAGAACTCTAAAGTGTGAAGTCTCAAATGACCATCAGGGATGATCGAGTGCATGATGAACGACATTCAGAAGCATCGATCGTGCATCGTTCTATGGAGGAATTCATCTTTTGAGGGAGTAATAATTTCAAACTCTTTTATTTTCCTATATTTTCTTGAACCTTGTTGTATTTTGTGCTGAGAAATCATTTGATGTGGACGTCGAGTTCTTGGAAGGAGTTTGCGAGACATTGGTCTAGGGGGTCGTCGGATTTCTGGGAGGAATTTATGGGAAATCGTCCTGGGAGGACGTCTAGATCTAGTGGGCTCTAATACCCTTCCTAGGAGGAAGGTGAAGAGTTGGCTCATAAATCTTCTTGGGAAGAAGAGAGAGCCAATCGGTCCTGAGAGTGTTGGTATATAAACCAAAACAAGGTTATATTCATCGCCTCCGATCTCCGACATCACGGAGATCAAGTTGTATTATAGTAAACCCTTGTGGTTAATTTTGAATAAAATTATATTTCTTTTATTTCATCTCAAAGTTGTGGTTGCATGTTGCTAGGGTTCTAAGGGTTGTGTAAGAAATCAGAAAGCAAATTTGTACAATGAAAAGCAGCTTTGTGACCAACTGCTATGCGGTATCCTTATCGCTCATGGTAGCTTCAAGACAAGGTTGTCCATGGTGAAATTTATTTTAATTCTGAATTTTAATTAAAAGCCTTATTCAACACAACCCCCCCTACCCTTAAGGTTGGCCACCAGATCTGACAAATTGGATTTTAATGCGTACATATACTATTCTCAATAATTTTAAATAACTACACTAGATAGCAAAGCATGACCATTATAATTTTATTTTTATTTGAAATGCAAATTAGCTTATATTGTAGTTCTTATCTCTTCTTGATTTTTTTAAATCATGCTTGCAAAATTTCAATAAAATAGCCTCTTTGAATTAAATTTAAAACATCTTTATAATTGGCTTAAAACTCTATCTTTATATGATTCTATTTTTCAAAAAAATGTTTATTTTCAGAATGCTTATCATATTCTTATTCGTATTACTTGGGCATAATCATAATTATTTATTTTCCTAACAAACAGTAACATAATAATCTATTTTCTCAGCAATTGGTAAAATTTGATTAACCAAGTGGTATTTTCTTACTTTCTACTTTATTCAATCATACATACATTTTGTCAACAAGTGATAGAGTGGTATCTATGAACTTGGATATTGCATCATATCTTCTTCTCTATATAGATCATATTATTACTCATTACATACACTCTCATCTACCCTCATTCAATTCTACCAAAATGTGGGAGAATATCTTGCTTAGTTACAATGAATCATGCTCTGAAAATTTGTTTGAAATAGCATTTCTTGGTTCAGGGTTCTCAAAATCATTATGGTATCAAATTCAACTAAGGCTATATGTATGTGTCACTTCTAAAATATCATCTTTCTAAAATACAACTCTGATTTTAATTTTTGATTTAAAATTGTCCAAGAATGTTTTCACTAAAAATTGATTCAAAATATTTAAATGTTACAAAACTACTTCAAGCTCGATCATGTCACCATAATTACACAAGTAGAATTTTATACTTTCCATCATGTGATATCCTCAAAATCCTCTCTACATATAAAAAACGGGAGAATAAAATTGCCAAAGCACTCTACCCTACCCTCTTTTGATAATACCGAAAGGGGGAGAATTAATTTTAATAAATAGCTCATTTAGGGAGAGTGCAAACTAGGAAGCATCTATGTTGGGGGAATATCCATCTAGGGGGAGTATGCTCATAATGCGTATAAACCATCTATAAACGCAAACACTTATCTCTTTTGCATTATTTCTTCATTGTGGATTTGTTATTATCAAAAGAGAGAGTTTGTTGGAATATGTATTCTGCATCTCTTGGTTTGATAATAACAAATCCTAGTTTGTATTTGATCACGTTTATTGTGTGTTTATAAGGTGTATGAACTACAGGATAAGTACCCTATGAAAGAACAAATTAAAGAGGCAAAGATTTCAAAGTTTTGTTGATACCGCTAGTGGTATCGCTACCGCAGGAGCTATCGTTATCGCCAGCAAAATGCTTAGCCTTGTAAAGAAATTGCTTAGGAAGGAAAGTTCTAATGCCAGGCGGTACTGCTACCGCTAGGCGATAGCCCAATGGAAGGACCATTTTTGAAAAAATTAAACACCAAAAAATGTTTGTTTCCAAAGATCAAAAGTTTTGTAATTTGGACGAAGAAAGTTTTCTTAAATGGACGTTGCCAAAGATATATAGAGATTGTCAAAGGAAGATAAGATTACTTATAGTAGTTATTGCCATGCGGTACTGCTACCAGAGGCGGTAGCTCTCAAAGCCTATTTAAAGAGCGGCTCCTCTCCGTCTACGGGATTCATTCCTCTTCCACCAAAGACACAACTCAGAATATCTCAAGAGAGGCTCGTCTCCATACCATCAAGAGAAATCCCTTGGGCAAACACAAAGATCTAAAGGAGTTCTTGAAGTGGAACTGCTACCACGCAAATTCAACACGAAGGACGAATACACCAAGAACGCCAGCGTCAACATCGCCTTTGTCTTCATCTTCAGAAATCCTTGGGGAGTTTTTTCTTGCTTATTTAATCATATTATAATCTTTTTATTTATCTTTTTATAACTTGAGTGGAGAAATCATTCGGGGAGAACATCGGATTCTGAGAAGGATTCTTTGGGAAATTCGTCGCAAGTAGGGGCGAATAAGTCTTGTGAGAAATAGGGGGAAAATCGTTTAGTGCAGACGTCGATTTCCTAGGAGGATTCTGTGAACTCACAGCATGTGGTGGAGACTAGGTAAAGGGTAGATCTAGGGGCAGTTTGAGGCATTATCTAGGAGAGATAGACTAGAACAAACCAGTCCTTATCGATAAGGGTCAGTATAGAAATGGAAAAAGAGATTTTATCCATGATTTCTAGCATCAAAGAAATCCGACATTGTGTAATCACTTTATTATGAGATAAAATCATGTTTTATATTATGCTATTATCTTGGTTTATTTTCTACTCTAAAATGTTCTAAATAATATTTCTCCATCAAACCATGAACGCAAAATATATTATAAATTACCATTTATAATAAATGTGCGGATTTCACTTTCTGTTACTAGCGCCAAGCGATAGTGCTATCGCTGAAGGTAGTGAAGGAATATTGAAATCCAGTCTCATTCAAAAGTAATCTTCAATATAATATTTTCTGAGATGTTAAAAAAAATTCTGAGAAAATATTACGAAACTTCTTTAAGTAACTCAGAGATTTTAAAAAAGATTTAAATTTTCGAAAAGCTCTTATTCACCCCCCCCCCCCACCCCCCCCCCCCCCCACTAAGGGCACCTAAAGATCCAACAGTTATCACCAGAAGATGTGGAAGGACTCAATGTCTATTTTGTTTTGTGGCTTAGAATTATTTTACATCCATTCCTATCAGGAGCTATGACGGAGCTGATGGAGGTGGAGGTCATCAATGCCGTCTATCCTTTAGTACGTCATAATGATACAAGCTTTCGTATTTATAGGTCACAGGGAGATCTGAGGCCTTAGGGTAGAGCGAGGCCGGATTGTATAGCAGACCCTGGGATGATGGAAACGAAGGCTCGTGCACTTTTAAACTATGCCTTGTAATTGGTGGGGGTTTTGCGTGTTGCGATGACCGCGGGGGCATTTCTTCCCCCATGTAGATGTCGCCTTAAAAGACGGTGTTGGCAATGGGGAGCATTTGATTGCATATGCATCGTATGCACGCTTGGTATGGTTGGCTTGAGTATTGTCTTTGTCACTTCCCTTGCTCAGTTGTGAGAGTTTTTGTGTGACGTATTGAGCTAGTGACTTCTCTAGGGTGTCAGTCTTGCGAGGTGAAGATTCTACCGTCATCATTAGGCAGGGGATATTAGCAGTTGCAAAACCATTCCCCATTATTGTCCTTATTGTGGCGACGTGTTGTCACGACATGTGTTGTGGAGGCCCGAGAGCATCTGGATTTTTTATGTTCCTAGTTCATCGGGAACTATCACTGGCGAATGTCACCGAGCATTAGTGGTGAGAGCTTGTTACTTAAGTGTGATGCAGGTGTGGCATCATACCACCCTGCCACCCTGGCACTGGAGTCACACAAGCCTAGTGGTGTCACTGAGAGTCGCACTTGATGGGCCTTATTAGGGTTGTAACCCGTACACCCCAACCCCTCTTAAGTGGGGCATCCATACCCGCGGGTTGTTGAGTAGGAGTTTTAAACCCTTGACCTCCTTTAACAAGGAACTGGCATCAAACCTCATCACCAACTGAGCTGTAGAGAGGGGTTGGGGTGTCCGGGGTTCGAGACTCCAACTCAACCACCTATAGGTATGGAAGCCCTTCTCCAAAGGTGTTATGGTGTACGGGTTGCATCCTTAATAAGGCCCATCGAGTATGGCTCTTGGTGGGACCCCTAGGCTAGTGTAACTCCAAACCCATGGAGGCGGGTGGTGTGGATCCACGCCTGCATCAAAGTATGATGGGGAGGACACTTACCCCCTTCCATGGTAGTGTGAATGGACTTGAAAATCTATTTATTTCAAGAGGAGGAGAAGGATCTTGGTTTGTGCATGCTTTGAGAGTGTCTGGGATTAGTCAGGGAGACTTTGCTCGCTTTCACCTGGGGAGGACCAGATTTCGTCCTCATGGCTGTGATGGAGAACCTTTATTTGATCGCTCTTTAGGAGGACCTAAGTCCGTCCAGATGGAGATGGAGTAGTTGAAGAAATAGAAGGCTTAATTGACCGCAAAGCTGAAGGATGTCGAGGTTAAGAGAGCGTCTGTAATGTATGAGTACAGCGGGTCTCATAACTTTGAGATAGAGTGATCTCGTATTGCAACGGAGGTTCTCTCTGATATGATGGCTATTGAGATTGATCTACTCAAGTGCAACATCACGTACCCTCTTGATCTTTGGCGAGGGGTTTCAGGGTTCTCGGAGGATTCCGGAGTACGGAAACCTGGGCGTAGAGGATGCCTCAGATGACGATACTAATGTTCATGTTTAGGGATGATCACATGGTACCCTTTCTTGTTTGATTACTTTTCTTTTTCTTCTCCTCGCGTGTATTCCTCTGTATCGCCACATGTTCTTTGTTCATCATGATGATGTAGCTTGGGGACAGCTTTTGTTTAAATGGAGACCCTCCTTTTCGAATCTTTTGTACTCTGGTTGTGCTCTGGTGAGCATACGCTTCATGAAGTGTAGCACTTAGCTTGAGAACTAGTATTTTGAATAAGTCGCTAGTGGGAGACATTCGTCCTTTTGTGCCTCAAGAGGATCGGAGTCCGCTAAGGAGTTGGTGATGAGGAACCCTTGTTTACTCATTCTTATGGAGAACAGTGGTTCTCCTGAGTGAAGGAGGTGGCAAAGAACCTATGTTCGATCGCTCTTTGGGAGAACTGGGATTCATCTATGCGGAGGTAATAAAGAAACTTTGTTCGATCATGCCTCAAGAGAACCGAGGTTCGTCCAAATAGAGGTGGTGAAGAACCTTTATTTGTTCGTGTCTTAAGAGAATCGGGGTTCATCCAAGTGGAGGTGGGAATGGACCTTTGTTTGTTCGCGCTTCAGGAGGGTCAGGGTTCGTCCGGGTGGAGATGGCAAAAAAACCTTTGTTCATCCTCTCCTCAGAAGGACCGGGTTCCATCCGGGTGGAGGTGGCGAAGAACCTTTATTCATTTGCGCCTTAGGAAGATCGGGGTCCGTCCGAGTGGAGGTGGCAAATAACCTTTGTTCGTTCGCACCTCAAGAGGACTAGGATCCATCCAGATTGAAAGTAAAGGGATAGATCTGTCTTAACTTTAGAGGGGGGTGAATCGAGTGTTTTAAAAACTTTGATTAATTTTTATAACGGAATTAAAATAAGTATTATTAAAGTATATAAAGGGAAGTAAAAAAACAAAATAATCACAGCAAAAAAAGAAATAGAACAACCAGACGACACAAGGAAATTATAGTGGTTCCCCAAAACTGGGTACGTCCACTCTTCTACCACCCTGGTAGGAATCCACTAATAGGTTTTTGATCAGGTGCCCTGCCACCACAGGTTTTTGCTCAGGTGCCCTGTCACCACAAGATCTATTTCAAGGGAGATCTCATAACCCTTTGATCTTTTGATCAGGCGCCCAAAAACCAATCCAAGTCTTTAAGGAGACTTGACAACCAAATAATACTTTTTGAAGGGAGTTAAAAACCCTTTTTATAGTAGGAAAAGAAAATGATGTTGTCTTCTCTTTCTCTAACAACTGAGAAGAGTTAGTGGGTGTTGTTTTCAAAGCTCCCCGTGAGATGAAGAAAGGTTCAGGAAGATGAGAGCTTTGCACAGGGTGTAGGCCTTGAATTTGGCTTGTTGATCTTCAGGAACTTTTAGACAGATGTTGACTGTTGTCTCTAGAAAAATCCTGAAGCAGAAACTGAAGAAGACTAGTGATCTGTGTGTTGATGTTCTTATTCAATTTCCTGTAAGAACAATAACAATGCTTCTCTCTGTAAAGATGTGTATTAGTTGTTGTATGATAGTGTAATGGTGGTTGCTGTGTTTCTATTGAAGAGAGAATTTTCTTTTATATTCTGAGAGATTCAGCCTTTGAAATTTGAATAATATCCTTAATTTACTGCTGAGATTCTGGAAGTGGAATGGCTGGAATTTTTCTTTAATGTGTTTCCTCAACTATCTCAGTAAATAAGTCAATTAATTAACTCTGTGAAAATAAAAATTAATGTTGCCAAGAAACGGCTATATTCTTGAGAATATGAGCATTAATTATCAGAGAATTACTACCTTAGAATAATACAAACTTAAGTCAAAATGAGAGAGAATACGACTAACTAATACTGAAAGAAATTATTCTTACTGAGGACAGATTTCGTCGACCTAAACTCCAAGTTCATCGAGCTGAGAAATCTCCTTCGTCGAGATGAGCTCAGAGATAATTGATCTGGAAAGTATCTAGCAATGCTGAGCTCCAAGTTCGTCGACCTGAGATAGATTTTTATTGACTAGAGAATCTGAGTAGAAGAAGAAATATCGTCGACCTGAGCTCGGATATTGTCAAGCTTAGCTCAGAGTTGAAACTCTGAGTTCGTCGATCTGCGATCAACGATCATCGAACTGAGTTCGAATAACTTTGAACTGACTCTCTGAACTCTCTAAGACTGTATTTCTTCTAATTCTGAATCTCTGAATTCTTCTGAGGGCTGGATCAAAGATGTCTAACCTAGTCAGACTGACCTAGACCTTAGAACTAAAAAATTGACCCTAGGCTATACAAGGTTGGTCAATAACCTAATAGTGAACCTAGCCCAAATCCAAAGTAGGGATCCAACAATCTCCCCTTATTTGGGTGGGTCGCTAAACAAAATAGAAAAGCATAAAAACACAGAGCAATATAAATATCTGACAGAATTTAAACTATTCAGAAGATATGATATGGTTAAGTTCATTACACATATATATTACACACACAAAATAGAAAAATAGAAAAAAAAACTTAGGAGTTATCAGAGGGAGGAGCAGAAGATGACTTAGCAAAAGCAATTGTCCTGTTTGGATTTTCTGCTTCCTTTTGAGACATCTCCAGGCCTTAAACATTGTCTGGGATACAAATAGTTCAGGAGCCTTGGTTTGGAGGAAGATGCCCAGAATCCTCCCAAAACAAACTTCCTTCTTAGAATTCTTTTTCTTGATCAATACAAAGAACAGAACACCCCAATTAATTGATTTCTTAGTAACCAGAGCACACATTACCAGAAACTAGAGCATGATAATATAGTCATGGGCTGTGTGTTTGCCCAACAAAACCTTACCAACAACATCTGCCAAGAATTTTTACTCAATAGAAAAATTATTTTTTAGTAGCTTATTAGGGTTTCCTTTAGAGTGACCGATTTTAATCAGCATAGAATCATATTCAGAACTTTTTATATCAATGTCCTCTTCTCCATTAACAAAACCAAAAAACCTCAGATAAAATAAGAGGAGTTAGGGTAATCTGTTGTCCTGCGATTGAACCTATCATTATCTCTACATCTGGGGAAGAAGAAGTATAGACCCACTCCTTGATCTCTGCCGCTGGCAGTTTGATCCTTGTGGTCATAAACTTCTTCATTTGTTGATCTTCAAATAGTTGCAGAATGTCCGTGAAGATCTGATCTGAATGACTGAAAGACTCGAAGTCGATGTTGAAACCAGTATCATATTTCATATGAGAGAGAGAAATCGCCGGAATCTCTATTGTTTTCCTGCAAAAACGAGAGAGAGAGATCAAGTGCAAGAGAACTATAAAGCGCGGGCTAAAGCTCGAAGAAAACCTAATTATAAGGTTTTCAGAATATGAAGCGGCGAACTCCGTCCTGCAAAAATGAAAAGATATCTTTGTTCTAAGGTCAACGGAAAATTTCATGAAGAGATAATATCGTCGATCTCAGTTTGAAGAGGGGAAAAATTTTTTGTCGTTATCAAGTCGGAGAAAACTTTTGTGAAGCAAGATTGTCGATCTCCGCTCGATGAAAATAACTTTACACTGAGAGTTCGTTGATCTCAGGTCGACGAAATTTCTCAAGAAGAGTTCTCAGATCGTCAATCTTCGCTCGACGAACTGTGACCAATTCTTCGACCACAGACAGAAATCAAATTAAGCCTTCCCAATTAATCATACCTAACTGATTTAAGAAGAACAGATGTTTCTTCTTATCTAAAAGTTTGGTGAAGATGTCTGCTCTTTGTAAATCAGTAGAGATAAAGACAAGGTTAATTTTATTTTTGTCTACACAATCTCTAATAAAATGATTTCTAATTTCTATATGTTTTGTTCTACTATGATGCACTGGATTTTGTGCAACGGAAATTGCACTGGTATTATCACAAAATATAGTTGAATTATTTAGATTGAAACCATAATCCAGAAGTTGGTTTTGAATCCACAATATTTGTAAACAACAACTGCCAGCTGTAATGTATTCAGCCTCTATATTTGAAGTGGACACAGATGTCTGCTTCTTACAAAACCAAGACACAAGCCAATCACCAAGGAACTGGCATGTTCCTGATGTGCTTTTCCTGTAAACTCTACATCCAGCAAAGTAAGCATCTGAGAATCAATAATAACCCGGATTTGCATGAAGTCACCCTTAAACTAAGATGAATTAAGTTGTTTTTGATATCTTATTTAAGTTGTGTGTTTGCAGATCATCATTACTAAGTGTAGAACAATGTAAGTCTACACTGGGTCATGAACACAGGACCATATAGTGTAATCTCTCACTGTGTGATCCAAGGTGTTGACTCATGTGTAGCCTCTCTATTGGGATACACTTCATATTCAAACACTTTGACCATGGAATGAAGATTGGAACCTTGAAGAGAAGAAAAAGTTTCTTTCTAAAAAGTTCAAAAATTTTCTAAGTCCACTTCTCGAGAAGTCCTTTCAGCTCGAAAAGTAGAGTTAGAAGTTCTCGAGAAACAGGAGTTTAGCTCTCGAGAAGTTTAACTGTTTCAGTTCAGAAAAATTTTCTAAGTATGACTCTCGAGAAGTATCTCTTAGTTCTCGAGAAGTCCTTTCAGTTCTCGAGAAGCTCGGCTCTTAGTTCTCGAGAAGTCCCAGAGTAATTCTCGGGAAGTTCAGAAAGTTTCAAGAAATTCTTTCTAAGTCTTAGTTCTCGAGAAGTCCAGATTAGTTCTCGATAAGTCCTCAGTTCTCGAGAAACTCAGCTTCATAGTTCTCGAGAAGTCAGGTTATAGTTCTCGAGAAGTCCATATTCTTTTCGAGAAGTATTGATCCTGAAGTCTCGAAAACTAAGTTCAATTCCAGAAAGTTTAGATCTCGAGAAGTCAGGCTATAGTTCTCGAGAAGTCCATATTGTTTTCGAGAAGTATTGATCTTAAAGTTTTGAAAACTTAGTTCATTTCCATATAGTTCAGTTCTCGAGAAATTCAATCAGTTCTCGAGAGCTAATGCTACTTCTCGAGAACTGCAGACTAAATATTTTTCTGAAATTTGTTTAAGTCAAGATCGGCCGAATTTTTTAATGACTTGACGTGATTGGTCCACGTATCATCATTAATGTCTTGTCTAACCGTTAGAAGTAATCCTATATAAGGTCTTTTCATTAAGACCTAACCCTAACAATTATCTTTTGCAAGAAGCGGTTGTCCGTTCACTCGAAATCCTTCTCGTCGTTCATCTCTAATTTCAGATCTCTAAAGCTGCCGCCGCCGCTCACGATCAGATTGACTCTTCTATTGTCAATCAAGAAGACTTGTTGTTTAAGGATTCTCACCTTCTCCTTGATCAAGTTGGTCAAAGCTTTCTCTGATCAGATCTACTCATCTTCTTCAACATTTCTGAAAGGGCCGCAAAGTTCAAGAAGAAGATTCAGATATTCACTTTTCCAGATCTGAAAAAATAATTCTGTTTGTAATTCAAAATTTCTTTACTATTATTATAAGAGATTTTCTCCGAGTGTAGGAGCGTTGTTCTCCGAGTTTGTAGGAAATTTTTATCTTCCGAGTGTAGATCCTTTTGGATCAAGTTTGTAGGAACTTGGTTCCGAGGCATAGGATTGTTTTCAATCCGAGATAGTGGAGTAGCTGAGTCTAGTGATTTGCTATATCGGTGAGGTAAAGTGGACGAACCCAAGATTGGGGAACCACTATAAATCTTCTTGTCTTTCTGTGATTGCTTGATTTCTTGTGCTAGATTGCTCAAATTTTTATTCCGTAAATAGACGCATGATTCACCTATTCACCCCCCTCTAGGTGATTTAGGTTGACAACTTTACACTTTCAATTGGTATTAGAGGGAGGTTGGTCGTTAAAAGGTTAACACCTTGATCAATTTCATCTCGAAAGTTATCATTTGGTTATTCAAGCAATGGACAAGGTCAAAGATTTTTCCAAGCTTCCCTTGTGCACAAAGAATAACTTTCCCATGTGGAAAGAGAGAATTAAATTTTTTATGGAAGTTGTGGACCCCCGGATCTTCATGATTGTTGAATAAGGTCCTTACGTCCCCATGACTATCTCCACTATAGATCCAACCAAGAAGGTTCCTAAGAAATTGATGGATCTAGATAAGGACGAGATTGCACTTTTCTCTTTGGACAAGAAAGCTAAAAATATTATAGCAAGTGTAGTCGATGACTCGATGCTGCAGAATCTGATTCACTTACAATCAGCTAAGGAGATGTGGCAGTCTCTAGTTACTCTGATGGAAGGCACTGAAGAAGTGAGGGATGATAGAAGGTCCCTACTGAACTATAAATATGAAGCCTTCAGGCAAGGGTCAAAGGAGACCATTGTAGATACCATTGAGAATTTCTTCAAGATAGTAAATGGCCTAAGAGTGTATGGCCGAGTCTTCACCAATGGAGAGCTGAATGATAAGTTTCTGAGGTCTCTCACAAAGGAATGGGACAACAAAGTCTGTACTATCCGAGAGTTTGGCAGACTAGCTAAGACAGACCCACAGAATCTATTTGGCAAGCTGATTTCCTATGAACTGCAGATCAACTCCAGAAAAGCTGAAGAAGAGAAAATTCGCTTCTCCTAAAAAGAGAAGTCGGTTGCATTAAAGGCTGACAGTTCAAGGAAGGGCAATGCTGCCTCACCAACACTAGCTCAAGAAGTAAGTGAAGAGGAAAGCTCCGAGCCAAGCACCTCAGGCTCAGAACTATCTGAAGGAGAGTTCTCTTTGCTCTCACGACAGTTCAAGAAATTCTTGAACAAGAAGAAGCAGTGGAGAGGCAAGGATGCCTCATATAGAAGATCACGACACGGCGGTGATCAGCGAAAGAAAGGCTCAGGTAGCCATGATAGGTATAACTCTAAACAGAACAAACAGATTTCTACTGACATCGTTTGCTACTATTGCAACAAACCATGTCACGTCATAACTGACTGCCCCCATAAGAAGAAGGAGGGTGGCAGAAGAGAGGAAAAGAAGTCCTCATACCACATTAAGAGGACAAGAGAAGAGCCTGTTGGCAAAGAAGGTCAAAACTCTCAGCGACTCCGACTCATCTGAGTCGAGTGAAGAAGAGGAAGCCTACTTTGGCCTCATGATATATCAGATGACAAACAAGAGCCCAATTTTACTGGGGAGGTAAAATCTCACACTTCTCTCCTTGAATCTGAAAGTTCTGAGCATGATCATGAGGACAGCTCTTCTGACGATGAGTCAGAACTTCTGGCCTAGTACAAGTAGTTGATCATGACTTACGACAAATGTCACCGAGTCGTGAAAACTAAGGCTAAAGAGATTAAGTCTCTAAAGGCTATTGAGAGCAGCTTGAGAGAAGAAGTCGCTAAGACTGACTCTCTTCAAAAGAAATTCAATTTTTTTATGGAAGAATACAATTCTCAGCTAAGGCCAAAGGAGCTTGACTAGGCCATGTTGCCGCTCCTAGTAAATCTTCTAGGAGAAACAAGGCTCAACGGAAGAATACGGCCGCCAAGAAGGCCTTGGCCAAAGAAAAGGGGAAAGCCCCTCTAGATCAGACTGTATTTAAGAAAGTCAACTTTCCAACAAATAAGTTTGATGTGGACTCGTCCTAAGGTCACTTGACCAGGCCTACTTACGTAGAGCCAAAGTCTCGGTACCAAGGATGGACTCTCACTCAGAACTTTGGTGAGAGTTTCTTTAAGGCACCTTATGAAGAAGAGATTCTTCAGGGCTATGGTCCTTATAATCATGGCCACAACTTCAAGAAAGCACCTAAAGTAAAGCCCGTTGAGGAAAGGCCTCTGAAGGAGCAGAATTCATGTGATTGTCATCATCATGAAGCCTCCTCCTCCAAGAGTGCTACCCCTGCTAGATCACCATCTCAAAAGGTCAAGCAGGAGTACATAAGGCAAAGATACAACAGGTTTGACTGTTGGTGCTGTGGCAAAATTGGTCATTTTGCCATCGATTGTTGGTTTAATACCAGGAAGATTACTACTCCTCAAGTTGTCAACATGAGATTGACCACTCAGAATGCTAATCTTCGTAGGGGGAGTGTTCTAACCCGAGACCAAGGACCCAAACATGTTTGAGTTCCTAATTCAAAGTGATCATGAATGCAGGTATGTCCAAAGGCCACCAAAATGCCAATCTGGTACTTGGACAGTCGATGCTCTCGGCACATGACCGGGACAAGAAGCCTACTCAAGAATTTCACTCCAGTCTGCAACGGACCAAAGGTCATCTTTGGAGGTTCAGACCGAGGGATAACTAAAGGCTACGGTATGATCACTAACGGTAATATATCCTTTTCGGATGTAGCTTATGTTGAGTGATTGGAACACAATCTCATAAGCATAAGTCAACTATACGACAAAGGATACATAGTTGAGTTCCACGCTAACAAGTGCTTGATAAAGTCTATTGACAATATGGAAACAATTCTATCAGGTACTCGAAGCAGGAACATATTTTGTTTAAATTTCATTTGTATAGATTCTTCTACACCAGTGTGTCTTTTGGCAAAAGATAGTGCGTCTCTTGGTGACCAATGGCACAAGAGGCTAGCACATATTAATTTTAAGACTATTAATAAATTATTCTCCCAGAACTTAGTACGTGATGCCCCAAATGTCAAGCACGTCAAAGAGAGACATTGTCATGCATGCGTAAAAGGCAAGCAAACAAGGGCCACCTTTAAAAGCATTATAGGAAAAAACTTTAATAAGTGTTTACAACTACTTCATATGGACTTGTTCGGTCCACTGCATGTTAGAAATTTAGGAGGTAAGTATTATACGTTGGTAATTATTGATGTCTACTCGTGTTTTGCGTGGGTGTTATTTCTGAAACACAAGTCAGATATCTTTGATATCTTTACAAATTTTGTCAAGCAGGTCCAAAATGAATACAACTATTCTGTAGTCAAAATCAGAAGTGACAATGGAACGGAGTTCAAATATGTGGCCATGATAGAATTTTATGAAAGCCTAGGTATCTTTCTTGAGTTTTCCTCTCCTCGTACTCCACAGCAAAATGGCGTAGCTAAAAGAAGGAATAGAACACTCATAGAGGCCTGCAGGACCATGTTGAGTGATGCTTCACTACCGGAGTACTTCTTGGGCTGAAGCCATCAACACTGCATGCCACGTGCAAAATCAAGCCCTCATAAACAATAATCATGATAAGACACCTTATGAACTTCTAAAAGGCAGGAAACCAACAGTTTCATATTTTAGAATTTTTGGCTGCAAATGCTTCGTACTTAACAATGGTAAGTATCATACAACTAAGTTTAGTGAGAAAAGTTTTGAAGGTATTTTTGTAGGATATAGTAGCCATAGTAAGGCGTAAAGGGTTTTCAATAGAAAAACTCTAGTTGTAGAGGAATCCATACATGTTGTATTTGATGAGACGAGCTTGTTGCAAAGCAAATCGTCTAGTGTGCTTGTTGGAGATGCAGGTACAAGGCTTAAAGAGATCAGCTTGGATGAATCAGTCGAAGATAAAGATGAAAAGTTCATCAAGATCACCTCTCCAACCCCCATTGGAGAGGTAAAGGATCAAGATGAAAATACTGTCCAAGTTGATGAAGTCACTCCGGTGGCCGAAGAAGTTCCAGATGCGTGGAACCTAGAGCTCAGACATCTGAAGGATCACCCAATGGACCAGATCATAAGAGATTCCCGGGATGGTGTCAGAACTCGTCGAGGTACAACTAACGAGAATCTCTATCTAAGTTTTCTCTCGCAGGTTGAACAAAAGAAGTTTGAGGAAGCAAACTCAGACGCATCGTGGATCTTGGCCATGGAAGAAGAATTGAATCAGTTCAAGCGCTGCAAAGTTTGGACGCTTGTTCCAGGACCCAAAGGTAAGAATATAATCAAAACGAAATGGGTCTACAGGAATAAGTTGGACAAGAATGGGATAATCATCAAGAACAAGGCTAGACTCGTCGCCAAAGGATATCGTCAAGAAGAAGGGATCGACTTCGACCAGACATATGCTCCAGTGGCAAGACTTGAGGCCATCAGACTATTCCTATCTTATGCTGCACTGAAGGGATTCACTGTCTACCAAATGGATGTGAAGTCCGTCTTCCTAAATGGTGACATAAAGGAAGAGGTGTAAGTGGAACAACCCCCAGGTTTTGTTGATCCTAATTTTCCTGAGTATGTTTATTTATTATCAAAAGCGTTGTATGGTTTGAAACAAGCTCCTCGAGCTTTGTACGAAACGTTATCTACCTTTCTCCTCGAGAACAATTTCACAAGGCGAAAGATAGACAAGACATTATTTCTTAGAGAAATTAAAGGCAAGAATTTGCTAGTTCAAATCTATGTCGATGACATTATTTTTGGCTCTACAGACGACAACCTCTGCAAAAAGTTCTCTAAACTTATGCAAGGGAAGTTTGAAATGAGTAGTATGGGCGAGCTGAAGTATTTCTTTGGACTTCAGGTGAAACAATCTGAAGATGGAATTTTCATCTCTCAGACTAAGTTCACCAAGGATTTGATTAAAAAATTCGGAATGGAGAGTGCAACCTCTATGAGGACTCCAATGGCCTCAGCCATGTCTCTGGACAAGGATGAGAAAGGGAAACCTTTTGATGAAACCAAATACAGAAACATAGTTGGATCCTTGCTCTACCTTACTGCTAGTAGACCATACATAATGTTCTCCACATGTGTCTGTGCTAGATTCCAAGTGAACTGTAAGGAATCTCATTATGCTGCTGCAAAGAAGATCTTGAGATACCTTAAAGGTACATCGAATCTTGGCTTATGGTACCCAAGAAGTAATGACAGCAAACTAATTGGTTTCTCAGATGCAGACTTTGTAGGTAGCAAAGATGATAGGAAAAGCACTTACGGGAAATGTCAGTTCCTTGGAAGAAGGCTTATTTCATGGAGCAGCAAAAAGAAAAACTGTGTCGCAATCTCAACGGCCGAGTTAGAATACATTTCTGCCGGTAGTTGTTGTGCATAGTTGTTTTGGCTAAAGAACAAGCTAGAGGATTATAATATGAAGATCAAAGACATTCCATTGTTCTGCAACTCCTCAAGCGCAATCGCAATTGCAAATAACCCAGTCTCGTACAGCCGGACAAAGCACATTGAGCTCAGATATCACTTCATCCGGGAGCACGTGGAGCAAAGGGATATAGAATGCAGTACGTGCCAACAGATCGGAAGGTTGCAGATATTTTCACGAAGCCGCTGTACGAGACCAAGTTCAATTTCTTCAAAACTGAACTTGGGATGCTGAACAAAGAAGGATAAGTTACAGGATATCAGTTCAAAGCTCAAGAATCGAGGGTACTTCAAACAGGTCAGAAATTTCTCAAGAGGAAGGTTGTTCTCGAGAACTCTGTCTACTCCTCGAAAAGTAACATATTCATTCTCGAAAACTAAGACTCCTCGAGAACTTGACTTATTTCTCGAAAAGTTTTCTCAGTTCTCGAGAACTTTGAATTGTCTCTCGAAAAGTCTCTTCCGTTCTCGAGAACCAATATATTACTTCTCGAGAAGTCCCCTGGCAGTTCTCGAGAACTATACCTGACTTCTTGAGAAATGCTCATTGCCTTTTCTACTTCTAATTAATTTCTTCTATTTCGAAAACCCGATGATTTAAGCCCTAATCCTTGATAAATTAGACACTTAATTGACATTACTGGGATTATATATATATAATACTTTAGAAATCCCAAATCAACCGACATTTCAAATTTCCTCTTCTCGAAAACTCTTCGTCTTCCGCCGAAAGACAGCTTCGTCACAGCCATCGTCCCGCACTCCGTCCGTATCCGTCGACAGCGTTCCTGGCGCACAGTTCGAAGATAGGTATCAGTAGTGAACTAGTCGTCAAAGGAATTGCAGACATTTCAGATGATTTTCAGAACTTGCTTCTTCTCCTAGACACGGCCGGACTGATGTTCGTTCTATCAGAACCCTGCAGGATTGTATTTCCAGATGTCAAAGAATTCTTCATAAATGCAAAAGTAAGGAGGAATGGTACGATTTTGAAAACTAAAGTAAAAGGGATCAAAATCAAGTAAAAGGGATAAAAACAAAGTTTCAAAGCATCTGAAGATGCCCATTGTGGATGAAGAAGATGACCTAACTCTAGAAGATTATGACAGGACTTACTCCTTCTGTGGAGTTTCTGAGGAATTCAACTCCTTAAGGAGAAATCTTTTCAATGATGTAGGAAAATTTTTGGCAGACATAATTTGAAAAATCTTATTGTGCAAAATAGGGTCGATTAGTTTCATAACAAATGATCTATTTGGAGTAATGATAGCTGTATTCTGTAGAAAGAAATTTAAATTATGTATGATGGTATTTGAGATGATCAGGGATAGCATTACAGATCCCAAATTTGCAAGGATAATCTCTTTATTGCTGAGTGAGATTGATCCAGTCACTTTCAAACTTTCCAAAGGCACTCCAGTTCACCACTTGAAAAAGATCTCATTGGCTTCCATCCAAAGAGGGGAACTCAAGCTAAAAAATCCAAAGCAGTTAGCTAAAGAAATTGCAGCTTCTGCCTCTGAGGTCAGGACCCCATCTCCCTCCTATCATCATGTTGCTGAACCATCTGGTGCAGTAACTCAGGGGGAGCCTGCAGCCTCTGTTTCTGTTGTCAGATCTCCTCCTCCCTCTCCAGCAAAGTCCCTAGTGGCACTCTCTCCATACGATAAAATTCCAGATGCTCAAGTCCAAGAAACCCTCGAAAACACTGCAGAATCCATTAATAAAATGGTGGAAGAACTCACCTCAGATGTTCCTCCCCTCTTCAAGGAACAACTTAAAGAACATCCAAAAGATCCTTCTCCAGCTCCCTCTCCTTCTCCTATCAGATTACAAGAATCTCCTCCTGCTCAATCCCCTTCTGCCAAGCAAGATATCCCTGAGACTGTTCTTCTTTCTGATGAAGACAGAATATCTCCTTAGCCTGCTGATCTTCCCTTGAGGAAGTTAGATTTATCCATCCCCACATTCATTGATCAAGCTGATATTACCCTTGTTAAGACTACCATAGCTGTAAGCTCAGTGATTCTTGAAGAGATACGTCTATGGAAAGCCCCTCCTCCAGCTACTATTACTGCTTCTGCCTCTACCTCTACCTCTTCTAATGTTATAGTTACTTCTGCTACCCCTTCCAACTCAGAACTTCTTATCCAGATAGTCCAAATTCTCTCTAATCAAAGGAAACACTTTGACGATTCTCTGAAAGTGATGCAAGACAAGGTGACTGCCTTGGAAACAGAAATGAGTCGATGATTTGCTGAGATCAAACACAACACTAACTCTCTCAAGAGCTTATTTCAGATTGGTGGCAAAGCCATAAATCACACTATTACTACTGTTGGTAAGGTTATGGAACAATCTCTGACTCTTGCTAATAATCAGATTGAATTAGAAAAGGATGCTCAAAAACATGTGATGAAGGTTTGTGAGGAAGTTTGTACTTTCAAGTAAGAAGCCATAGAAAAACTCCTTGTAGAATTCAGAAAGGGGGAGAGCCTGGTGAAAGAACATGTAATCAAACTTGTGGATAAGTTTTCTGCAGATGCAAACACTCTCGAAGCTGAGAAAATTTCTGAAATTAATAAGAATGTTTTAGCTCAAATCCAGTCAGTGAAGTTCTATACTTATGACACCACAGTTTGGATGCATAATCAGATTTTTCCTAACTTTCAGGCTGATCCCAATATTATTCCTCATCATCTTAATCCTCTTGTTGAAGGACAGCCCAGTCAGATGCCAGCTCAAATGCAATAACCTCAAATGCCCTGCTTCTGTCCTAGGCCAGAAGATCAGGATCCTCCTCTAGCCTCTTATGACCAGGTATGGGATGACATTATTCCTCAAGATTTACCAGAAATCAACACTTATAAGAAGAGGAAATATGGAGAAGGTCCATCTGCCAGCAGAAGCATTCCCAAAGTTGATTCAGATAAAAGGAAAGCCCAAAAATTTGCTGAAGTTTGGAGCCCCACTTCTAAGAGTTTAATTCTTGATACTCTTAAATTGATGATGGACTATAATGAGAATAGAAATCTCCACTACAGCTCAGTTGAGTGGGAATTATATGAAAATTCCATGACCAAAAGGAGGATATATGATAGGGAATATGGAAAGAATAATCCTAAAGCTCCTCTAAAGCCCCCAAGGTATTATCCCAAACCATTCAGCTATCAGAGAAGGCAGCAGGAACAGAAGGACAGACAACCTTAGAGCAAAGAATGTACTTTTGTTGAGTTATTCTTGAGAATTTTTTTGAAATGGTTGTTGATTAAGAAATCTAAAACATTACTTATATACAATTTCCAGTTTTGCCTAATTGTGTTCAATTAATCTCTTATTGCCTTTGTTTAAATTTTCATTTCCAGTTCTTTCTTAATTGTTATAATTCACCTTAGTGTTGAGGGTTTTGACTTCTACAAATAGGGGGAGATTGTTGGGCATTGCATCCACAATAACCCAGATTTGCATGAAGTCACCCTTAAACTAAGATGAATTAAGTTGTATTTGATATCTTATTTAAGTTGTGTGTTTGCAGATCATCATTACTAAGTGTAGACTAATGTCAGTCTACACTGGGTCATGAACACAGGACCATACAGTGTAATCTCTCACTGTGTGATCCAAGTTGTTGACTCATGTGTAGCCTCTCTATTGGGATACACTTCATATTCAAATACTTGGACCATGGAATGAAGATTGGAACCTTGAAGAGAAAAAAAAGTTTCTTTCTAAAAAGTTCAAAAATTTTCTAAGTCTACTTCTCAAGAAGTCCTTTCAGCTCTCGAGAAGTAGAGTTAGAAGTTCTCAAGAAACAGGAGTTTAGCTCTCGAGAAGTTTAGCTGTTTCAGTTCAAAAAAAATTCTAAGTATGACTCTCGAGAAGTATCTCTTAGTTCTCGAGAAGTCCTTTCAGCTCTCGAGAAGCTCGGATCTTAGTTCTCGAGAAGTCCCAAAGTAATTCTCGGGAAGTTCAGAAAGTTTCAAGAAATTCTTTATAAGTCTTAGTTCTTGAGAAGTCTAGATTAGTTCTCGAGAAGTCCTTAGTTCTCGAGAAACTCAGCTTCATAGTTCTCTAGAAGTCAGGTTATAGTTCTCGATAAGTCCATATTCTTTTCGAGAAGTATTGATCCTGAAGTCTCAAAAACTATGTTCAATTCCAGACAGTTTAGTTCTCGAGAAGTCAGGCTATAGTTCTCGAGAATTCCATATTGTTTTCGAGAAGTATTGATCCTGAAGTCTCGAAAACTAAGTTCAATTCCAGACAGTTCAGTTCTCGAGAAATTCAATCAGTTCTCGAGAGCTAATGCTACTTCTCGAGAACTGAAGACTAAATATTTTTCTAAAATTTGTTTAAGTCAAGATCGGCCGGATTTTTGAATGACTTGACGTTATTGGTCCACGTGCCATCATTAATGTCTTGTCTAACTGTTAGGAGTAATCCTATATAAGGTCATTTCATTAAGACCTAACCCTAACAATTACCTTTTGCAAGAAGCGGCTGTCCGTTCACTCGAAATCCTTCTCGTCGGCCATCTCAAATTTAAGATCTCTGAAGCTGCAGCCGCCGCTCACGATCAGATCAACTCTTCTATTGTCGATCAAGAAGACTTGTTGTTCAAGGATTCTCACCTTCTCCTTGATCGAGTTGGTCAAAGCTTTCTCGGATCAGATCTACTCATCTTCTTCAACATTTCTGAAAGAGCCGCAAAGTTCAAGAAGAAGATTCAGATATTCACTTTTCCAGATTTGTGAAAATTATTCTGTTTGTAATTCAAAATTTCTTTACTATTATTGTAGGAGATTTTCTACGAGTGTAGGAGCATTATTCTCCGAGTTTGTAGGAAGTTTTTATCTTCCGAGTGTAGATCCTTTTGGATCAAGTTTGTAGGAACTTTGTTCCGAGGCGTAGGATTGTTTTCAATTCGAGATAGTGGAGTAGCCGAGTCTAGTGATTTGCTAGATCGGTGAGGTAAAGTGGACGTACCCATGATTGGATAACCACTATAAATCTTCTTGTCTTTCTGTGATTGCTTGATTTTTTGTGCTAGATCGCTAAAAATTTTATTCCGCAAATAGACGCATGATTCACCTATTCGCCCCCCCTCTAGGTAATTTAGGTTGACAACTTTACACTTTCAAGATTCTTTAGGGTTCACTTGGAACCTAGCACAAAGACATGTAGCAAACATTATATATGGTCTACTAGCTGTGATATATAATAAGGACCCAATAATAGTCCTATATGTTTTCTGATCAACTGGCTTACCATGTTCATCAGAATAAATTACAGCATTGGAAGCCATGGGTGTTTTCTTGGTTGAGGCATCAGTCATCCCAAATCTTTTAACTAATTCCTTAGCATATTTGGATTGGGAGATGAAAATTCCATCAGGTGATTGCTTCACTTTGAGACCAAGGAAGTATGAAAGCTTACTCATGCTACTCATTTCAAACTTGGAATGCATCAGGTAAGAAAACCTTTTGCATAGTTTGGAATCAGTGGAGCCAAAAATGATTGCATCTATATATATTTGTACTAACAATATGTTATTATTATGATGCCTAGTAAACAAAGTTCTATCTACAATTCCCATAATGAACTTAAGCTCTAAAAGAAAGATAGCTAGGGTCTCATTCCAAGCTCTTGGAGCTTGCTTTAAACCATAGAGAGCATTATGCAATTTTAAAACAAAGGAGGGATAAGTTGGATAAATAAAACCTTGTGGTTATTCAACATATACTTTCTCTTTGAGTTCACCGTTCAAGAAAGCACACTTGACATCCATTTGCTAGACTTTGAACTTTTTATAGGCTGCATAGGCAAGAAAAATTCTGATAGCCTCAATCCATACAACAGGTGCAAAGGTTTGATCATAATCAATTCCTTCTTCCTGTCTATAACCTTGAGCTACTAGTCTTGCTTTATTCCTTATGATAGCTCCTTGTACATCCAATTTATTTCTGAATACCCATTTAGATCCAATGACTTGGAAGTCTTTGGGTCTAGGAACTAAGTCCCAAACTCTATATCTCTCAAACTAATTGAGCTCCTCTTGCATTGCAATAATCTAGTGTGGATCTTGCTCAGCATATTTTATGGATTGGGGCTCAAGTTGAGATATGAAGCAATCATGTATCAAGTCTTGGTTGAGTTGATGCCTTGTTTTCACACCAACTGATATGTCTCCAATCACTTGAGATATAGGGTGATCTCTTAGTGTGAAAAGATCAGTTGGAGGAGTTGGTTCAACAATAGCATTGGAAAATAATTCCTCTTGTGGAATTAAATTTGCTGTTGAAGGTTCAGCAATTATATAACTGACCACTTCTTCACTATCTTCATCAATATACGGAGAAGGATGTGATTCAGCCTCATTGGTGAGGTTCAAATCATCTAATTTCTCACACAGTTGGGTACCTGTAATAAGTTACTGGCAGAAGAATCTTTCTTCTTGTAAAACATATTAGCTTCATCAAAAGAAATATGAACAGATTCTTCCATTTTTCAAAGTAGATTTATTAAATACCCTATAAGCCTTGCTAACTTGGGAATATCTAAGAAAAATTCCCATTGTAGCTTTGGCCTCAAATTTTCTAAGGTGTTTCTTCTTATTATTATGAATTTAACATACACAACCAAAGATTCTAAAATAGTCTATTTTAGGTTGCTTCCCTTTGAGTAATTCATAGGAAGTATTGCCCTTAAGTTTATGTATCAAACTTCTGTTCAGGGCATAATTTGATGTACTTACAGCCTCTGCCAAAAATGATAGCGGCAAGTAAGCATCTGCAAGCAATGTTCCTACCGCTTCAATGAGGGTTCTATTTTTCTTTTTTTTTCTACCCCATTTTATTGAGGAGTTCTAGGAGCAGAAGAACAATGTCTGATACCTTCCATCTAGCAAAATTCTTGCATATGAAGAGATTCAAACTCAGTTCCATGATCACTTCTGATCAATGCAACTGGAGTAGAATACTCAATCTTTATGCTCTTAAGAAAATCTATAAGAACTTTAAAGTTATCTGACTTGTTTCTCAAGAAGAACACTCAAGTGAACCTAGAGAAGTCATCTATAATAACTAAGGTATAAAATTTCCCTCCTGAGATCTGTACAGCAATGGGTCTAAATAGATCAATATGTAGCAAGTACAGAATCCTGGGTGAATCACTCTTATTAATAGATTTAAAACTATTTTTGATTTGCTTGCCTAATTGATAAGCCCTGCAGAGGCTTTCCTTCTTGTAGGGGCCAGAAGGCAATCCTCTGACAAGGTTGTCCCTAGAGAGTTTAGCAATATTTTTAAGATTAACATGTCCAAATCTTTTATGTCATAATTCATTATTATTACTAATTTGATTAAATAGGCAAATTTCAGACCTAGCGGATTTGAAATTTACTACATAAATATTTCCATGCCTAAGGCCAGTTAAGACAGTTTTATTATCTATAGAAGTAATAAAACAAGTAGACTGGTTAAAGGATACCTGATAACCTTCATCACATAACTGGCTTAAGGATATCAGGTTATATTTTAGACCACTCACATATGCTACCTTCCTGAAAGTGATAGCTCCAACTTTAACATTCCCATAGCCTTCAGTTTGGCAAAGTTGGAGACACCAAATATCACCTTTGGACCAAGCTTTTACTTATAGTTTGTTAAATTGTCCTTACTTCCTGTCATGTGCTTTGAACATCCACTATCCAGGTACCACTATTCCTCTATGGTAGAATAGTCCTT